>APFE030805613.1:0-78319 GCA_000404065.3 Pinus taeda | reverse complement strand
TTGAATGTATGGTTATGGGAAGGGCATTTAACTACATGGGAGAAATAAGGAGAAACTGAAAACCGGGGTGGGAAAACAGAAATTTTAACATAGCCAATGATTAGAATCTAATCTGGGTCATTGATTGATCAACGAGAGGATTATAAGAGGAGACTTGATGGGCACTTAAAGAACACACCAAAGGCAAATACTCAGTTACCCAAGTAAGATTGATTTTTTCACTGGTTGAAGTTCGGCAAGAGAAAATCAAATCAAAGGGAGAGTTGCAAGTGAGAAAGGGAGAGAGAGCATCAGCATCCTTCCAGAGTGCAAGACAGCAAGACGCAGAGTAGGGACAGGTTGACGCAGAAAGAGGCAATGTAGAGAAAGGTTGACGCAGGGGCTGTGTGGGCAGCTAGACGTTGGGCCAGTGTGGGAAAATTGACGCAGAAAGAGGCAATGTAGAGAAAGGTTGACGCAGGGCCTGTGTGGGCAGCTAGACGTTGGGCCAGTGTGGGAAAATTGACGCAGAGGGACACAGAAGGATTCAGAAATTTGTCAAGAAACGTCTGTAAATTTTCTCATTCTAGTTTTGCTGGTTGAAATTTGTACATGAGATTTTGTTGAAGAATAATAAACCCTCATCTACTGCACCGGTATTCCCACATTGGGTTTTTCCAGGGACGATTGTAAAAAAATAATTGTGTCATTGTGATTGTATTTGTGCCAGTATTTTTTGTATTTACTTTCTGCAATGTTTTAATTGTGAAGGTTGCGGTAGAATATATTTCGATATTTGTCGTAAGAACGCTGTGAATAACTTATTTCTGAGATAATAAGTAGAAGAAATAATATTAATCACTGTAGTAAGATCTCTATTTAGAAATTTTCACAAAGTACACGTGGGGAGTGCCAGGAACAGTGACACGAGCAGGATACGAGACGGTACAAGATGGTACAACAGTAGCACGGGGTATCCAACGGTGTATAGGGATAAGCTACATGGTACAGTGCCAGGTCGAGGAGTACAGAGCTATGGTGTTGCAGAGCGAGATCTTGGAGGGTTGCCTCCAAGGAGACATATGGATGGAGACACTAGGAATACCTTTGGGTGTAGTTCACCCAAGATCGACGAGGACGCAGATGAGCGATACTCGATGGTATCCATTGGGACTCAGATGCCTGTCCCTCTTATACATCACTCATAGGCACAGACGATTTGGTTGTTCTCCTTTGCCACTCTGGGCACGAGCAGCAGGGAACAGGGAGCTCACTCGATATATTGGGATGACACTCAACATACTAGGGGAGAGACTTCTCAGCGGTGGCATTGGGTTGGTGCACGAGTTGACAACCATAGGTTGGGGGATGAGGTGATCATCTGTAGGGGTGGCATACCATTCATTAGTGAGCCTACGCTTAGGGAGCATGTGTCACTCCTTCCATAGGGCGTGTCAAGGCCATGCATGAGCAAAGGATACCGTGTACGGCTGAGGCAACTTTCTAATATGTGTCCGGCCTCCAGACATTGTATTGGCACATTATCGAGAGGGCAAATGGCAGACTCGGTGGTTATGGCTGGCAAGAGTAGGATGGGTCCACATACATTGAGTCGATTGCGAGTATCAGATATCCATCTATTAGCTGCCTTCAACGGGTAGTTTTTTGGCACATGTGGCTTCCAGCAGTCATCGGTACTACGAAGTGGCAGGCACAGGGCAGTTTAGCATGCATCAAATTAGTTCATGATATAAGGGGCCTGTTACCCACCACTTAGTGGGTGATATCCCCAGGTGACTTTTTTCTCCATGATGGACCTCAACCAACAGCCCCTTGCAGTCTCCTACTAGCTCATTATGCCATTTCTCGGCCACATGAGGCAGCCTTGTGGTCCCTCACCCACCTGTATTGATCCTATATTTGAAGGTGGGCCTCCCGAATCTAAAGATATGTCTTGTCATTTGGTAATTGAGTATTGGGTTTACTTATCATGGATACTTTTGGGTATGGATTGATGGGGGGATTTGGCGGAAAGTATGGGCCTAGTTTGTGCTCTTGTTCCCTTGATCTCTTTTAGATGTTACCCTCGGATCTTAGTCCCGTGGTATCTCCTTTATTGACCATTTGGTTCTAGGGTGGTACTACTTGGGAAACCCCGACTTTGGGTGCATGGTCCCGCTCCATCATTTCTCCCGCCTGGGTCCACATTTCCATTCTAGGTCCACATAGGGCCAGCCTCTCTATCCCCTTGCCCCCACCTTAGGCCAGGCCTGGAATGATGCCCCGGAGGTTGAAGCAGCTCAAAGAAAAAGAAAAAAGCATAATTGGTCACATTTAACAGGAAATTATACCACAAAATGCAAAAGATGGCTGGGACAAAATAATTAGCACGTGGGCAAAAGCCAATACATGAGCTCTACCCCAATCCATGGTCATCACCCTAGTTCCATAGGATCTTCATCAATGCTCAAAGACTACTAGTGATCCACTTTTGGGATGATGGTGATATGCTTGGTACATATGCCCAGCAAGCCCCCACAAGAGCCTCACACTTTTGGCAGGTGCCCTGGGACTTGTACGATGTCATGGTGGCATTCATTCCACCACTCGTACCCTTGCAAAGGATCTACAGGCATATTTGATTCATATGGAGACCCATGGAATCATTTATGTGCCCTCAGACCCACTAGGACCACCACAAGTCTACTACTTGGAGAGCAAGGGGCCACCCGCTTGCCCATCATATTCTAAGGAATTTATTCCTCAGTATGGCACTTCAGGACATTGTTAGGCCTTTGGAGGGCCCCACGACATGTACATATTATTACTTGGCCCCTTGTGAGGCTTATTTTTACACTTGTGAGCCAGTTTGGTGGGCTTGTCACCAATAGGGGTTTTATTTGCACATTATTTTATCATTAGGGCCTAATGTAGGACCATACGCTAATTTGAACTCCTTAGGAGGCTATATATTGATGTTCGATACATTCGTTTGGATCATCACTTGACTTGGGATCTCTCTAATCATAAAGAACTTCGCATTTTTCCTTAGAGGATATTTTTGGGGGATGGATGAATTTTGACATATGGATTTGGGTTATTTTTGTTGCCTTGCAGCTTTGTCTTGCAAACGAAATGTTGGTTGGATATATTCTATCACGTTGTGAGTAAATTTTGACGTTGTTATTCTTGTTGCTGCATATTGCTAAAATTAAGGCTAGTTGTTGCATAATTGAAATGTGGAATTAAGCATGTTTTAGCTGATTTAATATATGGGCCAATGTTATATGAATGAAATGTCCTGGTGATTATTTGTCTTGATAAGCTTGCATCATTTGCTTTGAAGTATAAATGCTTGAAGGTCACTTTTCTTTTCTTTCTCTCAACATTGGATAAAGCTGACTTTTTGGGCCTCCTTGACAAAGAAACCAAGTTCTTACTCATCATCATCCTTGACTCCATATCCCCAAGTGAATTAGGCACTGATCCCTCTAAAAGGGTGATCATTTTCACCCTATGTTTACCCTCTTCCCCTAGGACTAGCCCCATCAGGTCAACTAGGGCATCAATTTCCCAAGAATTGACCAAAGGAAAAATTTCAATCTCCTACAAGCTACTCCGCTGGTGGGTCCCCTCCCTCTACTCCAAATTTGTGGCAATTCTAACGATGGAATCTTCGGGAATCCCAAACCCTAGCTCTAGGATCGAATTTTGCCTAGGCATCCCCAAGGCTAGACCTCAACAGGATAAATTCAACCTTTTGAAGTAAATATTCTTGATTGGTCCTTCCCTTTCACCTTGTCCAGGATAGGAACATCATTGGTTGCTACATTCCATCCCCGAAACTAGACTAGGTCCACTTGGCCTTGTGTGGTCCCACTTCTCAATAAAGATTATTTGTCAAGGACCATTTGGGAATCCAAGTTTCCCAAGGATTATATGGATTGAGAACCTCATCTATAAGCCTATTCATTCTCCCTCAACCCTCCAATCCTCACCCCTTACCCCTGGAGGACCAAGTCCCTTCCTTAAAGAGAAAGCAAGTTCCATTCTTCGCTCCATCTTGGGAAAGGGTTTCCAAAGTCACTTTCCACCTATCCATTGACATATACTTCATAAGCGATCCCTACACCACTGAGACTCCTCCCATCTGTGAAAGTCTGTAAAGAGCAAGGAGACTTCGCTATGGTGACAGTGGGCTAAGCCTCCACTATTTCCCTTAACCTAACAGTTGCCCTCTTAGGAACCCCTTTTAAGTCCCCTACTGGTTTGAGTGGTAACAGGGCCTATATGTCGATTTCATGCAAGGACTAGGGACGAGGAACAGACAGGTTCCAACAATTGTTAGAGCTATGCCATAACAGTTCTAGCTATGGGATCCAGGGATCCAGTTGATTGATAGGACACTCCATTCTATGATGAACAGGTTCATGGGAGAGGGTGATCTAGTTCACTTTGGGTGTGACTCATGGGAGATTGTTGAAACCTCCATTGTATGGCGAGGTAGATTTATCATGTTGCTACTCAGGACTAAGATTAACAATGGATGGGTAGACATTGACATCATGGACATGCCTGGGCAAGATAAGCTTGGCCTTCACAAAGATTCCACCATCAAGTTTCAGTAGGGGAGGATACAATTTGAGCATGATGGGAAGTTTGTCATAGTCAGAGTGGCGCATCATCAGCATGGTGTCACCCTTCTGAGACTAGCATGGGATCCAGGTACAACAGGATTTAGCGATTCAGCTACCCTCAGGGGTGAGCTAGTTTCTACAGGGGGAGATCATTCAAATCTTCCATTAGGTTCTGTTCATTCGTTGTTGACATGGGGAGCGTCACTAGTATGGCAAGATGTTCAACAACAAGGAGTGGTTCAATGGCAAATTTGGGACCCTAGCATTGGCTAGGCCAACGTTTGGAGCAACGGGATATTGCTTGAGAACAAGCAATTTTTGGGGAGGAGGACTGTAATGTTCCCAATTTTTGTGAGTGTAAAATTCACTAAGGAATTTTGCCAATTTTTGGTGATGTTAAATAAAAAGGAGAAAATATTATCTTGTGGGAGAAAAGTGGAAATTATTATTTTAATGAAGAATGGTGGCATAGTATTTTATTAGTGGAAGGTGGGAACCACCAAGGGAGAGGGCTAGCAATTATAAATAGAGCTTGGAGGCCTCCATTTGGTATCTTTGACCATTTGACAATTCAACATTACTTCTTTTGAGTTGCTTAGCCAAGACAACCGAACCAAGCACAAGGAATTTCCGAGTTGGAATTCCACCCTCATTTCGGAGAACTTCAAGACTAGCATGGGATCCGGGTACAACAAGATTTAGCGGTTCAACTACCCTTAGGGGTGAGCTGGTTTCTACAAGGGGAGATCATTCAAATCTTCCATTGGGTTTTGTTCATTCGTTGTTGACATGGGGAGCATCACTAGTATGGCAAGATGTTCAATAGCAAGGAGTGGTTCAGTGGCAAATTTGGGACCCTAGGATTGGCTAGGCCAACGTTTGGAGGAACGGGATATTGCTTGAGAATAAACAATTTTTGCTGGGGAGGACTGTAATGTTCCCAATTTTTGTGTGTAAAATTCACTAAGGAATTTTGCCAAGTTTTGGTGATGTTAAATAAAAAGGAGAAAATACTATTTTGTGGCAGAAAAGTGGAAATTATTATTTTAATGAAGAATGGCGGAAAAGTAGTATTTTATTAGTGGCAGGTGGGAACCACCAAGGGAGAGGGATAGAAATTACAAATAGAGCTTGGAGGTCTCCATTTGGTATCTTTGATCATTTGACAATTCAACATTACTTCTTTTAAGGTGCTTAGCCAAGACAACCGAACCGATCACAAGGAATTTCCTAGTGGGAATTCCATCCTCATTTCAGAGAACTTCGAGTGTCTCCCTAGTGAGGCAATTTGGGGAGCTCAATTCAGAGTTTCCATTGGGCATATTTGCAAGTTATTTCAGCTGGTGCATTTTCCTCCCGGGCAAAGAAGTGGTTCAAATTACTTGTGGGGAGATCAATTACGAAGGAGCAGAACACCGAAGGATTTGTAGGGTTTTTTCCCCTAATTTAGTCGAAGATTTTGTGGTGATTAACAGGGCTGAGTTGAGAGAATTCTTGGGGCCAAAATTCTACATTTATGGAAGTGCACAGGTGCTATAGGAATAGAGGTTGAGGAGAGATAAGGGTCGGAGATTGGAGGTATTGTGAAAATTCCTATACTCAAGGAACCCCTACTGCAAGAAAAGTGAATTTACTTCTCCTACTTGATTTTAATATACATTATCAGGTTATTTTTTGAAAAATACTAAAGTAAATTACTTCTGCAACCTACACCAATTTAATTTGATTACATGAAACAAGAAACTGAACAAAGAATAAGATAAATAGGACACCGTTATTTTTGGACAAAATAGTCCCCGAAAAACCCAATTCGGGAAAATCGGTACAGCAGCTCTGATGGTTTTATATTATTAAGCAATAGTTCTAAATACAATGCGGGATGCCCTCCCGGCTATCCAGTTACAGAGAAAAATATAATGGCGGAAAATTGAGTGAGATTACCTCACTTCAGCCAGCAATTTCTAGTTGATCCGGCAACAAAATTGGCAAACCCCTGGCTATCTCTGCGTTGGCCCTGCGTCAGCCTCAGAGGCTCTACGTCATCCCTCCGCCGTCTCTTTTTCCTCTTGGAGCTTCTGAGTCAACCTCTTCCAACTGTTCTGGCAACTCCCCGGTAGTTCTGGATTTCTGCGTGAAGGCAACTTCCCTTCTGCGCTGGCCCTTCTCGCTCTGCGTCAAGTCTGCGTGGGCCCATACTTGCCCAGCGTCAGTCCCTCTAGGTGTTGCGCTGCTTCCACTGGTGGCTCTCCACCTCTCTGCCCAATATTCCCAAACTATCCCTACCCCTCTGCTACAAAATGATCACTTAATTCGAATTTCTCAGCTTCCTAGTCCTAGAAATTTAGAACTCTAGATCTATTTGTTCTCTTGGTGTGTTCATGAATGAACCCTAAGCCTCCTACTTATACTTTTCTCGTTGAGATTTCAATGGCCGAGATTCAGTCTCTAATCAACGGTAAAGATTAAAAACTTGACTTGATCCGCTTTCTAGAACATTCTCACCCAAATTTTGATTAATACCCATTAATACTTTAATTTTCCTAAGTTTAAACTTAGGAACCCCATTAAAAATATTAATTATTTTAATAAAATACAATCCGGATGGAATTTCACCAAACAGTTTATGGGTCCTTTAGAACTCATGTGCCTTAGCCTCTCCATCAATTTTCATGGCTAGAGCACATCCGATGCTACCAAAAACTAGTAGGTATTCCTCAGGGGATAAGTTAGACAAAGTTGTGAGAGATTTACGATGGAGGATTTGGGCTTAATTCAGCAATATCAGTTTTGTGGGGAGTTTTCTGGCCAAATTGAGCAATTTGTATTTGTTGGGGGTCACTGGGGGTTAGTGGATTCATCCCAAACCCTTTCTAGGTTTACTGAGAGGAGTCTGTGACTAATTTTACAAAAAAAATCGACCAATATTCAGGCCTGAAATCATAATTCTTATAGCAGGGTGAATCGCTAGTTAGCTGAGAAATTTGCATCATTTTGTGGGTTTGACTTTGGCTTGGAGATAGGCCAAACCCTTTTTGGGTTTTTCTAGATTTTTGGTGGAGAGCTCAAGATTAATTTGGTAGCATTTTCTGAGAACTTTTGGAGGCTCAAAGAGGGGTTTCTTCTAGCCAGCGCAGTACATTGAGGAAAAGCCTTTCCTCTGCATCCGGGTAGCATCTTTCTCACCTGGGATTGTTTAGCTTACTTTGGCAAGCCCAGGTGCACACATTTCATGCATTGTACTCTCTCCATATATAATAAAATGGCTTAATTTTGGTGCAGTTTCGGTGTAAATTGTGGGTGTTTGATTGTTGTTTAAATATTTAGGTGTTGTATGGTATTTTACTTTGTTTATCACTGTTATTTCCTTTTTGTAACATTACAAGCTTTCTCCTCCTTTTACATATAGTGTAGCTGAGGGAGGCTAACATAAAATGACTTATGTCCATACAAATAACCAACAACGAAATCCCACATGGGGCACTCTATACTCAAACAATGTACAAGTGTCATACTAGGGTTCATCCAAGTCCCACGATGAAATGTCGTCCAAGCATGTCTCCTAAGGTTCAAGACCCTTCCTCCAAGGTGTTGTGCTCTCCACAAGAATTTAGTCCAATGTTCCTCTTCCATAATGGTATCCAAGTGCCCTCATGAAAGGCACTCCTCTAAATTTGTGCCACATACACTATCATGTACCCAATATTTCTCTCATGTGCACCAATATGGTCACTAAGCTACAATACTCCTCCTGAACATGTGTCCAAGTCCACCGCCAACCTCCATGAGGTATGCTCCTCAACTAACCATCCTCATTTCAAGTGTCAAATCTGCAAGGTGTATATCACATGGTCCTAAATTTCTAGGGCTAAATGCCCTCCTCCAACTACTAATGCTCCTCCTAGGTAAGTATATCTCCTAATCAATTGACTCCCCCATTTTCAAGTGTCAAACCCCATATGGTGTGAAACTTCTAGGGTTAAGTGCCTCATCCAGGTGTTAGTGCTCCTCCTTCTAGGTAGTTATATCCCTTGATCAAGCAATCAACTCCCCCGTTGTGTGCACCCAATAGGTTCGTCATCATGTTGATTAGGATAACAACCTCCTGCGTAAGGGCACTATGCTAGCACTCCAACAAAGGTAAAGCATCCACTAAAACATAACCATCCATATGTCCATGAAGCAATGTCAACATGATAGGAGACATAGTACCTTGATAGAAAGGCGTAAACATATTTGGAGTAACCCTAAAATCTAACAAGGGGTTCCCCTCAAAAAAGAGAAAATACTAGAAGGAAGTGAGTCTAAGAGCACAATTTAATATTCACAAGAGAAAAGCAAAACAAGAATAAGGCCTTATGTGAAAAACCTATAATAAGGTCAATGAGATCAAGATATGGGAAAGAGGCTCCCACAATGAAGGTGGGAGCAACTATGAAAATTGTTTATCAAAAGATGCCACAAGAAAATTGGTTCACCTTGGAAACATGCGTGTTAAGATAATGATAAGTGAATCTATAGATAATGATAGGAATCCCAAAGAGGACACAACACAGGATCAAGGAATAAGATAAGATAAGATATATATATATATATATATGTGTGTGTGTGTGTTAAAAAAATGACCACAAAATTAGGCCGATGTATTTCTAGGTACAATAGTATGGACACAAAGTGGGCACGCAAAAGCCACTCCTTTTTAAAACAAGAGTAAATCATATCTAGTCTAGAGGAAGCATAGAAGATGAATACAAATGTGTGAATACTACTAAAATACAAATGTGTAAACACTTCTAAAATCCAGGAGTAAAAACTTCTAGAGAAATGCACTGTGTGAGGGTACAACAAATTTCCTCCCACAATCTCATGGATCTAGTGGTAGATATGGGGCTCTTCAATGCCTATAGCCTAGTGCCCCTATCTACCATGAACACTACAAAGAAAGATGTAAGCACATTGGTATTGTTAAGTCAAGTGAGTAGGGAGGGAGGGAGATTGAGAGAGAGATCAAAGTTCGACATCATCCCTCATTATGAAGGCCAAGAACTGCTACTTTGGAGATTCAAAGAAGGTGGAGAGGGAATTAAGGGACTCCCTAAAAAACAGTTATACCAACCACAAATCTTTTACTGGATGTCCCAAAAAAACATGAAGTGCTCCTCCATCTTTCTATTAAAAATGGGAAATTTTGCAAGATCCTATCAACCCATATGATATGATGATCAACTTTGACCTGAAGTCGATATAAGCCAACCTAGAACTAGCCAAGTGAGTTTGTATGAGTATACATGCAATGATGAAACAAGTATGGTAGTCAAACAATGAGGCCATCACTCAAACCCATGAATTTCTCCACATAGAACGCCATTTGGGATTCAACCCACCGAGGGTGGCTATCCAAATAGACTAAATTAACTTCCTATAAATGTCCTCTCAAATAATCTTATCAACTTCTACTTAGTAGACAAAAGTTGACCAGGTCCATCAAGAGAATATCTGAAATTGGTAAGGTGGCGCATAAAGATATTGACTATAGTAGAGATTTGCCTCCGCAAACCAACAATGAACCCACCCAAGAGTAATGGTCAAGGATATGGCCTACCTGTAAATCAACTCAACAAAGCTAAATATGATGCAAAAGAGAGACCAGTCCAATGTGAAAGACAAACTAGTTCGATAATGGTTTTAATCCAAAAGGCTTGGCCCACAAACTCCCCTGAATGATGGGCTAAAGGACTATCCCCTTGCTTCTCACAATGCAGCCAGGTACAAAGATCTAAATTCTCTCCATCATAACCAAATCTAATTCTAGTAGACTAGGTCCCCAAAAATTAAGATTCATACAACATTGTGGACCTAATAATGTTGTCCATGAGATCCATCTCAAATGATATGTCCTAAAAATGCATTTGAAAGCAAGGGATCCATATCCCTTGTTAATTTGGGGTCGGAGAATCTTCCTCAAACCAAATTTAGGCCTTGCTAACTAAAACCCCAAGTATGTGTAAGTTGTGGTGATCTCAATCTAAACTGCCGAGAACTAGAAGTGGTCATCTAAGAAGACATTCTTCTCATCAACAAAAAAAAAAGGACTAATGTAGGGTTTTATAGCCATCTAAACAAAAAAACACTATAAATGGAAGAAGGGAATGCCTCGTTGAAAAGACTACTTGCATGGAAATGTCATGGGATTATAGTGGAGAATGCTATAAACATGGTGGTTTCCACCAATAGTGGAAGCAAAATGGGTTTACTAGTAAGGTTATTACAACAACTATAAGGAAAGAACAAGATAGAATTATTCAAAAGAATTAACTAGGGTTGCAAAGGGGACCAAGAAGCATCACATACAAAGCTTGAGGGGCAATGGCCAACAATGTTAGGGAATGTGTTGTAGAATATGCAAACTAAGAAACTTATTTCAAGAGAGAGAAAACTAAAAAGGGAAGACAAAAATCAAAGAATAGTTGAAGGCATCCTCAAAAAGAGGAATTTTACAATTTCCTTGGCTATTAACAATAATAGGATATTAAACCTTCTATATATTATTCATAAACAAAGGGTGCACCATTGAAATAACAAGAAGTTCAAGGAAAATATCAAGCAACCAACAAGGAATGAGGATTCCTCCGCTACACCTCCATGAAGGGTGTGCCCAATGGTTGTAAGAGCTGATAAAAAGGATGCCAGGTTGCTCCTCTAGATGAATTCATTAGAGTGTTCAAAGAAAAATAAGAGAAACGAAGATAAAGGGATGTGAAAACAAGATAACTAATGAAGGAAGCAGAGCAAAGTAAAGTTGTATAGAGTTCCAAGCTATTAATAGTGACAAGATGATGTGAACCTTCCTGTATAACCCTTGTGAGAAAAGGGTGAAACCTACAATAATAAGAACACTCCATCGTAAAGGCTCATAGAATGTAAAAAGAAAGAGTGAAAAACAAATTTGGAAACTCCGGCAATTAATGCAATTTAGAACCTTCACCTCATTTACTTGAGTTTTCCAAGATCTAAATCTTGTGAACTTTCACCTAGAGGGCTGATCCGAAAAGTTAAATTACAGAACTTATATTTTACTTTACTTTAGGTTAATTTCACCAAGCAATCCATGATAATAAATACCATGAGTGTACCTCAATACCACAACGATACATCCCATAGGGCACACTTTTCAAGGCACGTAACAGATTTGAAATGTCTTATAACAACAACAAATCTGCTCCTTTATCTTCCAAATATGTGTTAAATCATTTAACAAATTTAGCTATATGCTATGTCAAACTAACAGAAACAATAAGTGCTGAAATCTACTCAATCATGAAGATAACATAAGCTAAAAATCAAATATGCAAGTACACGATATTTAGAGTCTGGACTACTAGAAACCTCATATATATGTATATATATATGAAGTACATGCCACTAACACAATATGAAGTACAAGTACATACCACAGCTTTATCACAAAATTGGTACAAGTCAATCTCTCTAGAGTCCAAACCAGAGGGAGGAAAACCCTAACCACCAACTTCCTAGCTACTAATCACTCCCAATTAAAGCTGGTCTCAACACCAAAGATCCTCAACATGCTATCCAACAAGTCCTCCTTGGCACATACACCAAACTTGTATTACAAAAGCTCTTATTGTCTTTCTTAGGATTTACTAACCCTAGCCATGTTGCATCACACAAGTACCTGGAAAGATAATTCTATAGCTGGCCTCCAAATCCTCTCCTCATAGGGTTTCCTTATAAATCCTAGTGTCTTTCTCCCTTAAAGACATATCCAAGGCAATAACAAACATAAAATGGAGATATAATGATGATGAGATCATAATAGATCTCTCCTACTTTTACATATAGAGTAGGTTAGGGAGGATAACATAAAACAAGGACTTATGTCCATACAAGTAACTAACAAGGCAACCCCACATGGAGTGTTCTATAATAAAAGGGTGTACAACTGTCATAGCAGGGATTATCCAACCCCCAGAATGAAACACGCTCCAAGCATGTCTTCTGGGGCTCAATACCCTTCCTCCAAAATGGTGCCCTCCCCACAACAAGTTAGTCCAATGCTTCTCTTCCATAGTGGTAGCCAAGTGTCCTCTCCTAATCAATCAACCAACTCCCCCCAATTTTCTGCACTCAATGGATTTGTCATCATGTCGATTAGGGTAAAAACCTCCTAGGTAAGGGAACTAATGCTAGCACTCCAACCAAGGTTAAGAGTCAACTCAAATAGAGCCATCCATATGTCCATGAAGCATTGCAAGGGGATAGGAGATGTAGCACTGTATATTGCCTAAGAGGATCCAACATAGAATCAAGATATAAGATGAAGTATGATTTGTATTAATGTACAAAGATTGACCAAAAAAGTAGGTCAATGGGACTTCTAAGTACAACAATGTCAAGGCAAAGTAGGAACACAAAAGACACTTGTATTAAAATTAAGAGGAAAGAAAATATAATATATGGGGAGCATAAAAGGTGAATACGAATGTGCAAGTACTACATGATACAAATGTGAACACACTACTACAAACCAAAAACCAAAATCTCTAGAGAAATGCTCTATGCTCTGGTGCAAGGAAGGTAGAAATATGGGAAAGATCAAGGTCTAATATAGCCATCTTAAACTAAATGAACCCTAAACTAAAGAGATGATTCTCAATTTATGGAGAAAAGATAAGGAAAATGTGTCAACAAACAATCCTAGAGTTTTTGGTAAAAGTACTATGTATCTTATGTATAAAAAAATGGTTACTCGTGAAACAAGCATAATCAACGCTCTAAGAGTCTAATCTACAAGAAACAAACATGCAATCTTGGAACAACGAAAACAAAACATGTGAAAGGGTGAAATGGCATAGAACAGTCCATGGAATACGAAATTAAACAACTAAAACAAAACATGTGAAAGGGTGAAATGGCATAGAACAGTCCATGGAATACTAAATTAAAGTAAGTCAAGGGTTGGAAAGCACAAAAACGAAAAGGCCAACCCAAAGGAAGAAGAACAAAATCTAACATGAAAAATATGCAAAAAGAACATGGATCCACAAATGATGGGTCCATTCACAGTGAATGAAGCTAAGCCAAGGAAAGTGACATTGACTATATTATATTCATTAAATGGATGTAGCATGCACATTAAACCAGGTAATCAAAGACAACACTCTTGGTTGGTGGGGTTTGATGAATGCTCGAAGTGAAAGTGGTATTCACATGAATATTGGGTTAACATAGAAGAGCTAGTAAGAGATAACTAAAAATGAGAAGCCCAATATTCTAAATTAAACTAAGGAGGGTTTCAAAAGAGACAAGAAAGATTGGATAAACCATTATTGAGGTTGGATATGGTTCAAGAAAACATCAGAAGGTAGGGTATCACAGAAAGATAGGTTTCTTTGTACTACATTAAACTCCTACGATAGAAAAAATGTTGCAAAAGGTGAAGGCGTTGTTGAATACCTGTTAGACAGGTGCACACATGTAAACAACAAATATACCAAGCAAGGATAAGGAACGCACAACCAAAAAAAAGTTTACATGCAATACGCAGGTCAAAGATCAACAAGAAGGAAAAGAAAATCAAGCAAATGGCTAAATCTAAATCAGGTGATCAGTCAAGGATGTAAGCAATCTTGAAGTTACAAGAATGTAGAGGTAAAGAAAACAAGTAGAAAAGATGAAATAACAGGAGGTTGTGAATCATACCTACACTAACGTTTGTTTGCAAAGCTAACATACAATGCTGATGTTGACTAGTGCAACCTTCAGATGCTGAAATTGTTCGGGTAACCTTCTTATAATTTGTCCATGGAAAATCTAATAGGGGGTTACCTTCTTATAATTTGTCCATGGAAAATCTAATAGGGGGTTAAATAAGGGAAAAGGGGCATATGAAAGGCATCAAAAGGAAAAAAGATGAGGAATTGGACACTATCGTTAGTAGTATATTGGACAACCAAGGAGTACACTAGACACTATATGACCAATAGACCAATAGGGCTCTTTGTATCCAAACCACTACCAAATGTCCCAGTTTTCCTCACCTTCCACTATCGAAGGAAAAGATGAGTGTGAATATAGTAATATACATCATGGTAAACTTGAGTTCCAATCAAGTAAATAATTTCATCTTTCAAGATAGGAAATTATATCCTCAAGCAACCATGCACCAAATAAATCCCCATAGGTCCAAAAAGGTTCGACAAGAGGGCCTATAGAAGGTGCACTATGAGTTCCTATGGAAAATCTTATGTGAGAAAACCCTTAAAGCAATACGTGGAGGCAAAAACAAGAAAAACTCTAGGAAGGAAATCATGAGTGGTCATGTGCATGAGTGTATTTGACTCTATAAGTTTCAAGTGAGCCTATGAATTGGAAGAAGTGTGGGGGTAAATCAACTAGAAGCATGAGTGAAAAGTGCACTAGTTTACTATCAATAATGAGTCTTTTTTTATCTAACTCTTTGGCTTCACCTAAGACCAATTATCTATGTCCTCTCTTAAGCATAGATTATCATACTTAAAGAGAGTGCATGTGAAAACTCTTTATGATGTCCCAAGGCACTTTCTTATGCATGCTACTACTTTATCATCTTCTTGCTATTTTTTTTACCCTTAACATCATCTAGCAAGTTAATTCTAAGTTGAGAACTAGAAAGTTATTCATACTAAAAAGTTTAAAATCTAATCTTCAAGCATGGATTAGATGTTTTCAATGATATGTCGTTCCCTAATTTCCTTCTAACCTAGTGCCCCCAACACATCAAGGGATATTTCAAATCCAATTAATTTTTTGAATCACAAGGATGCTGATGACTCATGAACAAACTTGAGTCACTCCTAATCCAAGGCTAAGATAGAGATAAGGCAAAGTTAGGTCAATAATAGATGGTTTGCTAATCTAGCTTGTTGCAGTTGTGCTTGTTTCAGGAGATTCAATTTCATGCCTCACGTCTTGTTTATGCCATAGTGAAAGAAAAGAAAATGGTTTACCTGACTCCTCTCATGGGAGCCTATTTTGCCTATTTAAACTAGTGTATAAAAGTAAAATAAGGAGGGAAGGGAGAGTGATTCTTACACATTCCTTTAAAGATCACAAAACAAAATACAAATAAAATCAATTCCTTGACCCATTATAAGTAGCAAGGTCAATGGCTCTTTGTTTCCAACAGCTTCATTGACTTAATTTTTCAAAATAAAGTAATTCAACCATGGAAAGGAATAAGGGAGATAGGACTCCTTCAAAAATGTCCTTCTAGAGGTTCTATGTAAGGTTTGCTATGAGGTCCTATGAGAGCCTCTATGCCAAAGCAACACCCAAGGAGGTCTCATGGGTGAAGCATGTACAAGTGAAGCCTAAGGAAGGAAGATACAATAGATCATGTGTAAGAGTGTGTTGATCCTCATCACATCCCAACGGTGTGTACATGAAATGTGTGACATGAACCCAACTCAGCACATGAGGAAAGAGGACCTTAGCTAACTATGACTAAGAATCCCAACCACCTGACATGTCCCTTGAATAGGCAAACGTTTAATTTCACTTCTTCTTTGCAAGATAGAGCAATGCACAAAATAATAGTTGTAAAACTATGATGTATACATAATAAGTATGGCCACACAAGCTTGAATAACAAATCAATTATGCACAAAAAGTCGAAGTCAAGTTACAGAGGTTGTAGGTATCAACTATAAGGGATGGTCTCAAGGTTGCAACTATGAATGTTGAGTCAAAAGTTTATGTCCTTCTTGATTTTTCTAAACCAAGTTTGGACATAGTGCCATGCCATAAATGAAGGAATTTATGGCTAGAAGCTAGTTTTAATAACCGAGGGAACAATACAAGTTGGAAGTACAACTCATGGTCATTATTATTTATTTATTATAACACTAAACATGTCATGGCAGCATAAGTATGTTTAAGGTATGAGAGTTCACTAAGATTTCTTTTAGCATATACATGGTCCCTATCCAAAGCTATAACTATTATATATAGTATATAAGGATCTTATAGAGTTGGTTTATGGCCTACATGGTTTTATATATTTTCCAATGCTAAATACAAGCATATTAAGATGATCAAAGAAGAGATTCAAACATATACAGATGTGTTGTACAAAAAAAAATAATGAAATATAAATGAAAACATCATTGTTTTGGATCAATACAAATATCTGCAAAACAAAATAGTGGAATCTATTTCTTAATCATGGCATCTTTTTAGGCAACTAATAGACAAGATTAAAATAGATATTAAAGTACTTCTTCTAGTGATCTCTATAAATCTCTATAAACTAATGGAACATATAAATTTCAAATGTTAAGAAAAATGATAATCTCCATAAACTAATAAAATGAATTCAATCCACATTAGAATTCAGTCATAATCATGTCAAAACTAGCTCTATCAAATGACTCTCGCTACCTCTATGATTAAAGCAATTATTAAAATACTCTGCATGCCCATTATCTGCTAAAGAGCTTCCCATTAGATACCTATTTTTTAATTATGACAAATTCATAGAAGTTAAAGATAAATGTGTGCAAATTCATAAAGAAAGGAACCCGACTGAAACCGAAACCTAGTCTACAACGTTCACCACTACCTAGAAAAATCTAACATAAAATACGTACATATACCTATAAGAAACAAGAGCATACTCGTTCCTACCTTTCTTGAGGCGAACGCTACTGTACCAACAATTAAACACGGGTCACAAACTCTCTCCCCATGTCATTCCGTCTCTGCAGAGTCCAGACCGACCACAGCAACATCGCTTCAATAAAATAAAGAGATAACCGAAGCATCGTACAATGCAAAGATTAAGGAATATGTATCCTATATGCCTTTCCAGCAGAGCGACAGCTATATCTTTCTGGTACAATTCATTCCCTGTAAGATACATTCAAAGTGATTTCAGATGGGCATCATTCCTTTAAAAATCACGGAACATCCAAATATGACAAACAGGCATGGGCCCATGGCAACAGAACCAGACAGTACAATGCAATATGACAAATAGGCATGGCAACAGACCGAGCGAGAGTACAATGACAGTGACAACAGCATAAGTTGCTTTTATAATGAGATAAAATTGAATTAAAAGATAATTTGGAATTACCTTCCATCCTTGCACGCTTTTGGTCGTGTGCCTTTACTTGCCTTCATCGCTAGCCGACCATCCAACCAGACCTGAAGTGCGCACCAATCCATCAGTAAAAATCCCCAGAGTAGGTACTAGGGACCATCAAAAACCCATACCCTTCCATCAAAGAACAAATCACATATCAGTACATCAATAAAACCTGAGGAAAGGCTGAAACCAAAAACAAATATCTAGGCTTCCCCGTACCTTTGGTTGACCCCGTCGTAGCTCCTTTGGTTCATGTTTTTTCGAATTTGTGTAGCAATCGCAAATGCATATACGGATGTTGGTCTCTTTCAGCGCTCTTTCTCCGGCATCACACACAACAGCAGAGTCACATATACAAAACACATAAAACAGCATACACAAAAATACATACAGGCATATAGACATGCAGTAATTACCGCAAGAAAAATACAGAGTAGGAGCGCTCCATAGAAAAACGAAAACAAAAACAAAGAACAACGAAATGATGAAGTAATGCAAAACAAAGAGCAGTGAAATGATGAAGTAATGTAAAAGTGCTAAGACGTTTTATATGGATCGAGCAGTAACGGTTGGGATGAATTTTCTTAAGCCACCTTGGATTCCATTTCAAATTAAGCGACCTTGGATTCCATTTCAAATTCCCGTTGATAAAGACAAACCCAACAGCTGAATCTGTTATGCTTTTTCTCAATGCTTTTTGTGCTGAATCTGTTACGCTTTTTCTCAATGCTTTTTCTGAGATTTTATGTGCTGAATCTGTTATGCTTTTTCTCAATACTTTTCTGAGATTTTATGTTCTCCACGTCATATTTTACCCTGTAAAATTATACTACTCAATTTTATGTTACACACTGACACTGAGTAGCCCTGCTTTGGTTAGTAATTCTATGTTACAGTTACAAACTGCGCGGAGACCTTAACCCTGCTCTGTTTGGTAATTTTATGTTACAGACTGCGTGGTGGGTAATTTCATGCTGTAGGTTAAGTGGAGACCTAGCCGTGCACTGGTTGATACGTGTTGGTCATTTGGCTCGATTTTCAAAAACGGGTTCACATCTTCAATAAAAGTTGTGATAATGACGTTTAGCTACAAATTCCGGTGGTGATGAACTAGCAATAATTAAAAGAAAATGCAATCATAATTATAATAGCCAAAGTGAACTCTGGAACGAAAACGAAATTCTCATGTTATTTAAATAATATGTTAAATAAAATAATTTTATTAATTTAAAATTATAATTTGAGGTTGATATGTTTTGATTTGATATTATTTAATTGTTTTATAACTTTTTCAATTTTATATATATAATATAAAATTAATATTTTTATTTTTAGAAATTTTATATTGATAATATAAATTTTTATATAAAATTAATATTTTATTTTTAGAAATTTTATATGATAATATAAAGTTTTAGAAATTTTATATGATAATATAACGTTGATATTTAATTTTTAATAAAAGTCTTTATGTAAGTGTTCCCATGTAAAGGTGCGTTTTTGTGCAAGCAACCAAAGAAAAGTAGCTAGTTTTGGCAAGCATTTGTTGTCCCACTATTTCTTCCAAAAAATTGCATTGTCATGTGTTTGAAGACTTGCTAGTATGCCATATGCTTTTTGAAGACTTGCTAGTATGCCATATGCTTCTTTCAACGAAAATGTGTCTCATGATTGATGTCCTCATAGTAAAATATATTGATGCTAAGAGACTCTCATATGCCTATTATATAGTAATTCTTTAAATTCCTTCTAGGGATAGTTGTCATGATTGTGTGGTGAGTCATCTTTATCCTTCCACACCCTCCATTCTTGATTCTCCTTGAGAAGTTTCCAAAAATCTACCAACCTTTGAGCTACAAGGATTTTGGAGGGTTTGTATGCCTTGAAACTGTTGATACTCTTCTAAAGACGAGAGTTGTTGCCATGAATCCTCTTGGAACATCGAAGTTGTGCCATCTTTGATGTCGCAAAATGCATGGTGGTTAATGAGATCTTTACCTTCAATAGCCTAGTTCCATATAGTGGAGCCTTTGATGGATCCATCAAAAAGTAATCTCTCCTCTTGGGAAATAAGGGGCAAGTATTTCCTTTGCCAAATTTACTTCCAAATTTGTGGCCCTCCCTAAACCCAAAGCCACCATAATTTCATACTATTGTTGATTTGGGGTTGCATGAGATGTGATCTAAGCCTCAAATTTTGCAAGGCGGCATGGGCATAGGTATTCCAAAGAACCGAGAAAGTGTTTTGGGAAATTCCACCCATAAGTGATTTTATTAAAATAATTAAAATTTTTAATGGGGTTCCTAAGTCTAAACTTAGGAAAATTAAAATATTAATGGGTATTAATCTAATGAGGGGTGAAACTTCTAGAAAAAAAACACGGATCAAGCCAAAACAATATGATTCTTTGATTATGATTTAATCTAGGTAGTTGGTTGTCGAATAGGAAAATATAAAGAGGGACTTGACGGTCATTTGGAAAACACACAAAGAGATAGAGAAAAATGAATTATGAAGTGAGAAGTTCTCACTAGGAAAAATCGATTGAGGAGATCTCTTGTAATTGAGGGGCAGGGATAACATCTTCTGGAGAAGCAGATCGATCAACGAGAGAAGTGGCGCATCACTGAGAGAGCTTGACATTGGGCTGACGAAGAGACAACATAGAGGAAACCAGAAAAGCCAGGGGGCAGTCAGTTTGGGGCTGGATCAGCGAGGATTTCTCAATGATTGTGTGAGGTAAAACTCGCAAAGGTTTTTCCATTATTTCTCTCTATAATTGAATAACCCTATGAGGTATTCAGTGATGTATTCAAATTTTGTTATTGCTTAATAATAATAAACCCTGAGAACTATTGCACCAGTTTTCCCGCATTGGGCTTTTCCGGGGACTTTTGTCCAAAAATAATTGTGTCCTATGTGTTTCTATTATCCTTGCTATGTTTCTATATTTTAGAATCATATTTAATTGGTGTAGGATGCTTGAGTAATTTACTTCAATGTTTCATGAAGAAATTTGAAATAAACTTGTAATGTAATTTACAATCTAGGTGAAGTAGATTCAGCTCGTTGCAATAGGATTCTTGAGACTATTAGATTCTAATAATTTTCACAACCATAAGCCTAACTGATTATTTATGGATCCCAGGGTCCCAAACCCCCCATGAGCTTGGATTTAGTCAATTCGTCCCATATGACTAGAGACCACTTGCGCTCTTTGGAAACACCCCTCCACAAAAAGTCACTTCATAACGAGTGAAAGCGTTGAGCTACTGTTGAGGGAATAAGCATGACCGCTAATTGATAATTAGGGATTACTTGTACAACTACTTTTAATAGTGTAAGATGACTTAGAAAATTTAGTGCTCTCAAAGTCCAATTATTTATCTTATGTTGAGTATTTTCTATGAGGTCTTCCCGAGATGCCACCGAGTTAGAGTGTATGACCATAGGTACCCCCAAGTATTTGGAAGGAAGATAATCTTTCTTAAAATCTAATACTTAGTTCAACTATGTATGAACAATATTTGGGCAGTTGAAAAAGAAGACATTTGTCTTATCTCTATTGACCAATGTATCAAATGCATCCATGAAAAGTTGGAGAATTTTGGTGATGCCATGCCCCTCTTTCGTTGTAGGTAACCCATAGAGAACCATATAATCAATGTATTGTTGCTACGAGATAGGAAATTATTTACCATATAAACATAAACACATGCAAGTGTCCCAATGAATGGGATTTTTGAATAATTATCCCAAGCCCCTCCATCACAATAATGAATAAGAAGGGAGATAATGGGTCTCCTTGCCTCAGACCTCTAGAGGAAGTAAAGGTATTAGATGGTGAACAATTGATAAGAATAGAGAAGAAAGTTGTAGATATGAGGGAAGAGACCCATAATATCCATTATTTAGAGAAACCGTAGGCTCTGAGTAACTGGAACAAATAAGTCCAACTGACACGATCATATGCTTTAGAAAAATCAAGTTTAGTAAGCATACCTCGTCGCTTTGTCAATAAGAGAGAGTTAATGATTTATTATGTTGCAATGATACCATCAACAATCTGATGACCTTTCACAAAGTCAGTCTGAGAGGGAGATATGAGGGCTAGCAAGATTGGCTTCAATTGATTGACAATCACATATGAGATAATTTTGAATATGACATTGCAGAGTGCAATTGGTCTGAAACCATGAAGACTCTCTGAATGACATATTTTGGGAATGAGTATGAAAAAGGTAACATTGAGAGTAGGGTGTAAATACATTGTTTGTCACAATTCTTCTACTAGTTCATGGATTTCCTTTCCCCGAAAGCACCAACAAGTTTGAAAGAAATATGAGGTGTATCCATCCAGGCCAATCACATTATTTTTAGGAATAATAATGACTACCATCTCTACCTTGTGGAAAGAAATTGGCCTCATCAGGGCAGTGTTCTCGTCATTACTGACTAACCTTGGTATGTGTTGGAGTACATCAGTGATAACAAGTGGCCTATGAAATGAATACTCAATAAGCATGTCCTTATAGTAGGCAATCAATTCATGTTCGATCTCCTCATGTTGTATCTTTCTTTCCCCATCTTCTGATATAATAGAAAATATTATATTAATGTGATGACGATGAATCATGGAGTTGTGTTCCCCTTCTTGAAGCCATTGAATCCTTGATTTCTGCTTCCACAATTCTTCTTCTTATTTGTGTCATTGTTTTAATTTGGTGAGAGTGGTTCCCTCTTCTACTACAAATTACAGAGATCAACCCTCCATAATCATTAGTTGTATTATCCCTACCATTTTTTGTTCCAAAAGTCTCTTATACTTAAAGATATTGCCAAAAACTTGCTTATTCCATTGTTTTATTCTTAGCTTTAAAGCCTTCACTTTAAGATGGAAAACGTTAATTTTGGTATTACATTTGATGTACAACTCCTCCCACCATTTTCTTAGTAATTCTACAAACTGAGGATCCTCGAACCATAATCGTTCAAAGTGGAAGGGACGATTGGAGGGACCTTCCTTCAAAGCAAGTCTAATTTGATCGGCCAATGACCTGATCCCATATAGGGAAGGATGGAAGCCTCAAATAAAATATCATTGTGAATTATTCCTTCAAATAGTAGGAATCTATCTAACCATCTCATTATTTGATGAGGACCTCCATGTCAATTATTCAATGTGAATAAACCATTAACTGTGGGTATGTCCATTAGCTTCAATTGTTGCATATAGCCATCAAAGGCTATCGATTTTTGGTCAAGTCTTCTCACCCCTCCTTTTTTCTCCTGCAACAATCTGATGAGGTTGAAGTCTCCCCCAACAATCCATAAGGAATCCCCCATTATCTGTTTGATATCAACAAGTTGCTAAAAAAATAATTTTATCCCCCGTGGAGGAGGGACCGTATATTGTTGTTAGAAATATCGACTTCGTGGTTCCTATATAGCGAAACAGTCATGTAAGAGCTCTAGAAGTGGCCATCGAGACTCAAAAGTCTACCTCACTAGGGTTCCACCATCTAACTGTTAGTTTTTGTATCATCACGGGTGTTCTAGTCTCGAAATTTTATGGAGAGTCTAAAACGCTGGAGTTCTCCATAACCGAGAAATCATTTCGATAAATTCCACCTATAAGTGTCTCAATTATATTATTAGCCTATTTCTAATTCTTTCCTAAGTCTGAACTTAGGAAAAGGGGTTAATTAATGAGAATTAATTGAGATAAGGTTTGAATAATCTTGAAACTTACACAAATCGATCCAAAAAATAAGCTCAGCCATCGATTATGTTTTAATTTTTGTTGTTGGAGTCCCAATTGGAGATTATAAGAGGAGGTCGATCGGTAGATAGAGAACACACCAATCCAGATACTCAGTTGCCGAGGTAGTTTGGTTTTTTTAGTAGAAGGGGTTTAGCAGAGAAGTTTGAGCGAGAGGGTGAGTACCATGTGGTAGAGGAGGTCAAAAACATCTCCATAGGAAGTCTTCCAGATCCGGAAGAGGTAGTGAGAGGGAGTGCAAAATTCCTAGAGGGTCTGCGCAATGACTGTGGAGACATAGCAATAGAATAGTTTGATCTAGTTGGAAGAGCTAGTGATTTAGCAGCTGGAGGCCGAAATTTTGGTCAAATGATCCAGTGAGTCAGTTCCAAATATAGAGAGACAAAATGTAGATTTTAGAGTTTTCCAGAGGAAGCTACAACCAATCCTGTGCAATCTCTTCGTAGAGGTTGACACAGAAGATTCTACGTGTGGCTAGGGAGGCAGATCTGGGGACAAAAATCAGTTGTGGGGTGAGGAAAACTCCTCAAAATAATTTTGTTAGTATTTCTCTCAGATTGGATTGTCGGGAGAGTATCCAAATTATTATACTCAAACTTTTGTGCTGCATAATAAAATAAACCCTCATATTGTTGCACTGATTTTCCCACATTGGATTTTTTGGGGGACAACTGTCCAAAAATAACAATGTCAAAAGATTTGTGTGTGCGATAGAATATCTCAGTTTCCAACATTTTATTTTCCACAACATTTTTATGGTGAAAATTGTAGATGAGATTTTATTCATTGTTTGTCGTAGCAAATAAACAACATAATTAAATTTACAGTTAGAAAAATAATTTTCAGTTGTTGCAATAGTTGAAATTTTCACATGGTATCAGAGCTATTTTGATCGGATAGGAAGCTCAAAAGCAAAAGGCAGAAATCATCTAGATTCAGAGGGAGTCTCGCAGTACGATTTCCAGATTTGTGCAGAGGCTAGCTTAGTAGATTGAACTATTAGGTAGAGGGTTCCAATACTATTGGTAGGAAAAATTCACCAACCCTTGTAGCAGTTCTAGTAGGCAGTAGTAAAGTTGAGAAGTTTTTCCGGTTAAGCAGATTAGAGTTTTCGTTGAGCACATTTTATTATCTGGGCACATAAGGTTTTATAGTAGGTTGCTAGCAAAAAATTAGTGTCAGGTGTAAGAGGATTAGCACACATATTTTTCTTCAGTAAATTCTTCAGTATGACTATGGACAGAGTTGACATTCATAAGGTTTCATATTTGTCTTCCAGGTTAGAGGAAGAATTTCCTTGCCTATCGGGCTCAACTTCACAAGGTGTATGGTATAGATAGTGGAGCATCAGATCACATGACACGGGTTAGAGAATATTTCTCTAGCTATAAGGAGGAGTAGATGGACTTCCAGATTACAACAGAAACATAATGAAGTGTACTCCTGTGGGGAGAGGTACCATCGATTTTCAGAGGGAGTTAGGAGGAAGTACTAGTGCTACAGATGTACTGCATGTGTTAGGATTAGGTATGAACCTAATTTCAGTATCCCATTTATAGGATAAGGGATATGATATCCACTTTGTAGGGAAGAATGTGTTTTACAAAAACTTGATCTGGAAAAAGGTGAGGCAGATTGGAGTTCAAAGCAACAGGTTGTGTTGGTTGCAACGTGACTCTCCAATGGCTCTAATAAGTAGTGGAAATAACATTGGGAAGGAATTTAATGAGCTACGACATAGGAGAATGGGACACTTACACCATGGAACACTTAAGATGCTCAAGGAGATAGTAATAGGGGTTCCCGAACTTGGCACAAAACATGATGATGTGTGCAAAGGGTGCGTGCTTGGGAAATATGTTAAAGCAACATTCCCAAGAAGTTACAACAGAGAATATGGTGTGTTAGGACATATACACTCAGACATTTATGGTCCTATGTCTACGAGAAGTCTCAGTGGGGCTGAATACTTCATCACCTTTATTGATGACCATTCAAGTAAAACCTGGATCTACTTCTTTAAAGACCAAAGATGAGGTCTTCGATTGTTTCAGGGAGTTTAAAGCTGTCGTGGAGAATTGGACAGGGAAGAATATCAAGGTGCTTCACTTAGATAATGATGGAGAGTATATTGATAAAAAAATTCACTAATTTTTGTGCGAAGAAAGGCAGCAAAAGAGAGTGGAAAACTCGATACAATCCACAACATAATGTGATAGTAGAGCGGAAAAACAAAACTATAGTTGGGGCTGCAAAAGAAATGTTACATGACTAAGATTTGCCCAGGTTTCTATGGGAAGAGGCGTGTAACACAATAGTGTATATGCAGAATAGGACTCCTCATAAAGCATTGGGGAAGAAAACGCCAAAGGGGGTCTTCACAGGGAAGAAGCTAGAAGTTATTAATTTAAGGATCTTTGGAAAAAATTCTTATTGTCATGTGGCAGATGAGAAGTGCACCAAATTGGATAAGACTGCAGAGAAAGGTTTCCTCATTGGGTATAGTGAAACCTCCAAGGCATACATGATCTACATCCCTAGAAATAAGAAGATTGTAGTGAGATGAGACGTAAATTTCATGGAAGATAGAGCTTCAAGAGATCTCGTGAGATGCCTCTAAGTGACCAGAATAACCTAGTTGAAGCTCCATTGGTCAAAAAGCAGGGGAAGTCAGTGGGATAGTCACCGGGATCTAGTACAGTGAGTAGTACTAGCATTTCCTCAGGTGCAAGGGATCCAGTGAGATCTCAACAGATGAAGCAGTAGAGGCAGGATGAGGAGGAGTTGGCTAAACCTCCCACCACTAGTGTTCAAACTAGTAGAGAAGTTCATTAGACATTGAGAGATGCATATGAGTTCATTGGAGCTCCTAAAATGAACAAGAGAGAGCACAGACAGCCTGATAGGTACCAAGCATTGGTGGCTCAGGTTGCAAAACCTTCCAACTTTCAGCAAGTCGCACAACATCAAGTGCGGGTGTATGCCATGGTAGAGAAATACAACTTTATAATGAAAAATGATGTTTGGGAGGTGGTGTCGGGTCTGAGGATAGGAGAATTGTAGGTTCTCGATGGATCTACAAGATCAAGTATGCTACAGATGGCAACATGGAGAAGTACAAGGCTAGGTTCGTGGCAAAGGGGTATGCACAGAAAATGGGGATATATTATAAGGATACCTTAGTATTAGTTTCTAGATACACTTATATTGAGTCATTTATATCCATAACAGCTCAGATGGGGTGGTAGATTCACCAGATGGATGTCAAGACAACATTCTTGAACAAGGTGATAGAGGAAGAGGTTTGCATAGAACAACGAGAGGGATTAGAGACTTATGAGAGGCACACTGATGTGTGCAGACTCAAGAAATCTTATACGGGATCAAGCAATCTCCCAAGGGATGGTACAGTCGGATTGACAACTACTTGCAGCAGATAGGATTTGACAAGAGTCACACAGATCCCATCCTTTACTATTTTATGGTAGAGGATGTGCCACTCATCCTAGTATTGTATGTGGATGATCTCTTGCTGAAATGGTCATGAAGGCTCATAGATGATTGCAATAGGAACTTGGCAGTAGAGTTTGATATGAAGGATTTGGGGTTGATGCATTATTTCCTAGGATTGGATGTGTGGCAAAAGGACACGGAGATCTTCCTTGGGAAAGGAAGATATGCTACAGATATTCTGAAGAGATTTAGAATGTAGGATTGTGGACCCATGTCTACGCCCATGATCACCGACTAGAATAAAATAGTTGCATAAGATTATCATGATGTTGACCCCACCTTGTATAGATAACTCATCAGTTTCCTCATGTATCTGGTCAACACTAGGCCAAATATGTGCTTCGTGGTCAATACCCTAAGTCAATTCATGGTGGAACTGAAGAGAGTACATTAGACATCAACGAGGCACATTTTGAGGTATGTGAGTGACACAATCAAGTATGGGTGGAGATATACCCAAGGGGATGGCGTCAAGCTATGTGGGTTCACAAATGCTGATTGGGTAGGCAGTTCAGTGGATAGGAAAAGTACCTTTGGGTAATGCTTTAACATGGGATCAAAAATGGTTTCTTGGTGTAGCAGGAAGCAAAAGTTAGTAGCACTAAGCTCTGCAGAAGAATAATATATGTTAACAAGCACAACTACGTGCAAAATTATATGGCTTCAGAAGCTACTGGTAAGCTTGTTTGGGTAGAGGATGGAGGCGACCTATGTCTACTGCAATAATTAGAGTTGCATCAAGTTCTATGAGAATCCAGTGTTTCATGACAAGCAAAACACATAGATATCCAGTGTCATTTCATTAGAGATTATGTGCAGCGTGGAGCGATCCAGCTATAGTATGTTCCCACAAAAGAGATGGTTGCAGATATACTCACGAAAGCTCTAGGGAGAGATAAGTTCGTTTATTTTAAAGAACATGTGGTTATGGTGGAGAACTCGTTTCAGTAGTAGGGACATATTATTTTAGATGCTACTCAGTTGCAGTAGCTGCAATACATCAATAAAAGTTGAGAGGGATTTGCAGGGTTGGCAGTAGGATGGAAGTGTGAGCAGCAACACACATGCAACATCAGAGTTGCACAGTGGCCAAACATCAACAACGTAACAAAGGATGATACATAGACACGGTGTTGTAGTAGAGTGCACAACACTAGAGAGAACACCTTCCTCGCTAAGAGGGAGTGTTAGTTTTTAGCATCGGAGGTGTTCTAGTCTCAAAACTTTGTGGAGAGGCTAAAACATAAGGTTTGTCCATAACTGAGAAATTGTTTCTGGAAATTCGACCTAGAAGTGTCTCAATTAGATTATTAGATTATTTTTAATTATTTCCTCAGTCTAAAGTTAGGAAATGGGGTTAATTAATCAGAATTAATTGAGATAAGGTCTTAATCACCTAGAAACTCACATGGATTGATCGAGAAATGATCTCATCCATTGATTATGTCTTAATATTGGCCGTTGGAGTCCCAATTGGAGATTATAAGATGAGGTCGATGGGTACATGGAGAACACACTAATGGAGATACTCAGTTGCCTAGGCGGTTCGAATTTTTCAGTAACATAGGTTTAGCAGAGAAGATCGAGCCAAAGGGTGAGTAGGAGGTGGCAGAGGATGTCAACAACATTACTTGAGGATGTCTTCCAAATCTTGAAGAGGCAGTGAGAGGGAGTGTGAAATTCCCAAAGGGTATGCGGAGGAATAAAAAAATAAACAGTTTGATCTAGTCGGAGGAGTTAGTGATTCAACAGCTGGAGGCTAGGATTTTGGTCAGATGATCTAGTGAGTCAGTTCCAGATCTAGAGAGAGACAAAATTATAGATTTCAGATTTTTCGAGAGGTAGCTACAACAGGGCTTGTGCAAGCTCTGTATAGAGGTTGATGTAAAAGTTTCCACGTGTAGTTGGGGACGCAGATCTAGGGACAAAAATCAATTGTGGGGTGAGGATAATTCCTCCCAACAAGTTTTCCACTATTTATCTCAGATTGGATTGCCAGGAAAGCATCCAAATTATTGTACTAATATTTTTGCTGCCGCATAATAAAATAAACCCTCATATTGTTGCACTGGTTTTGACATCTTATTGAGACCTTAGTGAAACTGTCATTCGTTATTTTTGGAAATAACGATGCCAACTTTCTTATTGAAGTCTTCTTCCATGAATTCAAGAGTAGAGAAAAAGCAGAGAAAGAGTTATTGTCTTCCACCAACATGACATTTGGAGGAATTTGGTTCTTCTGATTACGCTTCCTTGTAGAGACCTTAGTGAAACTATCATTCCCCATGAGGTTTCCAACTTCTTGTTCCTTTTTTCGCAGTGGAAAATCCCGGATAAGATGGCCATTCTCATGACAAAGACGACATCTGACTCGAACATGTTCATAGTCAAGTGGTTGATTCCAAATTTCTCCCTGGTAATCCAACTCTATGGATTCCAGTAAAGGCTAACACATACATGCATATATGACATATTTCTTCCCCATCGAGTCACTTTTGAAACTTTGAAAAACCTCCCAAACACCTGTCCAATGCCTTCAAGTATATATGGTATCCATAAGTCAATAGGGAGGGAATATAACCTTACCCAGACTGAGGTTGCAACAAATTCCTCCTTATCGAGGTTGAAATAGGCTTCCCACTAACGGATGTATAACCCTGCATTATTGTAAAAATATGGTTTGTCTAAAAAATATGCTCTTTATCCTCTAGATTAGAGAAAATAACAGTGAAAAACCCTTTGGACCCGATCTCAAATCAACCTCACCTTCCGATTGCCAATTCTGTTAATTCCACCATTAGAGATCCCTTTCAACTCGCCAAATTCCAATGAATTTTTAAATAAAAGTGTGCTCTCTCATCCACTTTCGATGATCTTCCAGGCATTTTTATGGTATGGTGAATATAGGGTTTGTGGTGGCCTTTGGAGTATATTAGTCTCTCAAATCCTATTTCCATTTGTCACCCAAAATTGGTATTTGGGAAGACCTGAAAGTCCCTCCCTTGGGGTCATGATTGAGATACATTTACATGTAAGGGCATTTCGGAAAGAGGGACTCCTCCCCCTTCATTTAAGGCCATCATAGTGCTAAATTCTTGTGTAAGGGAAAGTTGGATAAACCGTAAAGATTATTATGAAAAGAGATGTTTCAAACCCTAAAGCTTGTGAGGACGAAAATCTGAAATCCACAATCAAACTCCACCGCCTCAATTCTCATCCCAAGCCCACAACATTAGTTAATTTCAACACGTCCATTGAATGCACGAAAACATTCCACTTGGCAAATAATTCAAAATATGTTATAGATAAGTTTGTAAATTTAAAAATAAGAGTAATAGCTACAAGGCAACATTGTCCTTGCCTCTACCACTAATTAATATTTAAGATTGTAAAAATAAGAGTAATAGCTACAAGGCAACATTGTCCTTGCCTCTACCACTAATTAATATTTAAGATTGTGCAGAGTGCGAAAGGAGCACAACGAAAGCTTCCTCGGCACTTCCACATCCCTCACAATGGCATATCGAAATGATAATTGTTGTTTGTCAACTTTTTCTCATTATTTGAGAACACTTGGTTTCCACATTTGTTTCTTCTTCTACACTACCCACAATGACAATAGTTTTGGATCGACTTCTTCTTGTTATTTGAGAATGCTCTATTTACCCAATTGTTTCTACACACCACACAATGTTCAAGACTTAGCATATTTGTTCAACCCCCTCCACATATTAAAATGACACAAATTTAGTGCAGAGTAAGAACCATCACAAGTTAAGCAACCATTGTAGCTAGTAAAGTGGAGAAACCTTAAATGACTAGAAATGTGGTTTTGCCAAATAATCTTATGGAAAACAATGTAATGGGTTCCATAATTACAAATTAGTAAAAATAAATTTTATTATTTTTTATCTTTTTTGTTTGCAATGAACCTTCTAAATTAGTAAAAATAATTCTTGTTTCCTTTAAATAAAATAATTTTATTAATTTAAAATTATAATTTGGGGTTAATATAAAATTATAATTTGAGATTAATATGTTTTAATTTGTTGTTATTTAATTGTTTATAAGTTTAGAATTTATATCATAATTAAAATTAATATTATTTAATTCTAATTTTAAAATTAATTCTTATATTTTATAAATATTTAAAATATATTATAAAATAATAAAGAATTATATTATTTATTTAAAATTAATTACATTATTATGTTAATAAAATTACATAATTAAGTATAATATTGTTTATTTTCAAAAAAATTATTTAAAAAAAATCCCCTATAATTTTATAATTATTTTTTGAAAAAAAAATTAAAAGGGGATTAACTTTTTTTTCAAATAAAGTTTGTGTATTTTAAAATTGTTTTTGACTATAACTTTTATATATTTGCAATATTTTTTATTTATTTAATTATTAATTTCAAAAAAACTAATAAAAAATTAGGTATCCATCAATATAGTTTCACATTATTATAAATCTATACATTTAATTAAATTTTATAGACTTTTAAAATGATACACAAAAATTATAGTGAAAAAAAATAAAAAAATAAAACTTTATTGACCTCAAATATTCTCTCATTCTACATTATTATTGAATCTTATACATTACTATTAAATCTTATAAAATTTAAAAATTAATGAAATCTAGATTTCATAAAAAAAAATTATAACGGAAAAAAAAGTGAAGAAAACCTTCATTGATCTTAAATATTCTCTCATTAGAACAATTGTCTATGAAGGATTTCCATTTGAAATTAATTTCAAATGTATTCACAATATTCATTATATTTCATAAATTTGAAATATAAATACATTTTAATATATTTAAATTTCAAAATAAAATAACATTTTATAGTAAATATAATTGTTATTTTCTTATCACTACATAAATTGGAATTTGAAACCAATTTCAATATATGTTTGCTCTTTAGAATAAGTTGGCATTATAGTTATTCTTGATAAATAAGAAGTGTGATTATTCTTATTTCATTATTTTATCAATGATGAATGTGATTATTCCTATCTCATTATATTTTTTATTTTTTATGTTTATTTTTTTTAAATTTATTTTAAATGTTGATTATTTTTAAATAATTATTAGAATATAATGGGTTCTAAATTTATGTAACTATAAATATTTTATTTTTAAATAATTATTTTAATATATTAATTTTAAAACATATACAAATAAATATTAATTTCATCTTCAAGTAAATATAAAATAATTTTAAAAAACAAAAAATTTAATAGATATTTATTTATACAAATAACACTTTTTTAATTAACATTTTTATAATTATTCATTTAAAAATAATATAATAATTTTAAAAATTATTTGATATAATTTTAAAATTTCCACAAAATTCTTAAGAATCACAATAATACTTACCCTTATCTTGAAGATCAACATATATCTTTAAAATAAATTTGATAAAAACATGAATGATCACTCACTATTTAACGTTTCAAACTTCATGCCCTTTAAATATTAACTTTTCTATATTTTTTGTAATGATATCTAAATATTCAATTTTCTTTTAACATTAAATAAATAAAATGTAAAATTATTAATATGAATTAAGTTTTAAACATTTAATTACAATTTCATTTCTTTCTAAATATTAATAAGATTTCTTTTATTTTTATATTCATTTTATCAATATCACAATCCATATATACAAATTTATTTGAGAATCCTTCTTTTTTAAATTTAAATTTTTAAGTGAATTTAATCTTTGGGTTTGCAAATATTATTATTATCTTATGCAGAGAGGTAATAACTTAATCAATATTAAGTTGACTATGAATTAATTAAAGTTTGACAAAAATTAACTCAGTCATTTACAAATATTTTATAAAAAAAAATAATTTATTATTATTATTATTATTATTTTATTTTTAATTCTATTTATTTAAAATCTCATTGCTTGGCCACAAGTGAGCCTTATTGTGCCATCATAACTAAATTGGCATCATAACTAAATTGGCATCCATCCTTTGTACATCCATCCATGTTGTCTTCTAGTCAAGTTCTCATTGAAAATCATAGTGTGTTTTTAATGTAGTAGTTTAAAGAGATTGTTTTTTGCCCTAAAAGTTATGGAAATTCCTCATATTTTGATAAAATGTGAGTGTAAAAATTCAAGATTTTAGGTGTTCTAAACTTTTTTGATGGTGTTGAATCCATTTCCACCATAAAAAACATGATTCAAACACTACCTCTACAAGATTTTTTTGAACTTTTTCCAACCACTTTTGCTAGTAGTGGCAATTCCCTAGTCTCTCTCGACTACTCATTTTTTAATGGTAAAGATTAGTAAAATACACCACCAACACCATTAAAGAAGAGATCAAGATCTTTGTCCAGAAAAAATCATCATTCTTCCATGATGTACAATTCATAATCATATTTTTGTTGTTTCAAATGAAAAATATAATCTATAAATTATATTCTAAATTTGTGTGTAGAGGATAAGTATAAAGCTATGTATATATTATAAAGTATATTTTAAATATGTGTAAAGTATACACATAAGGTTACAGATATGAATTTGAATAGGGTCATTCAAATATTAAATTACTTTTGATATTTACCACACATTGTTGGACTCTAGCCTTCATTTAATGCCAATAAATAATAGTTATATACATTCCTTAGATGTGAAGTTGTTAGTGCATTTCACACACGAAATAACTTTCAAAAAATAACCTTATTTCCCAATATTTCTCATTGGGACTCTTTGAGGCCTATAAATCTCCCTTGGCAATGCTTTTACTCGGCCAAAAAGCCATTGAATAGCCTCCTATATTAGTAGCTAGTTGTTTTTAGTGAGACTTTTTGGAAGCTTTTAAGGTGGGTTTTCTCTAAAATAGAGGAGGAATTTATTGAAATCACAAGCTTGATGGATAAACTTTGCACAATGGAAGTGCCATAAGGGTTTTTCAGGTGTTGAATCCATACATAGAGTCAAAAAACCAGTTTAAATAACACAAATCAAGATTTCAAAAATTTCAACCTAGAATAACTTTGGCTACAATAGACTTAATTGTCTGCTAGATGATTTGATAGATGATCAAACCCTGAAGATACTTATTCCAAGTTGACACAAAATCATGATGTGATCATAAGAGGATGAATATAGTGCATGATGTGACCAGAACCATATGGATTCACTAGTTCAATATAGTTGGCATGCCACATGTTATTATTATTATTATTTTAATAGTAATAATGATAAAGAATTTACATTTGCAAAAATAAATCAATTGATGATTTTATATATAAATTAAAAATAAATTATTTTGAAAATAATGAAGTTATTTATAAATAATGATAAATCTTAATAATGATAATAAATTTAAATTTAATTTTAGTTTTTTTGAAAATAAAAAACTTATTTCATTGAAATTGTTAATTAAATAATAACAATATTAATCTACACTAATTTTATTAATTTTAATTATAACATGTTTTACAATATTAATTTACACTAATTTAATTAATTTTAATTATAATATATTTCAACTAAATATGTATTTGAAAATAAATGATAATTTGAAACTCAAAAACAATACACAATGAAACATGGAATGTGAAATTATGTTAGAGAACTTATTTGATATGGATTCACTTCCATGACCCACTTTTATACATATATATATTAGAATGTGCAACAATGTGAGAATTCATTATTATTTTTTTCCTTTGGAAGTGAAGGAACTATAGCTTGGCAAAACTCTCTAAGCTAATCAAAGTGTAAATAAATAGAATTAAAAAAAAAAAAAATGTTTTCTAATGTCCACTTTAATTTTTGGTCAAAAATTGAATAATGTAAGGGTCAATGCATATAGCTATAGTTGAATTATTTCTAGTTTGTCATAGATAGAGTTATAGTTGTATTATTTTATAGTTGTGTTATTTCTTTAATATAGCTATAGTTGAATTATTTCTAATTTGTCATTTTTAGTCTATGATATATTATAGTAAAATTGTGTTCTAGCCAACTAAAATCAATTTACAAAGGGGAATGTTTTTGGCAAGAGTTCTAAGAAATATATTATATCACATTAATATATCTAAAAACAATTTACAAATCATCCCCAATGAAAGAGATATTAATTTTTATATAAATAATTTCTTCAATTTTCAAAGATTAAAAGGTTCAACTATAACTTATAAAAATATAAGCCTAAATCATTCTTAATATTTTTCCAAAAATATTGAATTTTTTTACGAAGTAGAAGGATTACTCCACCATTATTCATGGCATTTAGTTCATGCCTTTCAAATTTCAGTAGTCAAACCACACTAAGTAGAAGGATTACTCCACCATTATTCATGGCATTTAGTTCATGCCTTTCAAATTTCATTAGTCAAACCAAGCCTCAGGGAAGGCTCGCTAAGCGCCCTTGTTTTTATATTATCATGCTTATGGTGAAAGCTTTTTTCCTTATTGGAACACAAGTAATAAATCTATTCTATATTTATATATAATTCAAGGCTTATTTGAAACATATTATAAAAATACAAGTTTTACGTAACAACTTATTTATTCTTCCCCTTGAAAGTTAATACATTGAATTAATAGAAGTTCAAGTCTCTTTTGTGACAGATATTTGTATGGAAGATTGCCTTTGTAAGGGTTTTTCGTCATTTTCGATCAATTTGCAAAAAAAAATTGAAAATATACTTTGATAAATCATCTAATAAATTAAATGTTTTCTTGGACCTACTATATCATTTACTCTTTTTCCATTTTTTATGTTCACACTTTTAAATTTATCTTAATAATATAAGGATAAGAACAACTAAAAATATATAAAGGTGATTCTTCTCCTTTGTGCTTGGAAGTATCTATATCTTTTCTTTATGTTTCTACATTATTCAACTTATTTAATATGTAGTTAATAAATTTTGGAATTGTTTTCAGAGTTTTTTCTTATTTTTATAGGTAGGATTTATTTGTCTTCTTTATCTTAGCTGCATGGTTTAGGCTATTTTTCTATTGGTATGGATTAAATTTTTTTCATTTACTTAATTATTTGGCCTCTTTATTTCTACTAACCTAGAATTATCATATTATATAACACATGCTTGACTCACTTGTAATTCTTATCTTTTCTATGTCTCTGTAATTCCCATAGGTTAGTGTTGTTGTTGTTAGGTTTTCTATTCTCTATCACAAAATGCACACATTCCAATCTTAGGAGGGTGGTTAGTGTATCATGATGGTGTGCATATTTGGTAAGAGGGGGTGATGTTGTTCAATGTTTGGGTGGGAAAGAGTGAAGATTTTTATACATCTGTGCTTCTAGTGGTTTAGGGTTGGTGCTTCCACTAGGTTAATGTATACAAATTTAATTTAGGGGTGGGTTCCTATAAATCTATGTGATCAAAATTGAAGAAGATAAAAAGAATTTGTGGTTTTCTCCTGCAAGGGTTTCCACATACATATGATGTTTTCTTATCATGGTGTGTTTATTATCTTTAATGATGCATGGTTATGGTTACAGTTTTGATTGATTAGTATATTGTGTAAATTGATGAAAAATTTCCATTGAACTGATTCACCCCCCCTCTCTTAGTGTAATATTCAGTCTAATAATTGGTATAAGATCAAGTTGCTTTAGGAACAATTAATCACTAGAAGGTTGATCCCAAGGAATATGGCCTCTATCAAATCATCAAGAAAGCCTCCTTAGTCTGATAGAACAAACTATGCCTTCTAGAGGATAAGGATGGAAATCTACATCATGTATTTTGGTATGGATGTTTGGGAAGTTGTTAAGAATGTAAGAGCACTAAGCATTTTCGAGTTAAAGGATTGTAGCAAAACACTATTATGTAATTTTTGATATGATAATGAGAATGATCATTTCCTTGATCCAGCACTGAGTTGACTCAGAGGGTTGAAGCTCTTGGGTTAGGGCCCAACCCTAGCAGCACAGGTTCCTCTTATTGTACTTGTATGCTTAGGTTATTTCATAGATTAATTCTTGAATTGATTTTGTCATTGTTTCATTGCAAGTAGTGGTGAATTTGATTAGTTTGATTCCATTTGTGCATAGATTTAGTAGTAGCTTTAGAGAGATAAAGGAATACCAAAAAGACTGATAGCACGTGGATTTGGCCTCACTCCTCCCTTCAAGGACCATGGTTTGAGGAAAAACTCCTATTCAGCCCCAAAAAGACATAATTCTGATTTCTTATGGAATTTAGGGTTTTCTACTAATTAGACCAACATCTTTTCAGTTTTCAAGAATAGGTTTCAATTGTTATTTCTGATATCTCCAACTTTTTATTAAATCTCATGGTGTTTCACAATATTCTACAAGTATTTCTATGGATGAACTAGGCAACTAAATAATGGAATTTTGTTTTCTTATGTTGATTGGAAATATTTCTTGTTTGACATGATCCATGGGTAAATGCTAGTGATGTATTTTTCAATAGTGCATGAATATCTCATGTTAGTAGCCCCAACCTAACCTCATTCATCCATGATCACCAACAACCACTAAGTCCATCAACCAATTCATCGTTCCCTAAGAACAACTTTCCAGTTTTGTTGAGCAAATCCAACCATCTCACAAAATTTGGTTTGAGCTCTGACGAAGTCCTAGCCACTCCCTTGCCTTATTTATTCCATCATTCACCTTCCCTAAGCCTTATACCACCTTCCAAACCTCTCCTTATTCTTTTGTCCAGATCCTATAGGAATACATGGGATCTTGTAGGAGCATTAAGACATCTTGTAGGTGCATTAGGACATCCTGTAGGATGACCTATAGTGACTGTTTTGAGGTTGATTTGAGGAAAATGCATCTATAAAGTTAGGAGAAGACCCTTGTTTGCCTCCTAAGCCATCTGACCCTTCACAACCATCTCTAACCGACCTACCATACCACCAAGAAGATTTAGCATTCACATTTTCACAAAAAAGGACAAAAAGGAAGAAAGAGTTATTGTGTTCATTCATATGCACAACAGTAAAGTGTTTGATTATCTCAGATTGCATGCCTGGGATAGTTAGGATTACACACATGTTAGCTTAGAATTCTTCTAAAGCAAGATCTCTTAACAAATAGTTAGATGAGTGGTGTGTTTAAAGCTTCATTTTTGCAAAAGTAATTGTAAGTTGGTTTGCTTTCCTTTCCATTCTCCAAGTAAGATTTCATTCAACAGTTAATTTCCATTCAGTTTGTTATTTCAATTCCACAATTAGTCCTAAAGCTTGAAAAACAAAACAAAACAAAAACACTTCTTTCATGCCTCGTAGGAATAGGGATAACTTAGGAAAATTTCTACCAAATAGCCCCACCACTTCAAATAGCCAACCTTCCCTCTTCTTCGGTGGTTGTGAATCGAAGGAGAGATACAATGTGGTGTATGGATACCACTTCAGACTCCTACCAGAACTGGGATTTGGAACAAACACACCTCAATAAAAAAGATTAAGTATACCCTACTTTCTTCTTCAATCAATGATAGGCATGAGCATTAAAGTGCAGGAGGGAAAAAATCAACAACTAGCCCATCATGGGTTGATCAAACTCATCCTAGAAGATGCTCTACAAAATTTAAGACTCCCTATTACATGTACAACCTTCAGATAAATGCAGGTAGGAGGGGCAATTCAAGCTCTTGAATATGACAAAAGCCCCACTGCTAGTGAGAGGGAAGAAGAAACATAAGAAGAAAATGAAGAGGAAACACAAGAGGGAAAATAGGAAGAAAAGGAGGAGGAGAATGAAGAAGAGATAGAAGAAGAGAGAGAAGAAGAAACAAAATAAGAGAGAGATGAGCAGAGTGAGGAACTAGAGGAAGAAGAGAAAGAGAAAGATAAGAATGATATGGAGAATGGAAAAGAGGAAACATAACAGAAGGAAGAATAGAGGCCTATAGTTCAAGGAAAATAAGGGGAAGAATCACCAAGGGTATCTCCAGAACCCACTAAGAAAGAGACAACAAATGCTCTTAATGCCCTAAGTACACCTATCAAGTCAAAAAGGAAGAGGCAAAGACAAACCCCACTATAATTCATGACAAGGAAGAGCACAAGGATTAGGAAAGGAAGGCCTCAAACCCCCACAAAAACTCCAATTGTCATTAAGGATTCACCAAAGCGGCAAGAAAAGGCAACCATTCTAGAGAAAAGTCAAGGAGAATGATCATCAGGACAAGCCTCTCCTGAATATCCCATCAGTTATGTTAGGAGGCCCGTCACAAGGCCAACCTCATCAAAATGAAAAGGTCTCCTACAGGAGACACATGCAGACCTACAGGAAGCAGAGACCATCCTACAGGAAACCCTGTCAAACCTACAGGATGTACAGAAGAGGGAACAAGAAGGTATCACTCCACAAGAAACAAAGGAAGAAGCCCAAGAGCTTAGGGATCCTAGTCCACAACCCAACCTTAGCTCCTACTATAAATTTATTGAAGGAGGTAGGGTAATCCCACAAAAGTTTTCCATCCCCTTATTCTTTGAACTTGAAAAGGAGAGGGTAAGGACACAGAGGTGGATGCAAATTTCCAAATCAAAAGGAGTGGAGGATGTAGGCCACATGGAGGAAAAATTGAAAGAGATGGGCAGAGAGCTGACCAGCATAATGGACAAAGAGGCAATGATGAAATCCCAGTTAGAAGTAGAGAATGCATGGATAAGAGGACAACTACAAGAAAGGAAAATCCAGTTGGAAACTATGGCCAGTTTATCCTTGGAGGCAATCCAATGCAGGATGCCAACAGAGTCTTATGCCTTGTATCTCAAGGAACTGTGGCTACAATTCCAAATCAAGACTTTAGCACAAAGAGGCACTATGCCCTTCCAGGACTATAGACAATTCACTGATATCTATGATCAAAGCCCCTTGGAAGATAGAGCAAAAAGGTATGAGTTTTACCTACACAACTTGGCCTTGACATATTTGAATGTGTAGGACCGAAATGCAAAACTAGGAGACTTGCAATTGATGGCCTTAGCATCATGGATGAACCATGAGGAGGAAAGAGCTACAGAGATGAAAAAGGTAATGACAAGAGAAGAGACAGAACCCCTCATGACCAGAGCTTTACAATCTAATCCAATGGCTATCATCAACACCCACAACCTTATTGCAAATGATCCTAAGCTTGCACCTAGGTACCTTGCTACACAAGAACAAGTAGTCACACGCTTTGAAGACATTTTCAGATTGCTAGGAGTTGACAACATGCAATAATGCCAAAGGAGGTGGAACACCTTGCCTCATAGCCTAGAAATCGGAGAATACCATTCTCCTCAAAGAATGAGAGAGACACTAAATAGAACAGCCATGTATAAGTAGGCTCTATAAAGACTCAAAGTCAATTGGATTGGCTTGAGACTCAATCCACCACTACTTTTAGGAATGCTGGAAGGGAGGAGAGAAGAAGAAGAAAGAAAGTAGTGGGAAGAAATAGAGAGGAAGGTAGGATTTTATTCACACGAAGAAGAAACTACAACAGAAGCATGGGATGTCAGGGAGGTCACCAGAGCAATGGAGGACACGGATATAGATTAAGTTGCTCAGAGGATGAGGAACACTTTCAGTAGGGAGTGATGATGAGCCTCATCACTTGGTAACTATATGGACCTTAATACACCTCCAAGCTTACTAAAATAAAATATTCTCATAATTCCTTACATGTTTTAATTATATTTTTCTTTGTGAGATTAGTAAAAGTAAGATGTTATGTCTAGTGGTCTAATGTGCATTGATTGCAGGTTTTTGGGAGCAAATCATGGCAATTTTTGGCTAATTAAGGTGCAGGAACTCGAATGAGAGAAGAAGGAGATATTATAGGAGATGGATCTTCCTCATTAAATCTTCACTCATTCGAATATCCCTCAATCAAATCACACTAGCTTGAAGTTGCAAGTAGCTAAGTCATGGAGATCATGGGAAGCCAAGCCAATGACAGTTAAGAACCAGTTCATTTTGAGTTTGGGAACTAAGTCTCCCTAGATTTAAGGAAGTTGTTGGAGACTTCAGTTGTATAAATAAGGAGGCCTAGAGCCTCATTAGGATTCAGATTTTTTTTTATGTAAGAGCACTAAGCATTTTCAAGTTAAAGGATTGTAGCAAAACAATGTTATGTAATTTTTGATATGATAATGAGAATGAGCATTTCCTTGATCCAGCACTGAGTTAACTCAGAGGGCTGAAGCTCTTGGGTTAGGGCCCAACCATAGCAGCAGAGGTTCCTATTATTGTACTTGTATGCTTAGGTTATTTCATATATTAATTGTTGAATTGATTTTGGCATTGTTTCATTGCAAGTAATGGTGAATCTGATTAGTTTGCTTTCATTTGTGCATAGCCTTAGTAGTAGCTTTAGAGAGGTAAAGGAATACCAAAAAGGCTGATAACAACTGGATTTTTCCTCACTCCTCCCTTTGGGGACCATGGCTTGAGTAAAAACTCCTATTCAGCCCCAAAAAGACAGAATTCTGATTTCTTATGGAATTTAGGGTTTTCTACTAATTAGAGTCTTAGACCAACATCTTTTCAGTTTTCAAGAATAGGTTTTAGTGGTTCTTTTTGATATCTCCAACTTTGTATTATATCTCATGGTGTTTCACAATATTCTTCAAGTATTTCCATGCATGAACTAGGCAACTAAATAATGGAATTCTCTTTTCTTATGTTGATTGCAAATCTTTCTTGTTTGACATGATCCATGGGTAAATGCCAGTGATGTATGTTTCAATAGTGCAGGAAGATCTCATGTCAGCAGCCCCAGCCTAACCTCATTCATCCATGATCAGCAATAGCCACTAAGTCCATCAACCAATTCATCATTCCCTAAGAACAACTTTCCAGTTTTGTTGACCAAATCCAACCATCTCACAAACATTGGTTTGAGCGCTGAGGAAGTCCTAGCCACTCCCTTGCCTTATTTCTTCCATCATTCACCTTTCCTAAGCATTATACCGCCTTCCAAACCCTTCCTTATGCTTTTGGTCGGATCTTGTAGGAATACAGGGGATCCTATAAGAGCATTAGGACATCTTGTAGGCGCATTAGGACATCTTGTAGGACAACCTGTAGTGGCATGTTTTGAGGCCGATTTGAAGAAAATGCATCTAGAAAGTTAAGAGAAGACCCATGTTTGCCTCCTAATCCATCTGACCCTTCACAACCATCTCTAACCCACCTGCCATAGCACCAAGAAGATTTAGCATTCAAATTTTCACAAAAAAAGGACAAAAATGAAAAAAGAGTTATTGTGTTCATTCATATGCACAACAGTACAATGTTTGAGTATCTCAGATTGCAGGCCTAGGATAGTTAGGATTACACACATGTTAGCTTAGAATTCTTCTGAAGCAAGATCTCTTAACAAATAGTTAGATGAGTGGTGTGTTTATAACATTTATTTCAGTTTTTCATTATTGTAGTAGACAATGTTTCAATTATCTCAATTAGGGTAAAATTCCCCTTTCTTCATTGGTAATCAAAATTCTTCTAAATCAATAGAAGGTTGGTTTGAGAAACCATAGTGGTCTATCGCGAGCTCAGTAGTGAAAAAGAGTGGACCCCTTGCATCCGCTTGTGTATACAACATTGTCACCTCCAAGTTTGTAGGAACGCCGGGTTGATAAAGTAAAGTTGGTAGCCCCAGGAGTTGCAAAAATCTTGCTGCAATACTGGTGCTCATCAGATGTCCATTTTTTATAGTCACATTTCCATCCCTACAGCTGATGTAGGCATTGAAAGTGGCTAACCAAGGCCTCCAAAGTATGAGAGGATAACCATTAAATTTGTTCTTAGGTTGGAGAACTAAGAAGTCTGCAGGGTACACCCAAGAGTCAATGGAGACCATCACATCCTCAACAATCCCCTCAGGGGCTACTGTGGATCGGTCTGCAAGCTGCAAGACTGTCGTGGTCTTTCTTAATGAACCCTAGAGATTCAGCTTGAGCATGGTGTCCTTAGTCATTACATTAATGGTAGCCCTAAGATCAATCAAGCTTTGTGGGACAATGGTGCCATTGATGTGGAAATCTACTACAGGGCTTCCAGGGTCTAAATACTTTGGGCAAATTACCTGCCCCAATATTAAGTCAGATAGTTGTTAAATGACATTAATGGTAGGGGCATCTCTTTTTCACCTCTTTGGATGTTTGAAACACTTCTCTTTAATTAGTTTGTTGTAAATAGGTACACCCTTAATAGCTCGGAGAAGTGGGATTTTGACACATAGAATTTTCAATTCAGCGAGAAGTTCATTCTATTCTGGGGTATGTTGGACTGGATGAGTTAATATTTCAGGAAAGGGTGGTGGATTCACTCTAGGCATACTTTCCTCTCTTTCCTCCTCACCGTCCTTAGGTGGATATGGAGGTTGGTTATCCGGGATCACTCCCCTAGACCTAAGGTTGTTTTCTTGAATTTCCACAACATAAGAAGGGTAGGATGTCTCTCCACTGTAGACCTACTGTGCATGTCTATTGTTCGGGATTGGGTTTGGTTGGGCAGGCATCTAAGGTTGTTTAGGTAGAGCAGGGTGTAAAAGTTGTGGTTGAGTAGGAGGTGAAGGCAATAAATATGGAGCATTGTTGTATGGGGGCCTCCACCCCTGGGGTGGTGCATTCCACTGAGGTTGTGGAGCAGTATATGGTTGAAATGGCTGGTTGGTCGGTTGGGAATGGTACTGAGGTGCAAAAGGCTAGGGAGAAGGTGTATACCAGGAGGGATGAGCAGGGGAGCCCCAAGAGGGAATGGATGTGTTTTGGTTAGGGTTGTAATATGCATAGGATGACCCTTGCATGCCCTGCTAATATGGTCGAGGTCCATGAGGCCTCCTTTGATTTATGTAACAGAGTTGTTCGATCATCGCTTCAGTTCCCTGATACATAGATTTTAATCTAGGTAGAGAAGGGACCTTGTCTATGGAGTGGTTTTCGTCACAAACCGAGTAAATTTCTATAAGGTTTAATGGACATTCATTCTTAGGGTGCCTCCTTATGCATCTAGGGAAGAAGATGGCTAATTCTCTCTCTACTTCCTCTTGCTTCCTCTTGATTTGCATAGTGTCCATTTGTAGGGAAAGGGTTTGCAACATTTCACTCTTAGAATCTTCCAACATGTTTCCAATTTCACTTTTTATATATGTGCTGGAAGAAGATGAGTTGGCCATTGTTTGACTAACCAAGCACTTTTTTCTAGCTGCCCTAGAATGGTTCTAAAAAATGGTCTTGATATCCTCATAGGGTAGCTGGTAGATGTCCCCTCCTGATAGCAGGTTTAGGGTATCCGGGAGATCTTCCCTAATCCCCCTTAGTAGGACTAGCTTAAGTGACTCAAGATCAAGTGTGAACCTGGCCCTTTTATAGCTAAGTTGGAATATTTCCTAATAACCCTTTAAGGACTCATCCTACCCCAAGGTCATTCTAAAAATTTCCTCTTTGGTGTCTTTCGATCTGTAGTAGTCCCTATACTTGTTGTTGAAAGTTCTCTGCATCTGAGCCCAGGTGGTGATACTATCCCCATGTAAACCCATGAACCAGCACAGAGCTGCATCCTTGAGAGTGGATGGGAATAATTTCAACTTCTGATCATCAGTGGTGTAATCATAATTTCTGCATATGACAACAAATTCAAACAATAAAGTACCTGGATCTTCTTAGGTCAGGCCATGGAAGTGAGGGAGAGAAGAGGGGCTTATGTTTTTCATCTCGGAATCCCCATTGGTTTCTCTTATGGGAAAGTCACCCTCAATCCTTTCTTTATCTCCCCTTTCATTTCTATTTTCAGCCATTATGTCAGTGGGAATGGGTTCTTCTTCTTCCCCTATAGGCTCTTCAAAAATCTCTAGTTGTTCGCTTAAGGGGTCCTCTAATTCACAACCACCAAAGAAGAGGGAAGGTTGGCTATTTGAAGTGGTGGGGGTATTTGGTAGAAATTTTCCTAAGTTATCCATATTCTTATGAGGCATGAAAGAAGTGTTTTGTTTTGTATTTCAAGCTTTACGACTAATTGCAGAATGGAAAAGACAAACTGAATTGAAACTAACTGCTGAATGAAATCACTTGCATAATGGAAAGGAAAGAAAACCAACTTACATCTGTCTTGCAAAAATGAAACTAATAGTAGAATGAAAGAGATAAGAAATGGAAGAAAGAAAGTAGAAATCACATCTACTCAGACACCTCCCCGACAACAACGCCAAAAAGTGATGAGCACCAATATTGTAGCAAGAATGCTGCAACTCCTGGGGCTATCGACTTTACTTCATCAACCCAGGGTTTGTACGAACTTGGAGGTGACAGTGCTGTATACACAAGTAGGTGTAATGGGTCCACTCTTCGTTTCTGTTGAGCTGGGAGATAGACCACTAGGGTTTCTCAAACCAACCCTCTACTGATTTGGAAGAAGTTTGATTACCAATTGAGAAAGGAGAATTTTACCCTAATTGAGAGGATTGATATGCTACCTACTGCAGTAATGAAAGACTAAAATAGATTCCTAAAACACACAACTCATCTATTTATTTGTTAAGATACCTTGCTTCAGAAGAATTCTAATTTAACACATGTGAAATCCTAACTAACCTAAGCATGAAATCTGATCTAATCAAACACTTAACTGTTGTGCACATGAATAAGAATAACAACCTTTTCTTTTTGTCTTTTTGTGAAAACATGAATGCTAATCCTTCTTGATTGCATGGCAGGTGGGATAGGTGTGGACAGAGATGGTTGTGATTGGTCAAATGGCTTGGGAGGCAAGCAGGGGTCTTCTCCTAGCTTTCGTGATGCATTTCTCACAAATCTGGCTCAAACCAGGCCACTACAGGTCGTCCTACAGGATGTCCTAATTCACCTACATGATCCCCTATTTTCCTACAGGAACATGCCGAAAGAATAAGGAGTGATTTGGACGGTGGTATGGAGCTTAGGGAAGGTGAGTGATGGAAGGAATGAGGCAGGGGAATGGTTGGAACTCACTCAGAACTCAAACGAAATCTCTATGATGGTTGGATTTTCTCAACAAGCATGGCAAGTTGTCATTGTGAAATGATAACTAAGATTATTTACTTAGTGGCCTTTTGCTATCATGGGTGGGTATGGCTTGGCTGACGCTGATGATATGAGGTCTTCTTGCAATATTTAAACTCCTACAATATACACATCATTGTTGGCATTTATCCATAAATCATTTCAAAACAAGAAAGGTTTATAACAACATAGGAAAACAAAATTTCATCATTTATTTGCCTAGTTCATACATGGAAATGCTTCAAGCCTAGTATGAAATCACCATGAAATATAATACAAAGCTTAAGATACCAGAAATGACAACTGCAACCCATCTTCTAAAACTGAAAGATGCTGACCTAATTAGCAGAAAAACCCTAAATTGCATAACAAACCATATGTCTTTTGGGTTGAATGAGAGTTTTTCCTCAAACCATGGTCTCTGAAGGGAGGAAGTAGGTAATATCCACCTATTATCAACGTTTTTGATATTTCCTTATCTCTCTAATGCTATTGTTAAAGCTATGCACATATGGAAGAAAACTAATCAAATTCACCAATACTTGCAATGTAACAATGCCAAAATCAGTTCAACAAGTAATCTAAGAAATAACCTAAGCATACAAGTACAGTAAGAGGAACCTTTGCTACTAGGTTGGGCCCTAACCCAAGAGCTTCATCCCTCTGAGTCAAATCAGTACTGGATCAAGGGAATTCTCATTCTCATTAACATATCAAAAAAATACATAACAATGTTTTGTCCAAATCCTTCAACTCGAAAGTGCTTAGCTATATTTCATAAAAAATATGAATCCTAATGAGGCTCTAGGCCTCCTTATTTATACAACTGAAGTTGCCAACAAATTCCTTAAATCTAGGGAGGCTTGGATCCCAATCTTAATATTAACTAGTTCTTAACTATCACTCGCTCAACTGCCAATGATCCTCATGACTTGGCTACCTGCAGCTCTAAGCTGGTGTGATTTGATTGAGGGATCTTCTAATGAGTGAGGATTTAATGAGGGAGATCCATCTCCTATAATCTCTCCTTCTTGTCTCATTTGAGTTCCTGCACCTTAATTAGTCATAATTTTCTCCCAAAAACCTGCAATCAATGCACATTAGACCACTAGACATAACATATTACTTTTACTCATCTCATTAAGCAAAATATAGTTAAAACATGTAAATAATTATGAGAAGAGTTGATTTTAGTAAGCTTGGAGGTGTATTAAGGTCCATATATTTTACCCAATGATGAGCCTCATCAAACCTCACTTTGGCACATAATACAATGAAACAACAGGGATATCAACATCATAGGGATTTTTTTTTTTTATGTAGGTGACTGGGTATTTCTACGACTACAATCATACAAACAAATTCCCCTCAAGCAAGCTAAGAAGGATAATAAATTATCACCAAAGTATCATGGTCTGTACAAGGTGTTGCAAAATATTGGTGCTATGGCATACAAATTGGAGCTTCCTACAACTTCTCGAGTGCACCTAGTTTTCCCTGTTTCATGCTTAAAGAAGGTTATAGGTGACAAGCTCCCAGTTCAAAAAATATTGCCAGAACTTGACGAGGAAGAAAAAATCATATTAGAACCTGAAGCAATCATAGAAACAAGAACTCAACAACTAAGAAATCGATCAATTTCAGAGTATCTCATCAAGTGGAAGAACTTACCTGTTGAAGATTTCACATGGGAGGATGATAATTTTATACAGAAGCATCCATAACTACTCAAGCTATGAGAACAACACTTTTCTTAAGGAGAGGGGCATGTTAGGCCCCTATAATACTAGTGTATTCCCTTATTGTTATTGTCATTGTAGCCCCTTATTGTTATTGTTGTGCCCCATAGAAGCCCACTATTGTTATTGTTGTTCCCTTACATTATTATTGTTATGTAAACTTGACTATATTGTGACCCCTTAGACTCCTATTTATATAAAGGAGGTCTTGTCATTTATATCATCCAAGAATTTTTCATTTGTGTAATGTAAAGGAGGTTGCCCCCTCGAAGAGGCTGATTTTGAAGTCCTTGATCTATCTTTCCTTCTATTTTATGAGTTGGTTAGATAACATGCACGTTGTGCTGAGTTGACCAAAGAAATTGTAATACATATTTATTCATCAGATTAATGCAAGAAGGAATTGGAGTTTGTTAGGTCCCTATACTACTAGTGTAACCCCTTATTTTTATTAGTGCAACCCCCTTATTATATTGTTGTACCCATGTAGTCCCCATATTGTTATTATTGTGCCCCATAGAAGCCCACTATTGTTATTGTTGTGCCTTTACATTATTATTGTTATGTCATCTCTGATTATATTATGACCCCATAGACTCTTATATATAGAAAGGAGGTCTTGTCATTTGTATCATCCAAGAATTGTTCATTTCTGTAATGTAAAGGAGGTTTCCCCTTGAAGAGGCTTTTTTCTAAGGTGTTTATCTATCTTTTGGTGAGTTGGTTTCATAACATTTGGTATCAGAGCTTTGGATTCTAGGGTTTCGCTGCTCCAAACAGGTCATCATGGAATTTTCGCTATAACTTTTTTTATCCGATGTTTCAGCAGCTAAAAAAAAATCCATTTGAGCCGAAATTGTTTTATTCTTTGGGTCTGAATTTCAGGATCTTCTCGCTATATGTATGGAGAAATGATCTGAGGAAGTTAGGGTTTTTCAGACTCTTGAATTACATTCCAAATAGGTGACATCGGGAAAATCATCATAACTTTTTTTTCTAAGCATTAGATTGAAATGTCATAAGAAGTTTCAGAAAGAGGACGACCTGTAGTTTTCTGTATAGCAGTTTTAGGTATGAAGGTTGAAACAGTGATACGTGGCACTTCGTACAAGTTTGCTCTATTGAAATAGTCTATAATTAGGTCACCGTGGGATATTTGGCATAACTCTTCCTTGGAGAATCCAATCTTGATCAGACTTGTAGGGTTAGAAAGAGGACTCAAAGGGCTACTTCAGGACGTGATTTTAGATATTCGAGATCTGCAGTTACAGAGATACAACAGATTCAATATTGAGCCCTTACAAAGTGAAAAAAAAGCATTAATTAATTCCCCACAGAAAGAAAATGGAAACACCTAGTAAGCAACTTGAAAGCTCTAGCATGACTCATGAAGAAGAGGAAGAAATGCAACATGATATATCCAAATTACAAGACCAAGTACAACAAATTTCACTCTCACAAAAGGTAACTGAAGCCAAGGTGAATGGCGTGGAAGCTAATATGAATGTCATGCAATTTAAGATGGATGGCGTGGAAGCTAAGATGGATGGCATGGACGCTAAGATGTATGGCATGAACGCTAAGATGGAAGAATTGAAGATAAATTTGAATAAGTTGCTACAAGAAATTGTTACTAATGGTGAAATGGTAGTAAAGGAAACTCATGATGAGAACAAGGGAAATGTTAATCATGATTTCATAGACTCTAATGTTGGATTGGAGACCCACCATGTTACAAAAATCGATATGAGGAAGTTTTATGGCAAGGATCTCGGAGCATGGATACTACAGATGGAGCAATTTTTCGATCTCCATAATGTGCAAAACACACAAAAGGTACGTATTGCAACTTTATATTTGGAACCAAATCAGTTTGTATGGTATTTATGGCTTTTCTCTCGTAAACAAATTGTCACTTGGGCAATTTTTACGGAAGAAATGATTGCACATTATGAGGATACAAAAAGCAACACCTTTTTTAGCCAATTGATAAATCTCAAACAAAAGGGTTCAATGATCGAGCACATTGAGGACTTCCAAAAATTCAAGATAAGGGTAAAATATATTCCAGAGGAGCATAGGATTGATGTATTCATAGGAACTTTAAAGGATAATATCCAACATGAGGTTCGTCTTTGGGAACCTGATTCATTGGAGAAGGAATTCAGGTTAGCGAGAAAAATGGAAAGCAAAATTATGGAAACCAGGAAGCCTACCACTCACAACTATAAAGATGGAAGTGTCGTTGCCCCTAGCCTTCCACAACCTACAAGATTGACACCACAACAATTGGAAGAAAAAACAGCAAAAGGGATTTGTTACAGTTGTGATAGAAAAAACACTAAAGGTCATAAGATTGCTGAGAAGAAATTATTCTACATAGATTGTGAAGAGGAGGAAGAAAAGGAGCAAGAAATGTCAAAAGAAGAGGATATACTCCAAGAACCAACCCTAGATAAACAAGAAATGAATCTGACCATTCTTGTAATGCATTGGCTGGAATTACCACTCCTCAAACTATCAAGATAGAAGGCCATATCAAGAAGAAAAAGGTAATAGTGTTGATTGATTTGGGAAGTACCCATAATTTTATTCATTGTAAGATAGCCGAGGAATTGAATTGCTTCCTATATCTAGCACTAGAGTATCAAGTGATGGTTGTAGGTGGAGGAACCATAAATTTCTCTGGAAAGTGCCATAATATCAAGCAATCCATGGGAGAATATGTATTGAATAGGCCAATGGTTTCCATTCCAATGGGTGGTTCTGATGTTGTATTAGGAGTCTAATGGCTACAATCCTTGGGTACAATAGCTTTTAATTTTCAAGAACTTTTCATGAAATTTTGTGCAGAATTAAAGGAAGTTGAATTAAGGGGTATTGCAGGGAAACAGGGAAAGATAATCAGCTCTAACGGTATGACAAAGCTTCTAAAGAAGGAACAATGAGGTGTAATTGCACAATTATGTTCGTTATAGGTTCCCACATCGAAATCATCTATTTCTCCAGATCTCCAAAATGTCTTGGACAATCATTTCAAGGTATTTGAGACTCTCAATGGCATCCCACCTATTCGTGATCATGATCATGCTATTCATTTAATTCCAGGAAGTGTTCCCCCAAAGATCAGGCCGTACATATATTCCTATGCCCAAAAGAGTGAAATTGAGCGTATGGTTGCAGAAATGCTAGAGGCTGGTATAATTCAACCTAGTCAAAGTTCTTTCTCTTCTCCAGTAGTATTGGTGCACAAGAAGGATGGATCATGGCGCATGTGTCCGGATTATAGGGAGCTCAACAAGCTCACTATTAAAGATAAATTTCCCATTCCCGTCATTGATGAATTATTGGATGAATTGCATGGATCAATTTACTACACCAAGTTGGACCTTTGTTCAGGATATCATCAAATCATAATGAAGACTGAAGACATTCCGAAAACAACATTTAGAACTCATGAGGGTCATTATGAATTTTTTTTCATGCCTTTTGGCCTTACCAATGCAACTTCGACATTTCAAGGTTTGATGAATTCCATTTTCAAACCCTTCCTTAGAAAATTTGTGTTAGTATTTTTGATGATATACTAATATACAACAAGTCTTGGAAGGATCATGTTCAATATGTTGACAGGGTGCTCAAACTATTGGAGGAGAAACAATTATATGCAAAAAGATCCAAATGCTTCTTTGGAGTCGAAGAGGTGGAATATCTGGGTCATATTGTATCTCATGAAGGAGTTAAGGTAGACCCTAGCAAAATTAAAGCCATTAAGGAATGGAAAATCCCCACATCCATAAAGCATTTGCGAGGATTTCTCGGGTTTGACAGGGTATTATCGCAAGTTTGTTAAGAATTGGGAGAATAGTAGCACCTCTAACAACATTATTGAAGAAAGATGCATTTCCATGGACTCCAGAAGCAACAAAGGCCTTTGAACATCTTAAAGAGGCAATGTGCCAAGCACCGATCTTAGCTACGCCGGACTTCACAAAAACCTTTATTTTGGAATGTGATGCTTCAGGAAATGGAATTGGTGTTGTTTTAATGCAAGATGAAAGACCCGTTGCTTTCTAAAGTCGTCCAATCAAAGGAAAGTATTTACATAAAGCTATTTATGAGAAGGAAATGTTGGCAATACTACATGCACTTAAGAAATGGCGACCCTATGTAATGGGAAGACACTTCAAGGTAAAAACAGATCATCATAGTCTTAAATACTCTTTAGAACAAATATTATCCTCTGAAGAGCAACAAAAATGGGTCACAAAGATGTTGGGTTATGACTTTGAAATCATCTACAAAAAAGGGAAGCAAAACGTTGTGGCAAATGCACTCTCAAGAAAGGATGAGGATGTGGAAGCATTGATGTGCACCATTTCTATTATCCAACCAGATTGGATAAACAAAGCAAGGGATGAATGGAAGAATGATGAAGAAGAGTGGGAACTCATTCAAAAGTGGGAGAAGACTCGAGTTCAAACAATACTTCCAGAACTTGACAACGAAGGAAAAATAATATTGGAACATGAAGCAGTCACAAAACCGAGAAATCGACAGCTACGAAATCAACCAATTTCAGAGTATCTCATCAAGTGGAAGAAATTACCCGCTGAAGATTCCACATGGAAGGATGATACTTTTATACAGAAGCGTCCATAACTACTCAAGCGTTGAGGACAACACTTTTTGAAGGAGAGGGTCATGTTAGGTCCCTATACTACTATTGTAACCCCTTATTGTTATTAGTGCAACCCCCTTATTATATTGTTGTACCCATGTGGTCCCCATATTGTTATTATTGTGCCCCATAGAAGACCACTATTGTTATTGTTGTGCCTTTACATTATTATTGTTATGTCGGCTCTGATTATATTATGACCCCATAGACTCCTATATATAGAAAGGAGTTCTTGTCATTTGTATCATCCAAGAATTGTTCATTTGTGTAATGTAAAGGAGGTTTCCTCCTCGAAGAGGCTTGTTTCTAATGCGTTTATCTATCTTTTCTATCTTTTGGTGAGCTGGTTTCATAACAAAGTTTTAGTAGTCCGCTTTCCTCGGGAAAAATATTATTTGCATGTGTGTGATTTCTTATTGCATGTCTAAGATTTTTTTTCTAAATTGTGAATTAATTTCTGCAAAGCAGTAGAGTAGGTTTGTGTCTTATGATTTTAAAAATTCATAAGCATGTAACAACCATGGTGAAAATTTCATGTAATAAAAGTAAATAAAGGCAAAATAATAACCATGGATGATGGGACACTTATTCCAAGTTGAATGTTGGGAAAATCTTAGTGATGAGGATCACTTGTGATTGTTTTATGGCTAAGGAAATTGGCAAAGGAAATGACTAAGGCTTTGGAAAGGAAAAATGGCATTTTTGGCACATTTATTTATGAAAATAATAGAAATTAGGAGAAAAGGTAGGTGAAGGGCATAGGTTGCATGTGAGGAGGAAAATGAAGGAAAATAATGGAAAATGAAGAAAATAGAGGCCTCTCTCATAAAAAAAGGTTTCTGAGGATTAGTTGGTAACCCTTTGTCAGTTCAGTTTTGGAGATCTCTCATTTCTCTCTCTCTCTCTCTAATCTTCTTGGAGAGTTAGAGTTTTCTTGGAGCACTCTTGGTGGGTGTGGCATACTTGGATTCTTGGAGCAAGAAGGCAAAGGAAGAGCAGGAAAGTGCAAGAAGGCATGGGGATCAACAACTACATCATATTTTCTTGCAGGTACCGAGTTTCATGCATGTTTCCTTCACTATTTTTTGCATGCACGACACATGCATATGGTTTCTTGGTTATGATATGTCATTGGCATGGAGGCTTTCCTCGATTCACAATGGATTTCCTAGCCTTGCCATTTCTTGGATAACCATGGTGATTGTGGGTTTACTTTCATTGTTTGCGTTTGGTTGGTTCTCATGTTTCCTTATCTTGTGTTGAGTTACTAGTTCCCGTAGCCTTGGTTGGACAAACGCTCTGGAGCCCTGTAACAACTTGGTTGAGTTACTAGTCCCATAGCCTTGGTTGGACAAATGCTCTCGAGTCCTTGTTAGGTTGAGTTACTAGTCCTGGAGACTTTTGGTTGGACACATGATCTAGAGCTAGACAACAACTATGGGTTGCATTACTAGTCCTTGAGCCTTGGTTTGAACAAACACTCTGGAGCCCTGGATGGCTGGGATAGAGATTGATCTGATGATGGTTTTGTGATGTTCGACCATGAGGTGGAATCATTGTTTGATGGGTTGAGGTGGATGGCTTCTGGAAGCCTTGGATGGTTTTTTATTGATGTGTTCTATGAGATCCCACATTCATGCTTGGAATATGGAATGGGGGTGAATCTCTGAAGAGAGATTTGGCTAAGCCATTATATGGTCGGGTGGAATGTGGAAGTCCCATCCCGGGTTTGGATTTTGCATAATTAATGAAAGGTTATTTCTCCTTGTATTTATATGAGGATTTTGATGCATTATATGCGATCTATATGACTGTACTTTCATGAGTATTTTCTACTACTATTATTCTAGTTATGTATGTGTTTTATGACTGAAGAGAGATTTGGTTAAGCCATTATATGGTCGGGTGGAACGTGGAAGTCCCATCCCAGGTTTGGATTTTGCATAATTAATGAAAGGTTATTTCTCCTTGTATTTATATGAGGATTTTGATGCATTATATGTGATCTATATGACTGTACTTTCATGAGTATTTTCTACTGCTATTATGCTGGTTATGTATGTGTTTTATGACAACAGCCATGTGTGGCTCTCATCATGTTTTTACTTGTAATTGAATGATCAATGTATCTATGACCTAATGGATGGAATGGCAGTTGATGTGTTGAGGCACCAATGGATATTAGTGATTCTCAACTAAGTATGATGCCCTTATGCTCAGAACTGTTAATTACACCTGTGGATTACACATTTACAATATGTTTGACGAAATTCCTGGCATGGCTAGTAGGGTTCTAGTCGAGGTCTTGAATGAGTATTTGCTTTAGGACTGTCATTTCCATGTTATTTTACTGATATGAAGATATGGTTCAATTATGGGCAGTGACCTGGGCTCTGGGCCTGAAAATGTGGCCCAAATCCTAGAATCGTAGGCATAACACTGATAGTTTTGGTCTCTGGTCACTTGCAGGCAAGCTTGTGAGAGAGATTTTGGGTTTCTAGTCACACTCATGCCTATAGCATGGGAGTGACTAAGGCTTAAGTTGTCCAAAAGTTAAGTGGTACCCCAAGATAAGTTGTCTAAAGTATTGGATTGGTTCCTAAGGGTCATGTAGCTGATGATTAATGTTTGTATGATGTGTTTTTGTCAGTTCCACTTCCTTAACATGATTTAGGAGGCCGACTCATATCATAGTCGCCTCTCATCGCATGTTTACCTTGGTTGGCCGGTTGCTTGGGTAGATGTGGGAGGAGGATGTTACAGAGTGGTATTAGAGCATGGTTCGCTCCTTGGATTAGATGGGCTATGTGTTGGTCATGCATGCATGTTAGTTGTATGTGTGTCTCACCCTTGCATTTCATGTGCTTGTTGCATTTGCATGATGTTGTTCATGGTTGTAGTGATGTTGTCAGGTGAAACTTGATGTTTTGTTGAGGAATGTATCATGGTGAGTGTATGACTGGTTACATGTCGATTTATGTCGCTTACATGTATCCTTGTAGTATGCTTGGTTACATTCTTGTGTGCTTGGACGCATCTACCATTCTTGTAGGTTTGTTTTCAAGTATTGTTCATTCATGCTTGATCATACGTGTTTATGCATATGTGTGGATGGTTATGCCTCGCTTATGCATGTTCATATTTGCATGTGGTCATTTGTATAGTGATGTAATGATGGTGGTTTTCATGCATGAGGTCGTGGTGTGTGTTGTTGTTGAGGTCATGCATTGATGATTGGACCCTAGTTAGAATGACGGTTGCATGGTCATATGCTTATGTTTTATGTTTCTATATGCTATCATGATTATGTTATACATGTATCACGTCAATTTGTTGATATTGCAGACATGGTATCCTCCCTAAGCTATACTAAGGTATGTTGGTTTATTGTGATTTGGTTTGGCTGACATGATACAAGAAATATCAAATGGATAGCAATACGGTTGACTACAAGGACTCTCCCTATGAATCTGAAGAGAATTATGGTGTTGGGAATTCTTTCGATTTGGCAGTTATACTGAGAATTTTAAAGGAAGATAATGACAGAATCATGCTGACACAGGAGAAACAAGTAGAGGTAAATGCAGTGATACTTCAGAGTTTGTCAGATTTGCAGTGACAGGGACCACGTTGGATCAACTATGAGAAGGAGGATAGAACTAGTGGGGCATAAGGTAGTCAGTCGCATGGTGGTCACAGTTCAGATAGAGATGAAACAATGAGAGATGACAAATTGTTGGACACTCTGGATAAGAGAGGGCATATAAACATGTATGATTTTAGTTCTGATTCAGATAGGCATCATGATTGTCATCGTCATCATCCTTACAGGAGGAGTGATAGGGGATATTTTCCGGATGAGTTTAAGAAAGAAAATCCACCAACATTTGATGGAGAGATGAAGAAAACACATGATGCAGAGGTATGGTTTCTTGGCATGAGGAAATTATTTAGGTTGCATGACTATTCGAAGAACATGAGATCTAGAGTGGCTACATTCAATCTAAAACATAAAGCAAACATTTGGTGGGAAGACGTGAATAATTTCTGATGTATTCATGAGGAAGATTTGACTTGGAGTGAGTTTGAGCGACTATTAAGAAGAATGATTTGTCAGAAAGATACTTGGATGACAGGGCGAAGGAATTTTATGAGCTAAATATGGGATCTATGACAAATGATGAGTACACTAGTAGGTTCTTGGAGTTACTGAGGTATGTTACTTATCTCACAGAGGAAAAGGCCAATATTTAGAGGTTCATTAGTGGGTTACTGGTTGCATTTAAGGATAGAATTGAGTTCGATGAGCCTAGATCATTGGAGGAGGCCATTCAGAAGCTAAGGCATTGGTATGAACAATCAAAGTGCAGAACCGAGACTAAGCCAAATTGGAGAGATAATGCAAAGAACAAAGGAAAATGGGATAGAAAAGGAGAAAGGCCTTAGGATATAGGTAACATGGATAATGTCAGACCACCTAAGAGTTTCAATGCATCAGACAGAGGACAGGGATGCTGATCTGAGGAAAAAAATAAGGAGCCCATGCGGTGTTGGGCTTGTGGAGGAGATCATTGCAGGAGACACTACCCACGGTACTAGAGTTGATATGTTGTTGAATGTTAGTTTTACTGTGCTAATTTCAACTTCAGAATTAAAAAACAATTTCTCATCATTTTCTTTATGTGCATAGGTTTCATTTATGGCGTTTATGAATGTAACAGGTAAATTTGTCAAGTTTTATGTCAAATTCATGAGCAAAATAGCATGTAAATAAAGTGCTGAAAAATAGCCGACAAATATACAACAAACCATCAAAATGAACACTTAAAACAATGTTTTGATAAAGGATTCCACCCCTCCTGGGCTACATCTCTTTGGTCCAGCTTCCATGGCTTGGTCCTCTGTATTAACTCAAAATGGAAAAAAACATGTTGTTTACAATGCTCTACTGCTCCTGAAACCTTCTTCAATATGCTCATAACATCAAAATCATCTAGGAATGACTTTTTATAAGCCCAAATTGGTCGAAAATTGCAAAATTTATGGCCTCTTCAGTTTCCCCTAGGAAAACACCACCAAAACTGGATAAACTACAGTTAATCCCGCCAAATTTGGAGAAATCCCGAAATTATTGGACCCGGCAAAAGATCCGCCAACTTAGTTGTGCCATTAATTAAGGATAAACATGTGTTTATTAATGTTAATCTTCAGTTAGCACTAAGCACGCAATTAGTGCTAACCGCTGGCCGACGGTTTTGTGGTGGTGGTCACATGTGGAGGGGGCTGGCCCTCTCCTCCCCCAACCGCCAAGTGCTATCATAACAAATACAAACCGCAAGCACAATATGTTAAGAAACATTAGTGCAGCATAACGATAAGACGTTGGATTTGTGCGTGCGAGGTCGCAGGTTCAACTCCGCCAACCTGCCATAAAATTTTGCGAGGTTGCAGGTTCGACTTTGCCAACCTACCATAAAATTTTGTGAGGTTGCAGGTTCGACTCTGCCAACTTGCCATAAAAGTTTGCCTTTGCGTGCCTATTTTTCCAAGCCTTCGGGGAGGGACACATGGCCATTTCACCAAATTGTAGACCAACCGAAAAGTGCCACTTGGTGTGACCTCACTGGTCGTTGACCAAACCATTGACCTACACAGTCACCTTCCATGTCGGTAGTACGAACTATTGACTGTGCAGTGACTGTACTTTTTTTTTGCAAAATTCCTTTATTTGGCAAAGTGGACAGAACGTGATATCTTTCTCATACAAGCTCCATTTTGAGTGAAATGAGTTGTGTTTAGATCGTATCACCGAGACAGATGCAGTCGTTCAAACTTTGAATGATTCTGAGCACTTTGATTTTTGAGGTAAATACTGATCACCTGATCATTCCTCCCCACTGGAAGCCTTTTGGACCCCAAAAGATACTATCAATTGTTTAGTAGGTTAGGGTACAACTCCCTCATCTTCTCATTTTGGATCCATTTGGCCTTAGAAGGATTTTGTCCCTTGAGTCCCACTCGAAGGTATTCAACATTCCCTCTCTTTGAAGTTATGGTTCTTCTGTCAAGTATGAGATCTTGCTGAAGTTCATTAAGATATTTTGGCGAGACATCATCTATTGATGGAAGTTGAACATGCTCTCCTTGATCATCAATCAAAGGAGGCTTAAACAATCTCAAATTATTAACATTAATAACATAGTATATTTGCATATAAGGGGGAAAATCTAGCTTAAATACATTGTTACCATTCTTTTCCAGAATTTTAAAAGGGCCATAACGGATTGGCTTCAGCTTTTTGCCTTCCCTTTGAAGTCTCTCTTTGCTAATATATAACCAAACTTCGTCTCCAAATTGAAATTTGTGATCGACATGGTGTTTGTCATGCATTACGTTGTAGTTGCTTTGACTCTTTTCAAGCTGTTCTTGCATTGTGTGATGTATCAACTGAATTTTCTCAATGAAATTCCTTGCCTTATCGATGTCGCTATGACCATCAATAGCGACATCGTTCTCAAAGATGAAGTCCAATGGCGATCTTGGAAAGTGCCCAAAACATGCCTCAAATGGTGATGTGTTTGTGGAAGAACGCTTTGCCCTGTTATATGCATGTTGTATGTAATGCAACTGTTCATCCGACAACTTGGGATGTTTGCTGAAATATCCTCTAAGAAGATGAATGACTGTCCTATTGACCACCTTGTTTTTTCCATCTTTTTGCGGATGGAAGGTTGTACTCTTCTTCAACTTAGTGTCCATCATGTCCCACAAATTTGACCAAAAAATCCCAACAAATCGAGAATCTCGACCACTTACAATGGAAGTAGGAAGACCAAAATGAAACCAAATATTTTGAAAGAAAATATGAGATGTTTGTTCAGCTGTAATTTTCTTTTTACATGGCATTAGAATACACATCTTGCCAAACCTATCTACAACTACATACAAGTAATCATGACCTTTCCTTGACAATGGAAGGCCTCCTACGAAATCCATTGAGATACTCTCCCATGGACGTGAGGGTACTCGAAGTGGAGTGTAAAATCCTAGTTTCCTATTGCTAGGCTTACTTATTGCACACAAAGAACATCCTCTAATGAAACAAGATACATTATCAAACATGTGTGGCCAATAACAATACCTTTGGAGATTTGCTATTGTCTTGCCTACACCAAAATGTTTAGCAATTAATGAAGTGTGCACCTCCCTTATAATACTGTTTCTTTCTCCCTGTGGAATACATAACTTTCCCAAGTGATACAACAATCTGTTATGCACATGGTAATATAACTCTTCAATTTGGTTTCCTTGCCTCAAGCTTGCATACACATCTTGAAAGTCATTATCATATGCATATTGCTCAATGTAACTTTCATGTAAAACAAAATTGTGCTCGAGTATAATAGATGAATTTACAATAAGCCTAGAAAGCATATCAACTACCTTATTGTATATTCCCTTTTTGTACTTGATAACCAAATGAAACTGTTGTAGAAAACCCATCCATCTGAAGTGTCGTGATTGCTGCAACTTTGACTGTGACTATAGTACTGCAATGGTTGATGGCCAGTATGGATAATGGTCTCCTTCACCATCAATTAGTGTTTCCATTTTTTAACACTTTGTACCAATGCATAAATTTCTTTGTCATAAGTGGGATAGTTAGTCACAACACCATTAAAAATTTTAGAATGAAATGAGATCCGGAAGAGGCAATACCAGTGCTAAACTGATCTCTTATTTTAAAGCATCAAATGATTTTTGTTGTACATCTCCCCAATGGAAGACTTTCTTGACACTAGTCAATGCATGTAGTGGAGTTGCGATGGAAGAAAAATTAGCAATAAATTTCCTCCAATATTGTGTTTCCCCTAGAAATATTCTTACCTCTATAACTGTATTGGGCTTGGTACAATTCACAATGACCTCAACCATAGAGGGGTCTATCTTCAGCCCACCTCCTCCAACAATATGTCCCAAATACACTAAAGAAGTCTTGCCAAATTCACACTTCGACATCTTTAAAAATCACTGTTCTTTTCTCAAGACATCAAGTACTTTGTTCACATGCATGAAATTTTGTGGGAAGACGTGAATAATTTCAGATGTATTCATGAGGAAGATTTGACTTGGAGTGAGTTTGAGTGACTATTAAGAAGAATGATTTGTCAGAAAGATACTTTGATGACAAGGCGAAGGAATTTTATGAGCTAAATATGGGATCTATGACAGATGATGAGCACACTAGCAGGTTCTTGGAGTTACTGAGGTATGTTCCTTATCTCACAGAGGAAAAGGCCAAGATTTAGAGGTTCATTAATGGGTTACTGGTTGCATTTAATGATAGAATTGAGTTCGATGAGCCTAGATCATTGGAGGAGGCCATTCAGATGCTAACGAATTGCTATGAACAATCAAAGTGCAGAACCGAGACTAAGCCAAATTGGAGAGATAATGCAAAGAACAAAGGAAAATGGGATAGAAAGGGAGCAAGGCCTTAGGATATAGGTAACAAGGATAATGTGAGACAACTTAAGAGTTTCAATGCATCAGACAGAGGATAGGGACACCGATCTGAGGAACAAAATAAAGAGCCCATGTGGTGTTGGGCTTGTGGAGGAGATCATTGCAGGAGACACTACCCACAGTACTAGAGTTGATATGTTGTTGAATGTTAGTTTTACTGTGCTAATTTCAACTTCATAATTAAAAAACAATTGCTCGTCATTTTCTTTATGTGCATAAGTTTCATTTATGGTGTTTGTGAATGTAACAGGTAAATTTGTCAAGTTTTATGTCAAATTCATGAGAAAAATAGCTTGTAAATAAAGTGTTGAACAATAGCCGACAAATATACAACAAACCATCAAAATGAACACTTAAAACAATGTTTTGATAAAGGAGTCCACCCCTCCTGGGCTACATCTCCTTGGTCCAGCTTCCATGGCTTGGTCCTCTGTATTAGCTCAAAATGGAAAACAAAATGTGGTGTTTACAATGCTCTAGTGCTCCTGAAACCTGCTTCAATGTGCTCATAACATCAAAATCATCTAGGAATGACTTTTTCTAAGCCCAAATTGGTTGAAAATTGCAAAAGTTATGGCCTCTTTAGTTTCCCCTACAAAAACGCCACCAAAACTGGATAAACTACAGTTAATCTCGCCAAATTTGGAGAAATCCGGAAATTATCGGACTCGGCAAAAGATCCGCCAACTTACTTGTGCCATTAATTAAGGATAAACATGTGTTTATTAATGTTAATCTTCAGTTAGTGCTAAGTGCGCGATTAGTGCTAACCGCTGGCTGACGGTTTTGTGGTGGTGGTCACATGCGGAGGGGGTTGACCCTCTCCTCCCCCAATCGCCAAGTGTTATCATAACAAATACAAACCACAAGCACAATATGTTAAGAAACATTAGTGCAGCATAACGATAAGACGTTGGATTTGTGTGTGCGAGGCTGCAGGTTCGATTTCGCCAACCTGCCATAAAATTTTGTGAGGTTGCAGGTTTGACTCCACCAACCTACCATAAAATTTTGCGAGGTCGTAGGTTTGACTTCGCCAACTTGCCATAAAAGTTTGCCTTTGTGCGCCTATTTTTCCAGGCCTTCGGGGAGGGACACATGGCCATTTCACCAAATTGTAGACCAACCAAAAAGCGCCACTTGGTGTGACCTCACTGGTCGTTGACCAAACCATTGACCTACACAGTCACCTTCCACGTCAGCAGTACGAACTGTTGATTGTGCAGTGACTGTACTTTTTTTTGGAAAATTCCTCTATTTGGCAAAGTGGACAAAACACGATATCTTTCTCATACCAGCTCCATTTTGAGTGAAATTGGTTGCGTTTGGATCGTATCACTGAGACAGACAGACGTAGTCGTTCAAACTTTGAACGATTCTGAGCACTTTGATTTTTGAGCTAAACACTGATCACCTGATCATTCCTCCCTACTAGAAGCCTTTTGGACCCAAAAAGATACTATCGATTGTTTAGTAGGTTAGGGTACAACTCCCTCATCTTCTCATTTTGCATCCATTTAGCCTTAGAAGGATTTTGTCCCTTGAGTTCCACTCGAAGGTATTCAACATTCCCTCTCTTTGAAGTTATGGTTCTTCTGTCAAGTATGCGATCTTGCTAAAGTTCATCAAGGTATTCTAGCGAGATATCATCTATTGACAGAAGTTGAACATGCTCTCCCTGATCATCAATCAAAGGAGGCTTAAACAATCTCAAATTATCAACATTAACAATAGAGTATATTTGCATATAAGGGGGAAAATCTAGCTTAAATACATTGTTACCAATCTTTTCCAGAATTTTAAAAGGGCCATAACGGATTGGCTTCAGCTTTTTACCTTCCCTTTGAAGTCTCTCTTTGTTAATATATAACCAAACTTCGTCTCCAAATTGAAATTTGTGATCGACATGGTGTTTGTCATGCATTACCTTGTAGCTTCTTTGACTCTTTTCAAGCTGTTCTTGCACTGTGTGATGTATCAATTGAATTTTCTCAATGAAATTCCTTGCCTTATCGATGTCGCTATGACCATAAATAGTGACATCGTTCTCAAAGATGAAGTCCAATGGCGATCTTGGAAAGTACCCAAAACATGCCTCAAATGGCGATGTGTTTGTGGAAGAACGCTTTGCCCTGTTATATGCATGTTGTATGTAATGCAACTGTTCATCCGACAACTTGGGATGTTTACTGAAATATCCTCTAAGAAGATGAATAACTGTCTTATTGATCACCTTGGTTTTTCCATCTTTTTGCAGATGGAAGGTTGTACTCTTCTTCAACTTAGTGTCCATCATGTCCCACAAATTTGACCAAAAAATCCTAACAAATCGAGAATCTCGACCACTTACAATGGAAGTAGGAAGACCAAAATGAAACCAAATATTTTGAAAGAAAATTTGAGATGTTTGTTCAGCTGTAATTTTCTTTTTACATGGAATTAGAATACACATCTTGCCAAACCTATCTACAACTACATACAATTAATCATGACCTTTCCTTGACAATGGAAGGCCTCCTACGAAATCCATTGAGATACTCTCCCATGGACATGAGGGTACTCGAAGTGGAGTGTAAAATCCTAGTTTCCTATTGCTAGGCTTAATTATTGCACACAAAGAACATCCTCTAATGAAACAAGATATATTATCAAACATGTGTGGCTAATAACAATACCTTTGGAGATTCGCTATTGTCTTGCCTACACCAAAATGTCTAGCAATTAATGAAGTGTGCGCCTCCCTTATAATATTGTTTCTTTCTCCTTGTGGAATACATAACTTGCCCAAGTGATACAACAATCTGTTATGCACATGGTAATATAACTCTTCAATTTGGTTTCCTTTCCTCAAGCTTGCATACACATCTTGAAATTCATTATCATATGCATATTTCTCAATGTAACTTTCATGTAAAACAAAATTGTGCTCGAGTATAATATATGAATTTACAATAAGCCTAGAAAGCATATCAACTACCTTATTGTAGATTCCCTTTTTGTACTTGATAACCAAATGAAACTGTTGTAGAAAACCCATCCATCTAAAGTGTCATGACTGCTGCCAAGCTCCCGGCAGCTTGCTGCCGGTTCCCTCCAGGAATTGCGCATTTTTTGCTGCCAAGCTCCCACTGCCCGCTCCTTCGAGAAATTGTGCAGATTTTGTATGCCCAGCCTTCCTGCAGCCCAGATTGCTCCTTTCAAAAATTGCGTAGATTTTTCCTCCAGCCGAGCCAGATCCTACAGATAGTCACTGTCGATCCAAATTTTCCGTTACCATCTCCCAGTGACTTTTATGCAGTTTTCACCAGCAGTTCTCAGATCCTCCATCCCATCTCGAAGCTTGCCTCACACAATTTCGTAACCTTGTCCTCTCTCCTGGTCGCCTGCATCCAAAACGATCATGCATCATGGTAGACTAGGCAGTTTATGGATTTGATGTCGTCTCATCATGAGTGACTCCAGATATAGGTACACAAACAAACATGGCGCGACGATGGATGGGATGAACAAGGGGAGTACATGCAAGAGGGCCTGTTCGCGAATAGACAAACAAATGATGCATGCAAAGAGAGGTGCTCATGAATGGACGATCATGCAAAGATGTGTTTGCGGATGGACACACGGACGAACATGCGAAGATGAGTTCATGGACGGATGGACAGATGAGCATATACTTTTCACGAACAGACGAACTTGTCAAGCATGCCAACATACAAGCAAGGAGTAATGTGTGAATGCAACATCAAGCGAACCCAAAAACCATCGAAGACTTCGCACACCTTGCCATGTGGAGGTGAAGCTGTGACACACCATGAGGACATCCATCACCCAAAACCCCTGCAGCTCGACATGCACACCAACAAAAACACGAATGTACCAGCACTATCATGTCGATTCTTATCATGAGTCATGTCATCCACATCTCTACTGTGGGCCATACTCTCAATCAATGTAATGTAACGTGGAAGTCCAAGAGACCCACTTGTCATATGAAGAGTCATGTAAATTTGAAAGGTCATGGAAGTCAAATAATCATGGGGGAAGTCGAACAACCACATGAGTTAGTTTCACCCTTGGCTATAAATACCCCCTCATTTGTACATGCAAAGGACTTTTTCACCTCATCTCCTCCCACATAGCCTTGAGAGTCTGTAATCTTTTATTTGAGGAGTAAGTAGTGGCTCCAATGCCCTGCCCATGGGGTTAGTGATGTATGGTGTAATGATGTGTCTTGGAACTTTCGCTTAATTAAAAAGCGTACTAACAGGGCAACATGTTTTCACACGTGTTGTAATTGTTGTAAGATTAATCTTGAACACTTGTAATGCATGTTGATTTAACCTATGTTTAACACTTGAACTCATTCAATTGTTGGAATACATATATATTAATGAAAATGTGTTGTATGAGTTGTTAATGTTGTCGTGCCTGCGTTAGTTACCTACTCAGACATCAAACATACCTTTCACATAAACTTGCTATAACGACCGTTGCACTCACGAAGAATCCTCTGTTGTGTGTTGTACATGTTATATTTCCTTGTTTGTTGTGACTGTCGTATCTATGTGGACTGCTCCTCCAGAAGTTGTTCACGTCCTGTTGTGTTGTGTGTTCCTAACAAAGTTGGGACTTCCTCCCGTCCGACTTGGGACTCACTCTCACCCTCTCCCTCCGCGGTGAAAGAACCATTGACACAAGTAACACTAGAAATCACCAGGAACGCGAAACTCACTACTCAAAGACAAAGCAGACCACTCTCCCATGTTGACAAGAAAGAGATGAAGCAAACATTTAAGATAATGGCAATCGGGCCATCGTACTGGATATGACTCCTACACCAAACGGTGTGAGGTCTAGTTGGAACTTCATAACGGGGAGATCCCCTGACGTTGGTGGGTCCAGCACTGTCAACATTTTGGAGCTAAAAGGAGGTCCAAATGACAAGATGAGCCTGTACATCTGGGTTGAATCTCTTGCCCAATGAATCATACACAATTCGTGCTCCCGGGGTGTTCCTCTCATTTCTCCCTTTGTCAACTATCAATCCTCGATGAGCTTCTCGATCACTTGTCCTTGTTAAAGTTTGACGGTGAGGACAAAACGTCCATAACCAAGCACATTTATGATTTTATTAATTTATGTGAATATCATTAAATCTATAGTGATGAGCTTGTTTGTGTACTCTTCTTCCTCACCCTTGAAGGTCATGCTAATCGGTGGTGTCATACCCTGCCACCTACTTCCGTCCATTCCCTTCTCACTTTCCTCAAGGAGCTTCATCAAGCCTTTAATGAGTGTGACCACCAAGATTTCAATGAAATAATCTCTTGTTTAAGAATGAATCCTGGTGAATCAGTTGAGGACTTTTCTACCTGCTTCCTTCACCTATGTCACGAAATTCCTGAACAGTTTGTGGACCTCGACTTCATGAACCAAGAGCTGAAACGATTAGTTCATGTCTCCCGAAACAGTGAACCTCCTGATTTCCCTTCTTGCTGGACTCTTGCATATCATGAGACACCTCATGTCTCGAAGCGAGTACCCCCTCGCAGTGATTACAAAGCTGAGAAATTTGCGTAGTGGGTACCCCCTCATAGCAGTACCACACCCCAATTGGTTTCACACATTCACAATGTTGGCATCCTTTTTACATTTTTGTGATGACCATGATGTCTGTGCACTTTTTCGCCAGTGGTAGGTGGGTGTTCTATCATGTCTAGCAGACAATGAACTTGGTTCCCTCATTCAGAGCGTTTGCACGATTGTTCAAAATTTTTCTTTGTTCATGTCAAACTCGGAATCTGTCATCTCGACCGACTGGTCTAATTTTTCTTATACCTTGGGTGGCTATCATGCAGTTTATCATTTTCCAAACATTACATCCAATGACAGTCGCTTTGCACATTATTATCTTCACCGTGTAACATCTTTATTCTTAGACTTCTGTCAAGCAAGTGAGGCACTTCGCCCTGCGCTTATGGCTATGGCAGGCCCACACTGCCTTGACATGACCGACGAGAATGACCAAGTCTATCTATCTATATCAAATGCCCATAATGATCCCCTCTCTCGAATTAGGAACCCATCTTCTCAAAGATCACGAATCTTTCAAAACAACCATAATGAATTTTATGATCGAATCGCCGAATGGTTGGAACAATCTTACTTGGCGAGTCATTTTGTAGGTAACAAGCTTTAGTCCTTCCTTACACTCGCTAATAAAATTGGTGTAGAACAACACACATTCGCAAGAGGCCTCCGAGGTTTGTTGAAAAACAGTAGTCACAGAAGAGGTAAGCATGTGTGTTGGGCGGTTATAACACATTCTTCCACCCACAGGCAAGACCTTCTCTCTCGTGTGCAAGTTTGTTAAGTTTTTGTATTTTTTGTTGCACACTGTTTTTTATCTGTTTTAATCGCTTGTATATTCATGATTGTAGGTCGGGTATGCCTACGGTGGCTTCAATGGAAATTTCATTTCACGTAACCCCGACCATTTACCGTAGGAGTAGTAGTGTTTTCTTTCTCGCTTGTCTTTGTTTCTGGTTTGCATGTTTGTTTGCATGCTAACTTGGTTTAGTTTGTTTGCTTGTTTTCTTTGCTTTCTTTTGTTGTGTTTTCTTTTCTTACTGTTTTTGTTTCGTTTTGTTTTGTTTTATTGATACCTTGCTATTTTTTTTTTTGGAAATAAATGTTGCCATCTACTGAGTTTTGGATTTTGAATAAGTATGTGGCTAAAATCTCAGAGACTTGTGACACTGCAACACTTGGCTAGTGTTGCGTCCGTCTTCTCTGTGCTTAGTTGTAACCTTCGGCCGATGAAGTCTTGACGGAAAATATGAGTCATCTGCAGGAGGAACTTTGGTCCAACTATGAACCTGTGTCCACACTGGGAAACCCCATTCCTATACTTAGCCTTCTACCCTGTGTGTTCAAGCTCATCATACTAGTAGACATGGAGAAGGGGAAAATCTAAATGAGAAAAGCTATGTCATAGGTCTTACAAGCTTCTCTGAAGGAACAACCTCTTATTCTCCCAATAAGTTGGGATCCCTCTTCCACCCCAAAAACAAATAAGTTCCAATGCCCATTCGTCTTAAAATAAATACAAATGAGAAAGAAGAGAAAGGATTCCAGCATAGAGAGGTGAAGCATGCAACTCCACTGGCGTACTGACCAGGCTTGTTGGTAGTGAATCAATGTGTATGTTCCTGCGTGACTTCGCCGGGGTACTGTCCAAGCCTGCTGGCAGCAGAGAAACACCAAAGATGAAAAATTATACTCTGAAAATCTTCAACTCACGAGCCAAACTACCCTTCCCGATTTTGAAACACTGTGATCAAGCTGAACTTTTGTTGTGTTTGACTGAGTTGAAAAAAGGTGAACCATGTATATCCATGGGGTAAGTGGGGAAGCCGAAGTAAGCTACACAACGATTCAATACTCCCCGAAAGACCAAGGCCCTGTGTTGTCAATGAACCAAAATAGAGAAGCTGGAGTTCTACTAGTGTGTCGCCAAGTGTTGTAGCGGCTACAACCACCCTCCAAAATTTTGGCTCGCATGAAAATTTCGAAGCCTACTTTGGATCATGTGATCGATCATCCTTGGTTGTTTGTTGGTAAGCTAATGATTTCAAGCTCCCCTCCTTGATCCTAAAGAGTTGCCTGCGTTCTCATCATTTTGTAGCATATGTCATTTTCGGGCATAACGGTTGTTGTCTATCATGCAAAGGGAATGTTTTATTGCTTCAAGGGAACTGTGTGTGTATGAGTGGTTGTCATCACATAGACATGTTTCACACTCACCTCACGCACTCACATCACGAAGATTGTTTCATCAAGAAAAGTATATATTACGTATTCTGGATGGTCTACGTGTCTGTGTACAATCACACTCGAGTCCTATTAATGTTTGCATATGTTTCACTGATCTCACACTTAGCCATTTTCCCAAGAAACCTAGCCTCATCCAGCTTCCCAGAACTATGCACTTTGTTTTTTCAACCATCAACCAACCTCCCTTGCTTGTTGAAACCCCGCAGTGCGTAGAGGCCCCATCCAACATTGCTCTCCGGAAATGCGTAGAGCAATCCAACAACACTGCACTCATAAATTGCGCAAAGGTGTCCTCTCCTTGGACCCCTGTCCTGCAATAGTGCTTTGAGCCTCAAAACTGTGCAGTGTTGTCCAAGTTGTCTTGTCAAACTTGCATGCAGAAATTGCGCAGACAGACCTCCCAGGGCCTCATCCTGACAGAAGCCATTTTCTGCTGCAATTGCATAGACCTACCTCTCAGTGGCTACATGAAAATGTGAGAGGCTAAAATCGCTTCCAAGGAGTTGAGGAGAAGGACCAAAGAACTGAGTAATGGAAAAGATCATGACCGCATGAAAACTCTATCGAATGCATGACCATCTTGAGGGTAAGTATGGTAAGTACGGAACACCTTTCGAAGTACACCTCTTAGTTGAGTTTGCAGGACTGCTTGTCATTATCATATCATCCTATCCTCAGTAACATGCATGTGCGCAAATGTGAAAAGTCACTTTATGTGTTTATTCTACATGTCATGCTTCTTTTTCACTTGTTCGACCAACTGTCATCTTCTAGATGTTGATTTCTATGTCATGCTTGCGACCATGTTCTGGTCATGCAAAAAGTCTTTGCTTTGTGTGTGCATGTTGTGTTTTCTATGAAATCATCTGTTGCGCTCACGCACAAAGTCGTATGCACTGTCACGCAAGAGTCGTCGCGGTCATCTAATGATCAATCACAAGCATCGCTCTTGTCGACTCGCAGTGCCAGTTAGTCATGTTGACCATGTATGTCTAGATCGTTTGAGTCGTCTCGTCGTCAATTCATGTAAGTGTGTGTTTTCAAGATCGCATATGCACATTTTCACTCGCTCACACACTTAGTCGTTTTGCTGAAGTTTTTACGACTAGATGTCCCTCTGAAAGTGGACCTTCACCCCACCATCGAATCGATTGACTTTGACCTAGAAAAACGTAGAAGAACCAAGAAATCCATTTCAATTTGCGTCGCCTACAAGCTGATTAATCAACCCTCCTGCTAGTCAACTAAAGAGTTTGACCCAGCAGTCACCCCGGGACTGACTCCCCTAAAAAAATGCACAGAGGTTGTAGACCATGCCCACTCTGCTGACTGAGAAAATTGTGCAGACAGGCTGGATAGACACCCAATGCCCCTCCCCGTCTCCCCCAGAAAATTGTGTAGTTTTCCTAGCCAGCCCACCAATCAACCGACCGGTTGCTCACGTGGAAAACTGCGCAAATTTCATGAGCAAGCCCTTTGCTACCCAGTAGTCTGCTCGGCTCAGAAGCTACGGAGAGGTGGTCAGCAGGCCTGCCTCCCAGCATCAGCGTAGGTTTTCCCACCAACAGTTCCTAGCAGCCCGCTGCCAATTCCCTCCAAGAATTGCGTAGTTTTTGCTGCCAAGCTCCCGACAGCTTCCTGCCAGTTCCCTCCAGGAATTATGTAGTTTTTGCTACCAAGCTCCCAGCAGCCTGCTGCCAGTTCCCTCTGGGAATTGCGTAGTTTTTGCTGCCAAGATCCCGCTGCTCGCTCCTTCCAGAAATTGTGCAGATTTTGTCTGACCAACCTTCCTGCAACCCGGGCTACTCCTCTTAAAAATTGCGCAGATTTTTTCTCCAGTTGAGCTAGATCCTGCGGACACTCATTGTTGATCCAAATTTCCTGTCACCATCTCCTAGTGAATTATGTGCAGTTTTCACTAGCAGTGCCCGGATCCTCCATCCCAGCTCGAAGCTTGCCTCGCGCAGTTTCGTAACCTTGTCCTTTATCTCAGTCGCCTGCATCTGAAATGATCATGCATCATGGTAGACTAGGAGATTTATGGATTTGATTTTGTCTTGTCATGAGTGATTTCAGATACAGGTACATAAACAAACATGGTGCGACGACAGATGGGATGAACAAAGGGAGTACATGTAATAGGACTTGTTCGCGAATGGACGAACAAATGATGCATGCAAAGAGATGTGCTCGTGAACAGACGATCATGCAAGATGTGTTCGCGGACAGACGCAAAAAAGAACATGCGAATATGTGTTCATGGACAGACAAACAAATGAGAATACACCTTTCGCGAATGGATGAACCTGTCAAGCATGCCAACATACAAGCAAGGAGCAACATGCGAATGCAACATCAAGCGAACCAAATGACCATCAAAGACTCCGCGCACCTTGCCATGTGGAGGTGAAGCTGTGACACACCACGAGGACATCTATCACCCAACAACACTGCAACTCGAGATGCATACCAGCAACAACACGAATGTACTAGAACTATCATGTCGAGTCTTTTCATGAGTCATGTCATCCACATCTCTACGGTGGGCCATACTGTCAATCAATGTAATGTAGCGTGGAAGTCCAAGAGACCCACTTGTCATATGAAGAGTCATGTAAAGTTGAAAGGTCATAGAAGTGAAACAGTCATGAGGGAAGTCAAACAACCACAAGGGTTAGTTTCACCCTTGGCTATAAATACCCCCTAATTTGTACATGCAAAGGACATTTTCATCTTGACTCCTCCCACATAGCCTTGAGAGTCTGTAATATTTTATTTGAGAAGTAAGTAGTGGCTCCAACGCCCCGCCCATGGGGTTAGTGATGTATGGTGTAAGGATGTGTCTTGGAACTTTCATTTAATTCAGAAGCCTGCTAATAGGCCAACACATTTTCACACATGTGTTGTAATTGTTGTAAGACTAAACTTGAACACTTGTAATGCATGTTGCTTTAACCTGTGTTTAACACTTGAACTCATTCAATTGTTGTAATACATGTATATTAATGAAAATGTGTTGTATGACCTGTTAACATTGTCCTACCTGTGTTTGTTACCTCCCTAGACATCAGAAATACCTTTCACATAAACTTGCTATAACGACCGTTGCACTTGCACAAACTCCTCCGTTGTGTGTTGTACGTGTTATCTTTCCTTGTTTGTTGTGACTGATGCATCCATGTGGACTACTCCTCCACAAGATGTGCATGTTGTGTTGTGTTGTGTGTTCCTAACATAGTTGGGACTTCCTCCCATCCGAATTAGGACTCACTCTCACCGTCTCCCTTTGCGGTGAAAGAACCATTGACACAAGTAACACTAGCAATCACCAGGCATGCGAACCTCACTACATGAAGACAAAGAAAACCACTCTCCTGTGCTGACAAGCAAGAGCTGAGGAAAACATTTAAGATAATGGAAATCGGGCCATTGTACCGGATGGGACTCCTACACCAAACGGTGTGAGGCCTTATTGGGACTTCATATCAGGAAGATCCCCTGATGTTGGTGGGTCCAACATCGTCAACAAAACCCTAGAAAGGAAACTTGCTGTCCTGTGCACTTTTCAATTGGGAAAAAGTGCATATGTACTTGGTTTGTCTCAATGAAACTAGCGTATAAACTCATATTTGGGAAAAAAATGATGAAAAGCCTAGGAAAAAGCACCTAAAAGTTGGCCCACAAACAAGAAAGCAAAGTACACTTTTATCAAATGCAAAAATAAAAGGAAACATGCTCAAATGCTTCTTTTTTATATCAAATATGAATGTAGGGAAGAAAACAAGTAAATAAAATGATCTACTAAAGTAAATTATCTCCTTTTTTTTATAGTGAAAGCTACACTCTAATCAAACCAAAAACAATGAAAACTCAACAGCTTGTAACCATGTGTACAACAAGTGAAAATGAATGAAGAGGAATCAAAGACTCTCAAACCAATAACAACAAGGCTTGAAGTAATCAAGAACTTGGAAACTAAGTCCAAGGATCCAACCCAAACCCTTAAAATAAAAGAAAGAAGCATTTGAGCATGTTTCCTTTTTCTTTTTGTACATTATTTTATGATCCCTTCTATTTTAACTGTCTCGGCATTTAAGAATAAAAGAAAACATGGTCAAATGCTTCTTTTTCTCTCAAATACGATCCTCTATAAGCCTTTTGTAGATTTTCCTCCTTTCGATCTCCCACGCTTGATCTGTTCCAGTTTTACCACTTTGATCATGTCCATTTTATTTGGTCCACTTTGACAAAATCTAGGTGTTTTGGTCCTTATTGTCTTGGTTCATTCAAAATCCAGTGTGCAAATCCTTATTCTTCGACTTCCATAGATTCCAAGATAATTGTTCCTATTTACTTCCTCTTACATCTCTTTTTTGGTCTCTGCACGCGGGAAGCTTGATCATTTACTTTTCCACTTGCGATGGCCATTCCTGTGACCTTTTTTTGATCAAAATTCAGCCAAAATTTATCCAAAAATGAAGGATCGTATAGGCCCTGACCACAATTCATTGAATTTCCATCGATTCAATCTTCTGGTTATGCACTTGGATCCACTTGTAGTTGCGCTATTTCTATAGATACTTCTTCTACATGTTTTGTTACCTCATATTTTCTCTTCTCTGCTTCATTACCTTCAAATGAAGGACCCAACTCTAGCACCTTTTGTAAGACTTGAGTTTTAAAATTAGTAAATTTTGTAGCAACGGATTTCCAAGTAGTGAGAAGGGTAGCAACTCTATGAACAAATTCGACAATAGTATCAATTGTAGGCTTCTTAGGATGAGCCACAAGGATGGACTTCCATTTAATATTAGCTTTAGAATGCATTTTCTATAATTGGAAAGAATGTCTCTGTGTCGAAGGCCGAAGATCACACAATACAACTTTGGTAGCATGTGACTCTTCTTGCAAGTGGTGAATTTGAGTCTCAAGCACTTCAACCTATCCAAAGACATCTTGTTGTTGCTGTAGATAGAAGGTAGTGAGTGCTTGGTTGAAAAATTGTTGATTTTGTTTCCACAACTCATAAAACGGTTGGTTCTTCCTTGAAAGAACATTGGGCCAATCCTGCACTTTTCGAAAAGTTTCATGAGAATCATTCCTGGTATGCGCAAGATTCTTACAACATGAAGAAATATGTTCAATTTATTGCGCAATATACTGGGTGAAATGATCAACTAGATCGGGAAGTGATCTGCGCAATTTAGCAGCATTCAGTCACAATTCCCTATTAGTGGCAACTAGCTCTTTGCAAGCAGTTTCGACATTAAAGTAGCCAACTAGTTAAAAAAAAGAGAACTATTCTGGAGTGTTGGGAAAAATTTCGGCAATGGTCGTCCACATCTGTTGGAACTTAGCACTAATATCTTCAATTTGTTTCTCAACTTGTGCCTTTTCATCTCACAACCAATCTCGCTCCTCACTTACAACCATGAATTGTTGTTTTTGTTGTTCATGAATAGAGACAAAATCATTGTGGTTGGCGTCCAATTGAAATGTATAGGTTCAAATAAGTTGAAATAGTTGGGATGAAGACCAACTCTGAAGATCATCTGTAGATAAATAGTTAGGAAAAGAGAATTGAACCTACATGGGATGACCACTAGTGACTGAATTTTTAGAGTGTCCCTATTGTAAAGTTTCCCACTCTTAAATCTATTCCTTCTTGAAATCATATTGGATCTTGACAAAAAAAAACTTGAAGGAAAAATAGGAATGATATCTTTAGATTGTGCAACTAGATGTAAAAACATCTTGGCACTGATCTGGGTCTCGACTAAATGCAAAAACCTGACCCACTTAAACGCTTGTACTAAGGTGTTGTTGTAACTCGGATAAACACTACACATGTGGGATTGGAGCTACTTCTTCAGGTGACTCAAGTCCAATGGTGGTGTATGGTACAATGTCTTTGAGGGTTGACTCAACATCCATCTCAACAATGTTTTCGCCAATATTGTCATTCTCAGGGATATCAGAAACAATACGGGATGATGATGTTGTATGCAGAGATGAACTAGGGGAATATGTGGAATGGAAAGGTGATGAATTATGGTGTTCCTCCACTATTGTGGTTCCTTGAACAAGGTCTCTGGGCTCATCATTTGTGAGGTCTACAACATGAGAAAACTGGACAATGGTGTTAGTTTGGGAAGGGTTTGAACGAAAGAAAAAAAATCAGAGATGGATGGGTAGTAATAGAAACTATAGGCAAAGTAAAAAAAATGGGACTCGTAGAAATAAAAGGTATTATTGGTGTCTTAAAAGAATAGGTAACAAGAGGAACAACTATAGGAATCCTTGAAATAGAGCTAGAAGAACTTACATTCTTGAAACATACATTCTTGAAATTTCTTTAGCACTGGTTGGAGATTTTGTTCAACATCAACCATTTAATTCTTGGAATATGACGCGACATATGTAGAGGACTCATGTGATTGCATTACATCCAAAGAATAAATAATTTCACCTTCCTTTTTTATGCACTCAACTACGGGCCAAGATAACACCTCCTTGTGAAAAGTTTCTTCAGAAACATAATAGGGAAGCGACCTCATTTTGAATGTGTCAGGATCGGTAGTTCTAGGATGAAGGTATGTGTTACCATGACTTATCTTGAACCATATATTATTGGCATATTTCTCCAAAATTGGCTTCAACACTTGAGGAAATGTTTGAGTGATATGCAACATTTTGGTATGCCACTTCTCAAACATCGTTTAATTGAATTCTCGATTAGGGGGATTAGTCTAAGTCCTCCATGGAGCATAATAAAGGGAAAGAGGTTATCCATCTAAATGTTAGCCACCTCTCTTCCTTCAGGTGCACACAGTTAGCGCTTGAAATTTCACCTCAGGCTGAAAAAGGCAAACCTCAAGGCAACATCAAACCATTTAGCCTCGTAGCTAGCCCTACGGGGCAGGAGAAGGCTCTCTCCGGTCTCTCTCGGAAAATATTCAATAGATGAGAAGACCAATGAGGTAACACTGATATTAGGCTAGTAAACTGATCAGATAGATTGATTTTGGGGTTTTTGGGTTTTTGGTGGCAAATTGAGGAGAGGGCAATTTTGGGTGCGGGGATGAGACACAGTTTCTGCAGGGGTTCCTTGGGGCGAGGTAGGAGACAGTATTGATGCCTTTGATTGAGGTGGATGATTAGGAATGATAGGTGAGAGAGCTAGAGAGAGCAAACAATAACTTTGAATTCTCTTTAGACAGTAGAAAACATTGAAATTAAACAAACTTAAAAGCAGAGCATGGCAAGCATGAATTCTTACTTTAACACTTCATTTGTTTAATGTGCAGAAGTAAAGAAAGGAAATGAATCACATAACAAAGCTTACAAGAACATTGAGAAACACACCATCAACACATGAGTCCACAAGAATCCCAAAGAGGACTGCAAAACCCTGGTCTTCCTTAGCCAAAATTGCAGAGATACAGTGAAATAATACAATGATAGCTTCTCCCTCAAGAGTCCAACCTTCCAACCTCTGAAAATGACTAAGAAAATACATTATATAGGCAAGCTAACACCTTTCCTTGCCTCTAGGGGTCGAGCTCATCCTTCTAGGAGCTGTTTCAACCACTTCTAAACTTAGCACTAAAATCTAGGCAGTCAAAACAACTTGTCTCTATAAGCTAGGAAACCAATTCATTTATTAAATTTTTGCCTATCTCATGAATGAATCTTCTAGAAGAGATAAATAAGTTTCAAAATATCATAAAATTACATCATTTACATCAAGGAGGATCAAAATTCACTCCAAAAAGTCAAACCTAGTCAAAACTGCGTTTTGCTGAGCTGTAGGTACAATTTCTGTGAAAATTGCTCAAGAGGTCGCGCACTGATTTTGAAGGGGTCGCGCACCTTTGGAGCAGCTTGTGAGGCACTTCCAGGTGTCCAAATGAGGCAAAAGTGGGCTGGTTGGAAAGGTCTGGATGTCTACTTTCCAACCCAAGTGGAATTTCTGAATTTGGTGTCCATTTTCCCCTCCAAAATTGACATCCCCCAAGACTACTTCCTGTTTGTCAAAAAGGTGGAAGAAATTCATTTTTTGCTTGTTTTTTGACCTTCTGGAGGCTCAAAACTTGGTGAAATTTCTTGATCTTCGCTGAGAAAGTGTATTTTTTCATGACAAATCCAAAAATGCAAACTTTTCCTGAAATGGACCTCCCAATCGAAAGGGTCGCGCACGGTGCGCAACCTCTTTGGTGAAGAAACCTGTTTTTGACCAAAAAAAAATTCATAAATGGACAAAATGCTCAAAATTTTTTGAAATTTTGTGCTGGGTTGAGTCATTTAGCACCATGCTCCTTCAAGGAAGCCTCAGCCAAGATATGGAGGGGATCGGGCCTTTTCCGTCATTTTAGTGCCTTGGCCAACCGCCCTTGGATCACCTTCATTTTCGCCTTGCATACGTGCATTCGGGCCCAATAGTGGTTTTTCATGTTCTAGAGCAGGTCCTTATCTTTGTTGGCCTTAGCCAACAGCTTCTCCAAATGAGCATTGACCTGGAGAAGCATAGCCTCTCGAGAGATAAAATCCTCCCATGGGATACCCTGCTGTTTTGACTGTTTAAATGCTGCTCTAAGGGGACAAAAACACAAGGGATATGTTTAGGAAGGGAGACTTTTGAAGGGATTTAGGGAAAATACATATGAAATGGGAATTTAGGGAAGCAATTATGAAACATATACCATCACATAATCATATTTTGTAGGGTTTTCATAGGAGGTAGGGTTTAGGGACTTTGATATTTTTGGTAAGGAGATTAGGTGAAAATGACAAGGGAGATGGTTGGGATGTGGGGAAAAATGGGAGTGAAAGGGATGACCTTGAGAACAGCAAAAAAAAACCCTAGCTTTACTTGCGCTTTGACATTTTTAAAGCAAATATACATGAACCTCTCATTTCAATTTGATGGCATTAAAACACATTTCCCATGCTCATTTTCCTTTATCAAGTAAAATACTTTGATAATCAGAGGCCTACCTGCAATCTTGAAGAAGTTTGGGGTTGTTTAGCAGTTTACAGGCAATTTTTTGTGGATGAATTCCCAACAGGTCGCGCGCGCCCAACAGGTCGCGCCAGTGTATTTTCCCAATTGGTAAGACCCCCCTGACAGGTCGCGCTTGCCCAAGAGGTCGCGCGCTTTTACAGGAGGCTTGTGGAGGCCTTACCGGTGTTGGAATTGGGTGCAGGATAGCTCGTTGGAAAGGTCTTTGAGTCTAATTTCCAACCCAACTGGAAGTTTTCAATTTGAATTTCATTTTCCTTGTCAAAAATCAAATCTCCCAAGACTGGTCAAAAAGTGCCAAATGAGGCTGCCTCAAGGAAGAGTGTTGTTGCAGTAAATTTTTGAATGCCTTCCTCAACCCCAAATTGAGATCATAACAGCTCATTGGAAATGTCTTTGTGTCTAGTTATCATTTTACCCATCAA
>APFE030805605.1:162191-174983 GCA_000404065.3 Pinus taeda | reverse complement strand
TTTCTTTTTTCTTTTTGACGATTTAGGTCATTAAGATTTTCTTTCTTCTTACTTTATGTCATAGATATTCATATAGGATTTATAATTATAGGATTAATTTAAATAATTCATTATTTTAATTTCCTAAAAACTAATCGCGTTTGTATTGGTCATATGTTTTACCTAATTTATCTTTTTACATAGAATTAACTATGAATTAATACTAATAATATAACAATAATATAAAATATAACCTTAAAACAAATAATAATTCAATAATAAATTAGCATACTTTTTATTAAATAATAAATTATTGAATTAATTTTTAAATTATAAACATATTTTTAACTAAGATAGATTCTCTTAGTATTAGTAATATTTATATTACCATATATATTAAGTATTGATATATATTAACCCATCCTTAATATTTAATATATATATATAGTATATTTAATTTAAAATATATCATTAAATTAATTTTACAAAACTAACCTGAATTGATATTTTTACCCCTAATTTGGTTTTTCCCCATGAAATTAATTTAAAATTAATACATATAATATTAATAATAACTTATATATAAAGCATTATTATAAAAATATTTTTATATAAATATATCAATTTAAATTAATCAATAAATTAATTTCAAAACTAACCATGAATTGATATTCTTACCTAATTTAGATTTTTCCCATAAAATTAATTTAAATTAATACATATAATATTAATAATAATTTATAGATAGCATTATTAGTTTAAATAGGTTATAAAATTAATTTTTAATTATCCATACATTTATATAACTTGGACCTAATTTTAACTTAGTACCATAAAATAAATTATAATAATATTAATTTAAAACAATAACGATATTATATTAAATTAAGTTTGACTTGGGTCTATTAGAAAAATTAGCCGTTAGGTTAGCCGTTAAATTAGCCGTTGGAATCTCTGCTCGGACTATTTATTTTGCTAGGCTGGATCTGTTGCTTCAACTTGTCCTGACGATGAACCACACTGGTTGGTTCGAAACGCGTCGACAAAGGTCTTTATCATGTGATTTACGCTGAAGCTCTTCTTATAAACAAGAATTTTAAATGAACTAGTAGAAACAGCTAAGGCATCTACATGAATATTCTGATCTCTTGGAATATAAGTCAAATTAAAAGCATCAAAGAAGTTTTCAACTGAATCCCATACGTCATTTCAGTAAGACCTAAGTCTAGCTTGTTTAGTCTGGCAAATATTTCTCACTTGTATGACAATAAGTTCTGAATCAGTAAAAGCACTTAAGTTTTGAACCTTTAAGCTTTTGGCTAGTTGCAATCCCAAAAAGAAAGCTTCATATTCAGCCACCTTAATTGTAACTTCGAAGTCAAGGTTACATTATTGGGTAATGTTTTCTTTTTCTGGTGATATTAAAACTACTCCAGCTCCTAATCCATCTTTTGTATGGGAGCCACCAAAGAATAGTTTCCATATATCAGTTTGATTTGGTGTTGGAATTTCAATTACATCTTCAATTTTAACTTGAGTTTTGTGCACTTGTTTGAAGAGAGTTGAAAGCAACCAAAATCTTGGTTGATCGCAAAAATGGGATGGTTCCTTGGCTGGTTTGTTTTGCAAAAAGTGTGCACAAATCTCACCTCTCTATATAATCTTAGTTTTTCTCCCCCATAAACTGGAATAGCAGCATAAGACATATCCATCTGAAGAGTTCCCCCTAATTTGGCACAACAAGACCTAGAAAGGAGCATTCCAAATTTGGGAGGGATATCTATGACAATTATATCAAGTACTACACTTTTCACTAGGATTTGGGCAAGGGTGACTAGTAAATCCTTAATCAATCCTAAGAAAGGTACCCTTTTAGAATCAAAGGTTTACAAGTCATGATAGGATCTATTTATGTCAAGTTTCAAATGATCCATGATAGTTTTTGGCATGAGGTTTTGTGATGCTCCAAAATCAAGCATACAATTATACAACATGGAACCATTTATCTTAAGAGTTACATAGAAAGGAGCCATTATTTCATCTATCATATTTGAGCTAGGGCCAAAAACAAATGTTGGTTTTTCATCTTGTAGACTGATGATATCACCTTCAACATCAATCGAGGTATTTTGTATCCATTTGGAGACCTTATTTTTATACCCAGGGTTTTTAGAAAGTTTTGAAAGAGGAATTGGGATTTTAACTGTTTCTAACTCTTTTTCAACATCAAATGTAGTCAAAGCATTTTTGTCATTTTGAGGAGTATCGATTGACTAATCTAATGGTCAAATAAAAGTCGTTTGAGTTTTAGTAGTTTTGGCATGAGGTTCAATTACTAGAGTTTCCTTAGGAGGTCTTCCAGGGCTAGGTCTAGGCCTAAGGTCATACCTTTTGTTCAACTCTGCAATTAAAAATTTAGAGAAGGCATGGTATTTAGAAACCTTTGAAGATTCTTGGTCTTCTTGAACCTGATTTTTTTGTGTAAGAGGAATAATAACTATTTGATCAGAGGAAGTATCCATATTATATATATCTTCAGTGATGGTCATAGTATTATCATCAGGTTGTTAATCATCTATCAACAAAGGAGTGGGAATCTTCTGATCATTACTAGGTCTCTGAAGAATTTGTAATTGTGGATTTCTTTTATACTGACCTTGATTTTGATTTTGGGGTCTGGTAACTATTTTTTGAATTGCCCTAGGTTGAGTCTCAATCTTGGAAATTCTATTAGATAGATTTCTAAGAAGATAAGTTATTTCATCTATTTTAGAATCTTTAGTTTTATTCTTAGAGGAACTAGAAGCCTCTGGTGTCGATTTGAGTTTTCTTTGGGCCTTTTCCTCTTTAGCTTTCAAAGAAGTTGAAGCATCCCTGTTTGCTTCTACCTCAATAGCATTTGTTTGCATATCTTCAAGAGTTATTGAAGTTCTCTCTCTCAGCATAACAACAAAATCGTCATCAAAGGCTTTAGAAAATCTAGACTTTGTTGCTGCTATAGGGGATTTACAATCAGGGAGAATTTTATGATAAAGCTTATTGAATCTTTTTATAAAGTTTGATACAGGTTCACCAAAATTTCTTTAAGTTCATCAAACTCAGTGATAAAGTAAAGAGGATCTTTTTTCACACCCCACTAGTTTTTAAATATGTTTGTAAGTTCTTCCCAATTTCTAATGGAGTTTGCAGGTAACTACCTAAACCAAATTCTTACATTTCCTTCAAGTGATTGTACAAACAACCTCATGTAAATATTTTCTTGTTCAATATTCATGTTATCTGCAAAGTCTAAAAAGGCTTGAAAATGGTCTTTAGCAAAGGGACCAGTTTCTCCATTATACTTGGGAAGGTATTTCAAGTATCCAACTAGGAATGCATCAAGATTAGGAGGTAAGACTAAAGTTGCATATCTAGCCTTTACAATAGGTCAGAATTCCATAGTAGGAGGTGGTGTATGAGGTGTTTGTGTGGATAAAGAAGTTGAAGAAGATGAAGAAGGGGTTGAAAAAGGTGATTGAGGGGGTGAAGAACTAGTTGGAGGAGAAGAAGGAGGGGATCTCCTGAATGATTTTAAAGTAGTCTTAAGAACTATCTTCTGGACCTGTGGATGAATACCCTCCTTTGTTTCAAAGAGTGGATTGGAATACACAAAGACGGTCTCTTCAGGTTGTTCAGAAGTAGAAGCTTCAGGTTGTCCAGAAGTGGGAGGAAATGAATAAGTGGTAGGGGATATGAAATATGTTGGTTTAAATTAACACAAAAGTCAGACGCATTTTTAGGTGATCCTGGTGGTAGTGAGGGTTCTGGATGAGATTCAAATGAATGAATAAGGAATGCTGATTTAAAATCAACTCCCTTGTCTAAGAGTTCAGCAACCCTAGGTGATAGGTGGGAGTAATCTGGTTTGGATGGAATGTTACTATAAGGATCAAATGATGTTAAATCTTTAGACTGCAAGATTGAAGAGGAAGAAGAAGAGGGTTGATGTCCCCTTTTTGTTAGAAAATTATATGTATTATAGAGCAATGAAACACATAAAATATTGCAGAAATATAAACATAGAAAATGCATAAAACAAGAGAGACACAAATATGCATGGTTCACCCAGTTTGGGCTATGTCCACGGAGAAATAGCCAGACCTTCTTTTATATTATCCAACAAACTGAAGAGATACAACCTACAGTAGATTCGTTGTAATTCCCTCTTCGCTCTCAATCTCCTCTCTCTTCCTTACTTAGAATACATATATACATAGATGCAATACAATTCCCTCATATATAGCTAGGGGTCGCTTTCTAGGGCAAAAAACCCTAAATTAAACATAACTTCTACCATCTGATCTCCGCCCAATGAACAGCTCATATTGACTACAAAATTACAACATTTTACAAGGCAATTTTACATCTATTCTTAGCTTCAGGGCCGCTGCCCCCGATTCCCCCGCCAGGGGGGGCTCCCAAAGGTAACAGCCACCCCCCACCTGGACCCCCTACAACGAATACTTTACGGACAGCATTGCCACCCCATTACGAATTGGGGTCCAATGCGGCGATACCTTTGAATACAGAATATAATCAGGTTTCACACCCAACACTTTTAGAACTGGCTTTTCTCATAATTTTTTCAAGGTCTGGCAGAGGATTAACTAAGTCAGCCTCTGAACGAGATTTGGTGTGCTCAAAAGGTGCTAGTTTGGGAGAGTGGAGTCACCAGGTGAAGGATTTTTACCTTTCTAGACCTTTAATCACCTTAAAGGAATAGAACACATATTTTTTCTGTAGGAAAACTTAATGAAATTCGAGTCCTCGACAATGGCGCTAGTTCGATGTTGTATCTCTGAGGTAATAATGGTTAGCTATTATGCCAGAGCATTTAAGATAATTGTTTTGGGGTTTTTTTTTTTTTATTTGGGAGACCAATGGATGAAATAGATATAGAATTGATGTGCCTAGCCTCTTGAATAATATCAATATCGTAGCAGAGGGCTGCTATAAATATTTACACGGTGAAATAGCTTTTATGATGATGAGTAGAAACAAAAAGTAATATGATTGCCATAGTTTTCAAATTGAAAGCTAAATAATCATAAGTATGAAAACCTTTAAACTATGTTTAAAGGTTTGAGAAAATACACCTGAGCTTACAAAAGATGCTGATGATTTATTAATTTTGAGGGAATTAATTAAACAAACAGTCCATTAATTCATTCTCCTTATAGATTACCACTTCAGAAAGCTTATAGGAATAGATTGAAATACATTATTCCTACCTAGTTATCTCTGCAAGACACAAGTATATGAAGAAAAAACATAATGGATGACACTGGAAAAACTTACAGGAAACACAAACTGTGTAAAACAAAATTCAGGATCCTTTGCTTCGTATTGACGATCCAGAAAGATTAATTACATCAGATGTCTAGAAATGCTTCTTCAAGGGTACAACCCTTAATAACTCATGAAGAGAGTTATTTATACAACAGCGAGACAAAGAAAATCATGAACTGCTTTTACGAAAATAGATTATTTACACAATAAAAAATAAAACTATCTAATGATCTAGCACTACTTGGGTGTTGCGTTGTTTGATGACTATTACTGAAAAGGGTGAAAAGTGGTTGAAGTTGGCTGACTGTTCCCTCAAAAACTGAATGTTGTTCAATTATCATTAATCAAGTAAATATGTTAATTCTTCCTAGTGTTTCTTATCTGGGATAGAAATATTTGTTACCCTCCTGTAGATTTCATCCATCTCAGTGTATTTAGTAAAAGTTGGTTTTATAAAAAATATATGCTTGATTTCATCCAGGATGAAGAAAGAATCCCTTAGTGTTTTTACTATGAGAGCTAGTGTTGTTGATGTAGTGGCCGAAGTAGAAACTCTAGTGATGGGAACTGTAACAAGAGTGACTACATCAACTGAAGTTTGAATGTTCCTTATAGCTTCCTCCTTCTCCTTAACCAATTTCTCCATTTTCTCCTCCATTTGTTTTATTTGTAAATTATGTTCTACGATGAGCTTCATCATATCTGACTTTGGAGTCTCTGTTTCCTCGATTTCTTTGGCCATTGGATCCTCAAATGCTGGTAGTTTTAACTGTTTCTTTAATGTTGTAATCTCATTGTTATTTTTCTTAATGAGCTTCTCTGCAGCATTTATGTTTGAGGGATCATATCCCATCCTTAGCACTAGGTTTTCCAAGGATTGAATCTTGGTATCCTTTGCTAACGAGGAGACCTTCTCCAACTTTAATTGTGACTGAATGTTGGCCAATGTAACCTACATTTTTAACAAACTCATAGCAGTGTTTGTCAAGGTTGAAGCAATCATATGTCCAATTTGTTTGTGAATCTTAATTTGATCAATTGGATGCACATCCTCAACATTAAACTCAAAAGAAGTGTGTTTCTAGTATTGTGTTGTAGTCCTAGGCTGAGGAACATGGGCCTGCAAGAAATCCATTTGCATCTTCCCCTTCTCAGAGTCAAAAACTGAAAGAAGCCTGGCTTGAGAGCTGGAAGAATGCTTCCAAAACTAGGTGTAAGTATTCAACTTCAATTCTTCATTATTTCTTTTGATTTTACTAAATACATGGAAGATGTCTTCCTCTTTATTCTCTAGAATGCCTCCAACAATTTGGACTATTTGTTGTTCATGAGAAGTGGTAGATTGAGTTGGAGACTGTATAGACTATCCATCAGACTATGAATCAATATTCATAGAGACCCTTTGTTTCTTTTTCTTGTGAAATACCTTGAGGCCTTGGCTTGTTGCCTCTGTTGCAGGTGAAGATTGTTCTTCCCTCCCTCTCTTGGCTATCTTTTCCTATGCAATTGGAGTTTGCATATTTGATGTAGATTATGCCTGCTCCTTACCCTCCTGGTGGGTATTCTCTCTCCATTACAACTGATTCTTGAACTGTTATATCTCAAGCCTAGTTGTATGATGATATGGTGTGAACTTATTTTCCACCCTGTGTTTAGAGATGACTCCCAATGGGTCATATGATGAAGAGAAGCTAAGAGCAAATTTTATTTCTTTTAACAACCTTTCAGCTTCCTCCCCTACTACCATGGTATTACAAATGAAGGGACCAACTTGAGCTTTCAGCTTAAATTGTGATTTTGTTTTGGCAACTACAAAATGTACTTCATCTACATTTAATCTTTTCCTCAAGTACTCCAGTGCAAAGATTCTGACAGGGAGGTACTTTGGCAATTTGTAGGGTGGAAGCTCACAGCCAAAAACCTTGATTTCTTTGTAGTTTTGGTAGAAATACCAATCTCCTGTTGCAGCTTGATCTATGAACTGAAGTTATTTGACAATCGCTTCATTAATCCTTGGTAATGGAGTGTTGCTCATAAGGCTAAGGGTTGGATGAATAAATAGTTCTATGAACTACTTGTATGTGAATTCTTCTTTCTCCTTCATCCCCATTGAAGTCCAGAAAATCATTGACTGTTGTTGTCCTTCTTCTTCAAGTTTCTGCAAAGGAAATGGGAATTTGTCTCCCTAAAAATATATAAAAAGATACACAGGTACTGAAGATACTTGAATACTTCTTCAGTGTTAAATTTGACAAACTGCTCATGTATGGTCTCAGCTATGAAATGATTGAAAACATAAATAACAGTAGGCTTAGAATCAGAAGAAAAAAAAGGATGGCTTCGTTGACGGAATGATCAGAGTGATAACCAAGAAAATAGGACAGGATAGTAGTAATATGCCTAGTTCTATCAGGGAAAATAGATGAATCATAAAGGGGATTTCTCTTTGGTATAGGACTACCAATTTCTAAAAACAATTCCAGGGTCTCGGATCTCTTGGTAAAGTCCAGTTTATTATAAGTTTCTATCATGATTTCATGAGAAAAAGGATGAGTTGGTGTAGTGGCAAAGGCCTGCAACATTTTCTCAATTGAATCAGCGTTAATGGGACAGAAGATTTCTCTAATAGGTGAGATAATGGCTCTCTTGCTGGGATCATAGGATTCATGGAATTTTCTCACAAACTCTGGAGCTCTGTGTATTTGTGGAAAAATATAGTGGGGTGATTGGGATTCCCAAATCCCAATTTCATCACTCTGGTCAATTAGTTGCTCTTCCCACTAGCAATAAATTTCAAATAAATCAAATTGATAATAAGTCTCAATGATTTTGCAATCCCAGTCAACTAATGGAGTGTGGTGGAAATCAACCTGTGGGTGAATTAGAGGATTTGAAACTTCTGCAATTTATTTTCCCTTTGCAGACATTTTGTCAAGTGAAACTACAAACTGTAAATGACAAAATGGTAAAAGGAGTTACCAGAGTGGAGATAGGAAACTGACAAGTGGACCTTGAAGATGTTCTTGCGAATAGGACAAGTGGCTAAGCTATATGAGTAGGTGGGCTTGAAGAATAATCTTGGTCACAGAAGTTAACTGTGTAACCTTTGAAATGCATGACAATGAGGGTTTTCGAGTTTTTAACGGTTAATGGGTAAATTGGCATGGAATTTTGTATTATGAATAGTAGGTGGTTTGTCGGGTTGAGTAGGGAGGTGGTTTCCTAGGCCATCGCACCGCTTGAGGGTCGGGTGGTATTTGGGAGGGGTCACCCAATCTACTCCAGCAATTGACATGTAGCAGTCGGGGGGTCAGGGAAAACCGCTTTATCGGGCAGGTAATGATCGGTCATCGGGCACGACTGATATGGCTATGGACCGTTGGATGGGGGGGATGGTGATCTCATGGTAGTCAGGCGAGGGAGGTGCGTGGGTGATAAAAGCATGGGCTTCGGGGGGGCCCAGGAATTTAATCTTCAGCGGTGTGGGATTAATTCTATGTTAATAACTAGTTTAATCGAGCAGGCGGGTAATGATCGATCGTCGGGTGAGCTCGATATTGTTGTGCACTGTTTGATTTGGGTGTAGATGATCGGATGGTAGTTGTGAAGTGAAATGTGACGTGGACGTGAAGTGGTGCGTTGATAAATGGCTATGAAGGATACCACGTTCGAGTGTAAGACAAAATGGTTTTTGGTTTTGGCATTTTTAGTCCTGAAAGACTAAAAGGTACTTTTGTGGTTTATGCATGCAGTATTAAAGACTGCCCATTCTCCACCCCCCCGCCCGCCAATAAACTTCGGATGGCGAATGAGGGCTGAAAGGGAGTGTGGGCCATATGATTGCAGAGGAGTGTGCAAGATGAGAGGTGAGGTGGAGGGAGTTTAATGTGTGAGTGGGAAATGAACAGTGGGGTCGCAATATGATAGGCGGATGCGACGGTTGTGGGTCTGGGTGATTTAATGAATGGAGGGATAGCATATGAATGAAATAACATAAGGTCAAAACTTTGGTTATTCGAACTCCCGTCATCAATATGTTTCCTAATGTTTTGATCTTTAGGAAATAACCATTTTAACATCTCAAACTTTCACATTTCTACCTACCCTTCTATTCCTAAAATTTTTACTTATCCTTTCAGAGTGCATTTAAACTAGCAACCCAATATTTTGTTTTTATGAACAATCTATCTCTATACCTTATTCCCTCCATTGGCTCAGATTAAATTGTTGAGCTAATTTATTTTCTACCTATGAGAATTCATTTAAAACAAATCCAATTATGATGCAACTGTATAATTGGATAAAATAACCTAGTGTGGCATCTAAACAAACTCACACAACTTATTATTTTCAAACTGCATTTAGAACAAAGTAGCGGCATTTAGATTTGCAACACTTTCAAAGTTGATTTCTTTTTCTTTCTTGTCTAACCTAACATTTTATTTTGCCTTCATTTTTTAGGGCATCTACCCTAACATTTTCTTTGATATGGACATATTTATCAAAATATTTTCCTAACATTTTTTTTATTCAATATTCTTTTTGTCCACATCCTATCTTAACATTTTGTAAATATATTTTCATTTTTTGTCTAATTTATTCTAACTTATCAAAACAAAAAAATGATACAACACATTACATCTCTACCATATTGGGCTGGAGAGCACCTCTCTACCAAGCGCACAGAGGGATCAAATATGTAAAAAAAGATTTGCATTTTCGAAATTAATATGGATCTAGACTGGTTTTATTTTATTTTTTATGACCAAGTTCCAAGTTGGAAATGTTTAGAGGACATTTCAATGGAGAGCAACTCTCTGCCAAGCGCTCAGAGGGATCAAATTTGTAAAAAACGATTTGCATTTTCGAAATTAATATGGATCTAGACTAGTGATATTTTATTTTTTATGTAATTTGACCAAGTCAAAATATTTAATAAATAATGTATTATTTCACATTTTCACTTATCAAAATAAAATAAAATATAAAATAATAAAAATAAATATAATATAAATAGAAATATTTTAATTTGTTTATTTTTATTATAATTATAATAGTTAACTATTATTAATAATTAAATCATTAAGATTATTTGATCAATTTGTATTTAAGAGGTTCCCTTTTTTAAGAAATATAAATTTGCATCTTAAAAGATTCCCTTTTCCTTCTAAATTAGATATTGCACTTTATAGAAAAATCAGATTCTCTTCCAAATTAAGAAATTCCACAGATTCCACTTCATAAAAAAATTAGATTCTTCTCTTCCAAATTTAAATTCTCTTAAAAATATTTCACTTCATAAAAATTAGATTCTTCTCTTCCAAATTAAGAGATTTAACTTCATGAAATATCTAAGAAAAGAAAAAATTAGTTTTTTCTCTTCCAAATTAAGAGATTACACTTCAAAATTTAAACTTCATAGTATTTAATCTTTGTACATAGATCTTCAAAATTAACATACAAATTCACTCTTAGTTAAGCCTCAAATTATTTAATCTTTGTACACATATTTTGTGCTCCCCTTACAAGAAATATTCTAGGAAAACCACCATATTGGCCTAGCTCACTACAAGCCCATTTTTAATGTTGTGGACATGGATATGTAAGTTGTTCAAATATTTTATTTTGACCGAGATTAGCAAAATTTCAACTTTGATGACGGAGGGATAGTGTTACACGTCATGTAGAATGAGCCTCTCGACTCAATTAAAATTGATATTTCAATTATAGCTTATGGCAAAAGTACAGAAATTATAGTTCAAGTAAATTAATACAATCTTTTCATTAATATTGATGTCTAACCAAAAGCTTTTTTTTAAAAGAGTCTATTTTATTATGACTTTTCTCTTTATAATGTCAATTCAATAAAATTTAATTTTCATACAAATTAATTATGCATTTATTATTTATATACTCTACTATTTAATATAATGTTAGTGTTCAATAAAATTTAATTTTCATACAAATTAGTTATGCACATATTATTTATATATTCTATTTACATATGCAAATAGTGATTATATACTCTATGAACCTATTGTGGTTCCATATAAGCATATTCAAGAACCATATAAGCACATTAAGTCAACAACAACATGTAGATTTTGTCTTCTTTAGGTTGAACATGTACCCTTTGGTCCGTTAGAATATATATGGTGGATGCTAGGCTTGTTTCCAACTAATTATACCTTATTTGAAGTTAAAAAATATTTTCTTGTAGACATTAAATCTCTTGCTCCACCATGCATTTGTGATTATCTTGATACATGCTTGAATTCTTAGACATGGCCCAAATTTGTCCTTTGTGTAGAGATCTTTTCCAAGCTCAAAGCAAGTTGCCACTAAGTAAAAGGCATACATTTCCATCAAAACGACGAATCACATAATGATTACCAAAGAGAGAAAGTTGATTATTAGCATCCAAGGGGTGTACTTTCCCGTCATTGTTCCAAAATTGACTTGCAGAGAGGGATCCCTTCTCATGGCAACCTAAATACTTGCAAAAGACAATAGATTCAATTGCCTCGCCCACTCCCCCATCCAATGGTTCCCCTCAGTATCATTAACCACCCCCAATTTCCTTACCAAGTTAAACACAACAACTGATATAATATCCCTATCACATGACCAATAAATCTCCCATGCAATTCTCGACTTATCCATTATGTGAGTCGATGTAGAATGATGTTTCAAATCTCCATAACTCCCCCATTAAAGATGAAATTGGGTCATTAACTTCCATGTTGCTACCAAGAGGAATCAGAGGCATGTGACTCGCATGTCTTCCATGTCCATAATCAAGCAACACCAATTGAACCATCTTGTCCACTAAATAGCACATTCAACATAATCATGCAGTTAGACTATCCTACGATAATCCTACTACCACCATGATTCTTACAAATATCACATTCCCCATAATTTCAACTAGCTAACAACACGGACCATCCTCCAAGTGTTATCCAATTACCTTAGACAGATATGCTAACATCCACCCCTACCCCTTGCTTAGATACTTTGAGTTAAATAGTAGGATAAAGATCCACCCTTTGATTAATGAGAAGGATGTCAAATTTTAGTGTGGTGCCCTTATTCACAAGGGGTCAACTTCCTTATTATTTTGTCTTAAGACATGGATCCTAGAGTGATTTGTTAAATGTTTTAATAGAAATTGAATTATTTTGAAGATTGTTATCATTTTGTTCAATTTTGGTGAGGATACGTGGAAAAAGTCCTAATAAAGGGTATCTGCCTTTGCTTGGCAGCATGCCTAAAACTCCAAGAAAATGATAAATCTATTTTTTCATGGAGGCTTAAGATAACCCCCTTCCCCTAGCCATAAAAGGATCATTATAAAGTATTACAAAATAAATTATATATTTTAATAATATATAATTGATTCGAGAGGTGCTATCCAACCCCTTCTGGAAAAGATGTTGTAATGTTATGTAAACATTTTGACTCAATCAAATTAAAATTAGAGAT
>APFE030805605.1:112602-150057 GCA_000404065.3 Pinus taeda | reverse complement strand
CAAGGGCCATCATGACAAGCTTTCAATATGTCATACACTTCATCTTCTCTAATGCATCTTCGGATCTCCTGATCAAGCCCAATATAGAAAAGACACCCGCTTATCCAACTGTACCTGGCACTTTGTTGAACAATTCTTCTCTTTTCTCTGTATGACAGGTGTGATGGTAATTTTCCTGCAACCAAATAATTAGCAATATCTGCATACCATGGAGAGTGAGCAGAAACTGCAAAAAAATACTCATAAGGAAAAGAATCATCTACTGGAATATCATTGTCAGTTTTTAACCATGAAAGGAAATCAGCCACCACATTTTCTTTACCAGGCCGATCTACAATTGTGATATCAAATTCCTGCTAATAATAGCCATCTGGTAACTCTAGCATTTGTGACAGATTTGTTCATTAAATACTTAATAGCTGAATGATCAGTGTGCACAAAAGTAGAATAACCAGTGATATAGTGTCGAAATTTATTAATGGCATAGACTACTGCAAGAAATTCTTTCTCGGTAACTGTATAATTAAGCTCAGCTGGGGTCATATTCTTACTGATAAAGTATATAGCATAAGGAAGATGATTTTCCTCTTGTCCCAAAATAGCTCCAATTGCAATGTCTGAAGCATCAGAAGATATGTGAAAAGGAAGATTCCAATCAGGCCCCCTCAAAATAGGAGCAGTAGACAACTGATGCTTGAGTTCTCCAAAAGCTTCCTGACAAGAATTAGTCCACTTAAATTCAACATTTTTCATAAGCAACACAAATAATGGAGAAGCTATTTTAGAGAAATCTTTAATAAATCTTCTGTAGTATCCAGCATGTCCTAGAAAACTTCTCACATCAGTTTGAGTTTTAGGAACAGAAAGATTCTAAATGACCAATATTTTAGATGGATCTACCTGAATACCTTGAGATGAAATAAAATGTCCAAGCACTATTCCTTCACTCATCATCATATGGCATTTTTCAGTACTTAGGGAGAGGTGAGCTTGTATACATATTTTAAGTAATTTCTCAAGGTTTTGTAATGCATCTTCAAAAGACACACCATAAGGAGTAAAATCATCCATAAATATTTCCATAGAATCATTCAGCATATCAAAAAAAATTCCTATAACAGCTCTTTGAAAAGTTGCTGGTGCATTACATAGCCCAAACGGAAGAACTCTATAAGCAAAAGTTCCCCAGGGGCTGGTGAAAGTGGTCTTGTCTTGGTCTTGGGGTGCAATTCTTATCTAATTATACCCACTGAATCCATCCAGAAAAGAAAAGAATTTCTTCCCTGCCAGACTGTCCAACACCTAATCAATGAAGGGTAAAGGAAAGTGATCCTTTTGAGTAGCTTTGTTTAAAGCTCTGTAGTCAACACATACTCTCCATTTCCCGTTTTTCTTAGGGACAATTACTAATGGGGAAACCCATTCACTGTCAGATATGGGGTATATAAATCCTACATTAAGCAATTTTTGAAGTTCTTCCATAACAATTTCTCGTAAATTAGGGTTCATTCGTCTTTGGGGTTGACAAACAGGTCGGCATCCCTCTTTAATGTAAATTCGATGAGTACATAATTCAGAAGAAATACCTTTCATATCCGTGTAATCCCATGCAAATGCCTCCTTATATTCATGCAATAACTTCATTAATTGTTGTGTTTGAACATCTGTTAAGTCAGGATTTATGTTTAATGTCTTGCCGGGTTCAATTTCAACTGTTCTGCTTTTAGATGAGATTGTGGTTAAAGTCTAAGATGAATCTTCAGATTCAATCTTTTCTTGTGCATCAGTTTCAAAAATTGCAGTTAATTGATTGTGTGTTTCAGCAATGACAGAAGAAGGTTCACAAATAAAATTATTAATTATCTCATCCTCTGTATTGTCTTTAAGAGTTAAAGCTTGCCCAATAGTTAGAATAGGCTGAACAGCATTATCATCATAATCCATCCATATAGAATCATCATTATTAACTACTGGTGTAGCATGAGGGTAAAGAGTAAGCTGTTTTGTTTCATAACCATTAGAAATCGTCATTGAACCAGATCTGCAACTAATAAAAGCATCAGCCATGGCCTTCCTAGAATTAAGGGATGTCCCCCCAGCTTTGTTTTAGTCTGCAATACAACAAAATCAGCTGGGTATTTCCAGGATTCAACTGAAATAAGTAGATCCTCAACAACTCCTTCAGGTTTAATTATAGAACGGTCAGCCAACTCTAAAATGGTGGATGTATCTCTAATTGTATTATTCAGCTGTAACAATTGTGAAGTTTCAAGAGTCATTATATTAAATGCAGCACCTAAATCTACCAGAACTCGGGGAATCATTGTTTTACCAATCTGAACCGTGACTGTAGGATGGCCGGGATCACCATATTTCACAGGAGGGGCTTTTCCGGACATTAATGCAAACAAGTCTCCCATCACATGTACTGTAAGGGGGTCCTTGGTTTTCCTACCAAGTTTCTTAACACAAATATCCCTTAATGTTCTGGCATAAATTAGTACATCTTTTAATGCTTGTAAAAGTGGAATTTTAATATACAAATTTTGCAATTCCCCTAGAAAATTAAAAGAAGGTGTTTCAGCTGTTCTGGTTAAAACCAAACACTCGGGGAATGGTGGTTCCGTTATTTCAACATTCTTGTTAGGAGGTGGTTGTGCTTCTTTATGTTTCTCAGTTTTGTTTTTATCCGAATCAGAAGAAGTTATGTCATCAATAATAGGCTCTACTATTTTTCCAGATCTCAAATGAATATCATTACATTGCATAGTAGGAAATATAGACTGATTCTGAATATCAATGACTTGCACAACTTTATTATTGGGGTTAGGATTTGGTTGCACAGGTAGCTGGGGTCTCATTTGGTTATTTGGCGGAGCATTTGATGGCAGAGGGAGTGGTTGTTCGAATTGAGGCAATTGATTTGGATACGGGAGTGGTTGACTTCTCCAATTTGAATTCCAAGGGTTGAAAGAAGATGGCTGCTGTGGAGGCCAAGGAGTCCACATTGAAGGATCGACAAAGGGAGGGTTTTGCATTTGCTACATGGGTGGGAAATTCATTTGATTGAAGGGTGGGTATTGCATTTGGTTGAAGGGAGGGTAATTTCTTTGGCCAAAATAAGAGTAATTGTTCCAACGATTAAATGGCATACTAGAGTTCATACCTTGTCCTTTTGGTTGCCATTGTCTTCTTTGAGTTAGCAGGTAAACTGCTTCAGCTTCTTCTTCCGTTGGCTGCAATGCTGCTTTTATTCCTGGTAGAGATGGACATTGTTTTGTCTCATGATCTTTCTCACAAATGGTACAGATTGGTATTTTATCCATTGGGCATTCCCTTAGTGGATGTTTGTCTCTGCACTTCGGGCAAAAGACAGCCAGGGTTGCTTCTGCTTCGGCCTACTTCTTCTTAACCTGCAAAGTGTCAATTTGTGAAGCAAAAGAACTTAACATCTCAGTTTTAAATTCTTCAAGTAAATTACCTATTTCCGCTCTTGTTGCTCCTCCATTGGCTGATTTCTGCACTCTTGAATAGGTGGAATCTCTTGTTCTGTTTCTTGCAGCTCCCCTAGAGCACCTCTTAGCCAGTTCACAAATCTCATCATATGATTCCTTAGATATATCTCCCTTGGCAAGCATGTTTAACACATTTAAACAATCATCCTTTAAACCTCTAAGTAATATTGTTTTGCGAATTTCCTTACTTATATCCGGATGATCAGATCTCTATGTGTTGTACTGCAGCCTTTCTATGTAGTCCTCCAGACTCTCATCCGGCTTTTGTGCCATATTGAATAGTTCATCCTTCTTTTCTCTCGTCCGGCAGTAGTCTTGATATTTAAGCAGAAATTTTTGTTTCATCTGCTCCCATGTTGTGATTACCTGACTTCCAAGGCTCATGAACCATCTTAAAGCATTCCCTTTTAAGGTGGCTGGAAATAGTTTCAACTTTTGAGCATTAGTAACATAATCATAACTTCTGCATAATATATCAAATTCAAAAAGAAATTCATCCGGATCCTTAGAGGATAAACCATGAAATTTAGGTAAAGCAGACAATGGAATATTTTTCATTGTTCTTGCAGGGAGATCACTGATAGGAAATCCCAAGGTAGAGAGGGAATTTTCATCCCTTCTTTCTTCTTCAGGATCTGCACGTCCTCCACCAAAGAAACCATCATTGTTTCCTTCCATTGTTGGCTCTCCTACTGCACTTGCTCGATCGTCAAGATCTTCTATTGGCTCTTCGATGTTTTCTACCGATCGTCCAACGCTTTCTATTATTTCCTCAATGTACTCTGCTGATCTACTAACACTTTCCTCTGACTCTCCAGCACTGACTGCTGGTTCTTCTATATTTTCAGGACCCATGACTTCCTCTGTTTTGTAATCTGATTGAGGGGAGTGCTGAAGTTTTGGTCTTCGAGAACTTAATCTCTATGATGATTCAGCCCTTGATACAATCTCGTCGATAAAAGTTTTTCTTCCTCCCCTTCCTTTGCCTTGGCCACCTGTGGGGTTAGTTTTCTTCTGGTTTCCGCGTCTTCTCATACAACCTGCACATTTAAAAAGAAAAGATTAATGCTTTTGAAATCTATAACTACCTTCCTCGGGAACGGCGCCAAAATGTTGGTCGCTTTAATTGCTTTCACAATTCAAGCTCCACATAAATTGTCAACCCGAGGAAGTCTTTTTATTTCAAAGATAATCATGCACTGGATATGCTCAATTTCAAAAGCAGAAACAATGTTGTAGTAAAAGAAAGAACATATAATTATTAATCTCACCAATCTACTGATTCACACTCTACTTAATCAAAGCTGAAGTCAATTAGGTTATAGCAGAAATAATTTCTCTGTTGTAGTTAAAACCCAAACAAAGGAAGATCAATCTGCAAGGAAAGAAATCAATCAACCACAGCAGGAACAGGACCCTATTCCTTAGTTAGGAACTTCAACACCTGATGCCTGACACTTAATCACACTGTAGGAAAAGTAACTTCAAGAGATCAAGACCCTATTCCTATGAACAGGAACCTTCAGCGCTTGTTCTCTTGTTTCTAATCACACTGCAGGCAAAGGAAAGCAATTAATGAGAGCAGGACCCTATTCCTTTATGCAGGAATCTTCAGCACCTGCCTCTCAACATCATTCATTCATACAATCAATAGAAATGGGTTTCTCAACTTCCAAGAGTGAAGGCATTCAATACATGCAACGCTAAGGAAACAGAGTATTACTAAACTGTGTAACTAGTGTCCAACAACAGAATTAAAGTGAAGTGAAGACAAACACATAAATAATTAAACAAATTACAGGAACCAAAGGGTGAATCTTGTGAGGAAGGCGGGCCCTTTCCCTCTCACAAGATTCCCCAAGGGAAAGAACTAAATTGGAACGCTCAAAGGAAGAATTTATTCATCTGTCAAAGTAACTGATATATTACAGATGGAGACTAGCTCCAGTTCTCACACAATATTCTCCTGTAGCTTTACAACAACCGACCCTTTCTAATGATGATGTCTCCTCTTTTTAAAGAGGAGACATCTTTTACAATTTACATGAGAGCGGATCTACGTTATCTCAAATCTGTTCTCTTTTCCCAAAACAGGACTATTCTGTTCTTCATAAAAAAGATACTGTTACAATAGAGACAACAAGAATGCTATCTTCAGGATAATCCAGGTAACCGTGTCTTCATGCTGCTGCTACTATTCCACAAAAAGTTCTTCCAGAATCGCAAATTACGCATGACGGAATTTGCGTGCTTGATGGTTGTTTCAGCAATTGAGTCAGCTGTTTCAGCAACGGTCGCTTGTTCCTAACAACGCATATTACTTATCTGCGATCTTTAGACTTGTGTTAGCAACGATACACTTCAATTAATGATAAAATATAAGAGTATTATTGAATTAAATGTAAAACAGATTAAACATATAATAAAGAAGAGGTTTTTATATACCTTGGGATAAAGTAGATGAAAATGATAATGGAATTCTTTTTAATCATGATTATAAGAGTAGAATGGTGTCAAAGTATATAGCAAAAATGATACATAGTGGAGTCCTAACAATCCCTAGGTCCAAAAGATCATCGTTGGTTTGACATTGTGGCATGTCAAGCTTTAATTGGAGAAAATCATTAGTATTGGTAAGGATATCATCCAAAATAACATTAATGACATGCTTTTTAATGATCCCTAGGTCCAAAAGATCATCGTTGGTTTGACATTGTGGCATGTCAAGCTTTAATTGGAGAAAATCATCAGTATTGGTAAGGATATCATCCAAAATATCATTAATGACATGTTGGGCCTCTTCTGTATACCTCTCAAAGAATTTTTTAGCCCTAATTGTAGGTTCTTCCTCTTGCTTGATAACATAAAGCAAGGATCCTAAATTATTCATTTTAGCGTGTGTTGGTGTAGTTTTTCCTTAAGTTTTTCATTTTTCAAAATCAACTTTTTGTTTTCTTTAAGAAGGGTTTGGTAGCTAAGGCTGCATTATGGAATATATTTTAGCGCTATAGTCTTACCTCTATTGTGCTTTACTTATTTGGACTTGCCACTGCTAGTCCCAATTTTGAAGATTGATGGTAGCTCATCAATAATAGTTTATTTAGTTCCCTCTACCTATGATGGAGCTACAGGCTCAACATTCTCCTTATATACAGAATTGTTAAACTCCTTTGTAATGACTTCTGGCATGTTACACTAGGATTGAATCTCGATGGTTAAAAGTCTTGTTACATGCTTAACTTATACATTAATTCTTTTTATCATTAATAATTATAATAACAATAATAATAAGTATTATTATTATTATTATTATTAATTCTATCAATTCTAGCTCCAAGATTATGCATTGGCTTCTTTCTTGCCTTTCTTCTTTCGAACATCTATCCAACCCAAGGGATTGTTTGAGACAACCATTTCCTTTCCTTTAGACGCTAACATATTTGTTGGTTCCTTGTCACTATCTGAATGGTGTAATTTGAGGGTACTTTTTTTCCCACTCTTTGTAGATGCCAAAATTATGGATGAATTTTGTGATTGTCCGTTAAGCTTCCTCCCTTGATGGTTGACATGACATATGAATTTTGTGTCCTCCCTTGATGGTTGAGATGACATATGAATTTTGTGTCGTACTAATTGTTGGTTAAGCTGGTTAAGCTTCCTCCGTGATGGTTGAGATGACATATCACGAGTCTTGTTGGTTAAACTTCCTCCCTGGTTGAGATTCTTAATTAGTTTTGCAAGAGTAGCTTCCTCCGTGATGGTTGAGATGACATATCACGAGTCTTGTTGGTTAAACTTCCTCCCTGGTTGAGATTCATAATTAGTTTTGCAAGAGTAGTGTTGGCATCAAGGGTCTTCTGATTCTCAAAATTACTCGACCTGTAAGCCTAGTGGACTTAAAACCATTGGGTCATTTTGGATCTTGTCATCCATGATTTTTCTTCTTGGCTTCAAAATGTGAAAAGTGACTTGTGAATATGGGAAAACATTATGTAGGTGTAAAAACTGCCAACAAAGCCTATAACAAGTAGCTATATTTTCATAACCTACCAGTTGAAAATATTTTATTTAATTTTAACAAAATAAAATATATACTGAAAGAAATATACTAAATATTTTAATTTTTATTATTTATCGTATTTATTTAATTTATATAAGTACCTCTGGTTACTAACCTAAAGGATTTATAAATATAGGTAATTTATTGAGAATTTTATTTTAATAAAATAATATAACAAAGGGTCAAAATCCAAACGGTTGTCCATGAGTGCGAAATATAACCATAGGTCTTTCTCAGAAAAAATGAACTTCATGAGCTTTTCTTTTTTTAAATGCAATCTACACAGGGCAGGGAATATATACATTCTGGAATCAATAAATAAATATTTCTCTACGTCCAAACAAAACCATCAATTTGATATTGGCGATAACTGAATGTCAACACAACCAGATCTCCATTCACATCTCCATTGTCTCTGAAACAATTAAATGTTTTCTAAATACAGAAAAAGACAATGAATCTCTGCTTCGCCTTTAACATATTCTTAAGTAAGGAATGCTGCCATGACAGAATATTCTGCATAACCTTGCAGAATATGGTGCTGTATTGAATGCATGCAGAGATCATAATAATATTCACAACTCGAGCTGTTAAATGTGAAATGATAATTTGCAGTACATTGAGTTTTTTTTTGTTTATTTAACTTCAAATTTATTAACCACCATGAGGTCCAAGGATGATATCATTTTATAATGAATATATATTTATTTTTTAGAGTATAGAGATGCATTGGAATTTGGAATCTCTTCATGCAATTTTTTCTTCGGTGCATGCCTTAAAAATCATACCGCGTGCTGGCTGGTAATTTATAATATAAAATCGTTTACAGGCCAAAATTCAATGCATATAGAGATTAATTTATTGGCCTGCGTGATGGGAAAGCAAATAAACCAGAATCTCAGGCACTGACCAAAATATGTGCAGGGATCATGGTTGGCATCAAATTTTTTACATAGTTTACGTTGCAATGAATTCAAGGCTTTCCATGTGAAGGCTCTTCTAGGTTTAGGTTTCATGTGACATGTGCTATATTTTTTTAACACTTAGAGGTGAACAAACAAATACAAAATAATGTTTTTTTGTTTAATTATGTTTGTATTTAGTTGTAATATTAGTTTAGATTTATCTTAATTCTGGATTTATCAAGTAAGAATGATCAAATTTTTTTGAGATGTAAATTTCTTTTATAATAAAAAGAAATAGGATTTTTTTGATCTTGGTAGATTTAGAATTAAAATGGATCTAGACTGGTTTAATTTTCTCCTTTAAATAGATTATATTTTACATAAATATCATAGGTTCTCATAAAAGTGGAGCTCAAAAACCAACTTGATCAAATCAAGTTCACTTTATTATTTTGGTTTAAAGCTATTTTTATTTTAGTGTAGGGTTACTTCTATTTTTTATTTTTATATTATTTTTACAGAGTGAAAATTTTTAACATAGACTTATTTTTATTTTTATTTTATTTTGACCCAGTAAAATTGCTTAGAGGGCATTACATAATGGTACATCTCTACCGTACAGAGCTAAAGAGTGTGAGTGCCTCTCTACCAAGTGCTCAGGTTTAATTTCCTCCTTTGAATAAATTATATTCCACATGAATACCATGGGCTCTCATAAATCCAGAGCTTTACCTTATTATTTTAGTTTAAAGCTATTTTTATTTTCTCATAGGGTTTCTTTTATTTTTAGGCTATTACATGTTTAACATAGTGTTATTTTTATTTTTATTTCATATTCATTGAGTAAAAATGTTTAGAGGACATTATTTGGTAGAACATCTCTCTATCAAGTGTCTAGAGGGATCAAATATTTTTTCACTATAATGTTATTTTTATTTTAATTTTATAACTACTAAGTAAAAATGTTTAGAGGACATTACTTGGTAGAACATCTCTCTACCAAACGTCCAGAGGGATCACTCTAAAAGAGGTGTGTATGTGGAATTAAGATAGATCTAGGTTGGTTTTATTTTATTTTATTTTTATTTTATGTAATTTCACAAGTCAAAATGTTTAGAAGACATTATATTACCTTACATCTCTCCAAATTGGGCTAAAGAGCACCTCTAGACCAAGTTGAAATGTTTAGAGGACATTATAGTTATCTCTACCATATGGGGTTGGAGAGCACCTCTCTACCAAGTTGGAAATGTTTAGAGGACATTACAATATATTAGGTTAAGGGCTGAACAGTGCCTCTCTAATAAGCACTTAGAGGTATCAAATGTTTTTTCACTTTACAATTTTCAGAATTAAAATGGAACTAGATTATTTTTATTTTATTTTATTTTTTAATGTAATTTCTAAATATTTAACAAATAATTGATTGTTTCAAATTTTCACTTATCAATATAACATAAATAAATAAATAAATAAAAATAAAAATAAAATATATAATTAATAATTATATTAATAATTTATTAATTTTATTTATAATAATATAGTTAATAGTTAAATCAAACTAGATCTATTTTGATTTGAAAAAATTATATGTGAAAGATTTCACTTTATAAAAATTAATAATTATATCTTAAAAATTCTTTTTCTAAAATAAGAAATTTTCATTTCATACCAATTTAAATTCTCTTAAAAAATTCCCCTTCATAAAAAATATGTATTTCTCTATCAAACTGAGATATTCCACTTCATAAAAAAATGAGATTGATTTAAGAGAATTAATTCTCTCTCAAATTAAAAGATCCACTTCATAAAAAAATTTAAGAGAATTAATTCTCTCTCAAATTAAAAGATCCACTTCATAAAAAAATAGTTTAATTTATCAAATTGAGATATTCCACTTTTTTTTAGATATTCCACTTCATAAAAAAATGAGATTGATTTAAGAGAATTAATTCTCTCTCAAATTAAAAGATCCCGTTCATAAAAAAAAGTTTAATTTAAGATGATTCTCTTCCAAATTAAGAGATTCCACTTCATAAAAAATTAGATTCTCTTACCGAAATTCCACTTCAAAATTTGACCCTCCTATTATTTAATCTTTATACACAAATATTAATCTTTATACACAAATATTCAAAATAATATACAGATTCAGTATTAATATACTATACATATTCAATATTAACATACAGATTTAAGCCTCATATTATTTAATCTTTGTACACAGAATTTGTGCTCCCCTTGCAAGAAATATCTAAAAAAACCATCATATTGGCTCAGCAAACTCACTGCAAGCCCATTTTTATTGCTGTGGACATGGACATGTCAGCCGTTCAAATTCAGTGAACTCTTAACGCTCTTGCTTGTTATTGCATGTGGGATAATTGTAAAATATAATTTTTCTATAACGGGAAATATTTTATATTGATGTGGACATAGACATGTAATCCGTTCAAGTTCAGTGAACTCTTCCGTTCTTGCTTCCGATTGCAACTATGATAACTATAGAATACAACTTTTTTTTTACTGGAAATATTTTATATTAAAATTGATTGTTTGGAGTTGCATTGTTATAGCAAAAGTATGTGTTAACCTCTTGTTGCAGCAGGGTATTCATCTTTCATGATCGACATTTTTACATGTTAAATATGTTGTACTATGCATACTGCAATGCTCCATATTTGCTAAAAAAGGCCAAGGAAGCATGCCATGAGAGTGTGCTAGCCTAAGTGCCACTGTTGTATTCCAATTTTGATGAGTTATTCCATTTTTGAAGAATTTTCAGTTAAAAAGAGGTCCAAACAGTGTAATCTTGGTCCCCCTAAGTTTCAATTTCCTGTTGTAGAATATAGAGAATCATTATCTGTCCAAACAGCGTAATCTTGGCAGATTCTTAGATAGGTAGAGAAGCAAGGATGCTCAATAGCCTAATCTGAGCCCCTAGATGAAATAAGTGTAGATGTAGATAGAAGGACAGAGAGAAAAAGTTGAAAAGTTGGGTTTGCTAGTTCAGGTGCACCCAAACCAAAAGAAGACAAAATGCTAGGTAAGTAGGCTAGGTAAGTAGCTTTGTGGTTGCAGAAATCAAGCTAAGTGATCCATTTCATGTTTTCAAAGTGTCATATCTATTCAGATTACAAGTTGGAGGCAGTTTTCCATTTAAAGGACATCAAGTGAGGCATGTCTAACTCCCCCCTTCTTCCTCTTCCCCAAATCACTCACTAACTTCCCCTAAAGAGGTCAAGATCTGCTTGACACCTCTCAGATTCATCATTCTTCATATCAGTCGCCTTGGTAAAGATCTGCTTTACTCAAGGAAAGTCCATACTTCCTCTACAACTCTGACTTCTCCTCGATAGCCTAAGATTTACATACTTAGCACTTTTTCTCATCATTGTCATGTTGACTGCTAACTCTACTATGTAACTCCCTATCTATATCCCCTTCCCCCTACTAAAACTATGTTAATAACTCCCCTATATACTTATTCCCTCCCCCTGATTGAAATACAACCATAAATACACTTGGGAATTGCTAAGTTTATCTGAAACTCAGCAAGAACCCTCATTTCCCCCCTCAAACCATCTTCTCATGCATTTCGGATTCCTTCTAATGCACAAAACCCTTCATCACTCTGTAAATCCTTCCTCTAATAATTTTGGACTCCTTCACAAAGCATAAAATCCCCCTCCGATGTGATATCGCAGTCGGGAGGGGAGTCGTGTATCAAAACAGTGCATAAGTGTGCCCCCGATTGTTTTGGCCGACAGCGATTTCGCCGAGTGGCATATCGCTATGACAAAACAAACATACATGTGCGCTGCCGATATGGTTCATCGTCGATGGTCTATTGCCGATCGCATATCGGCGATCGGCATTTCATATGAATCCACACCATATATATATAAGCCTCGTCCCTTATCCTTCCGCCGCCTTCTCTGTTCTGCCATCCGTCCGATTGCCCGCGCCCTAGATCTACGGTGGGCGAGTCTGTTCCCTTCCGAATCTGTCGATGATTAGCGTCCGGGAGATGGGCGTTTTTCCCGTGCCACGTCACCCTACCGTACTGGGTCCCACCGCTGACGTCATCCGCCGAAAGAAAAGCGCGCAAAGGCAAAATCACTGCTTAGGAAGCCCGGAATGAAAATCTGAGGCAGTTTTTGATGCGCGATTAGCGCTTATCGCTAATCGCGCATCGCTAAGAAAAAATGGCCAAAATGAAAAACCTCAGTCCAGCGCAAGTCTGCAGCAGTTATTTTTTCCCGAAAAAAGCATAAGGGAGCAAATTGACCCGTTAAAGAGTATCAGAGGAGATGAAGCCAATTTTCATGTCAAAGAGTATCAGTGTTGCGGCAAAGTGTATCAATCATCACTTTCAACGGAAGTCTTTATTTTCACAGCAGATGGCATTAAAAGAGATCGCTAAAATTCAAGAATCGGTTAAAAAGCCATCTAAGGCTCACCAAGACAGTTTAATGCAGTAAAAGCCATATGAGGGCAGCGCTGCAAGTCCCAAGGCACAGTTATTACAGAGCTGGCCAGTGCATTGCTCAATGGACCATATTAACTCAGTTTTGATCCCTGTTGCCCTCGCGCAGCTGTTAGATAGATATTTTGCTACATTTATGTTCAGTAGAAAGTACCTAAATCAGAGTTATTGCCATAGATCTTCCCTGAGATCTGTTTTGTAGATATTTTGCCTATAAATACAGCCCTGAACAATGTAATAGGGTGTGGTTCGTTGGTTGGTGAATGCACTCCAAAAGAGACTTGCTCTGTATCTAATATGTTTTACTTAATCAAAGATTGTTGAAAGCTTGGAGAACGGACTGTTTGATGTATTATTAATGTCTCTGAAGAGTGAATGAGGGAAATCTTGTGTTGCTTTCTGAATCAATAAGTGTTCCTTATCTCTGTTATTTCAATTTCACATATGCTCAAGTCACAGAACAAAAGTTTGGTTTAGAATTTGCTTACCTACACTCTATGCTCAATTTATGTGGCTTCTTAATGTTTTTCTCTTGATTTAGGCATAAATATGGATTCCTTATGGCTCATATTTGCTCTATTTCACATATGAATGACTGTTATCTGGGAATTCTTAGCTGCTCCTAAGTAGGGCTCGTTCATCTTCCCTCTACTAACATGATTGATAGATTATTTGTTGCCTCTCATTTCTTAGGCTGCAATCCATATTCATTTACCTCGAGTATTGTTTCATGAGAAGCTACCTTGCCCCTTTTTCCTCTTGTGACCAAGAAAACGCACCAGCAGTCTTACTCCACGACTCCATGCCCAATGGTTTGAAACTTGTCACACTATGTATTGCCTCTCTACTTGAAAGCATCCTCCTTCCACCCAAACACAAACAAAACCCCTTGAACCTAATAACTACCTAAAATCATCATCAACAAAGCTAAAATTATTAAGAGAGAGCCCTCTCTGATTGCAGGTGGGCTAGAACCTGTAATCCAAAAATTGGTTTGTGGTTACCTCGGTTGTATCCCTTTCAGGAGTTTAGGGACAGCCTGAGTGTTAACATTATGGTGACTCCACGGGGGAGCTTTTGAAATAATTCCAATGATCAAGTCGGAAGCTAGCTCCCAAAAAGAATTCACGTTATACAAGGTCAAATCCAGACCCAAAGCCCCTAGCTACTTTTGAAAATCAAAATTTAATCCCAAGAAACCTCAGGAAGCTAGAGCGAAGAGAGGATTTAGCTGATTCTAGTCCTAAGAAAGTTCAGCGAAGCAGTGTTCCAACCCCTGTCAAAGTTCTATTTCGTTCATCCCCTATTACCCCTACTTCATCATCCACCTCTCCAAGCACCTCGTCCACACCTCCGTTCACTACACATAGTACCACTACAACTCCTATTATCCCTGTTGTTCCACTTATCCCTGTAAATATGGCTAATAGATATGCCCCTTTGCAGTTGCCTACAAACCCCGGGGCTATGCCTCAGGACTACCAGACTAAAATAACTTATTTTGATGGCACAAATGCCTGCACAGCCCTTCAGCATACAAAGAAAAAGCAGGATTACTTTGAAAGCTATGAGATTGACGATGATAGTGTGAGAATGAGGATTTTTGTCCAAAGTTTGACAGGTGATGTCAGGCCTTGGTTTAGAGGACTCCCAGCCAATTCCGTAGCAAACCCAGAAGCCTTATACCAGACATTTATCAATAGATGGGAGAAGAAGAAAGACCCAATTGCACATATTGTTCGAATATGACACCATTAAAAGAGGCCCTCAGGAGGCTGTGTTAGACTACTATGCAAGGTTTAACAATATTTACAATGCAATCCCACAAAACCTTAGGCCTCCACCTGATCTTGATTTTTATAAATTTCCTGATGGTTTTGATACTAGCATTGCTTATCAGTTAAGGGAAAGAGCCCCTCAAAGCCTGGCAGAGATGCAAGACGTTGTTGTTAGTGTGGAGGCAAACTTAATTGTCAAGAGAAATAGAGCGAGAGCCGAGAGAAGAACCACCTTTAAAGAGGAACCTTCAGCCTTAGACCAAAACTGGATGCTATTATCAGTGGCATGCACAGGCTGGGAGATAGAATAGAAACCGTTGAGAGAAATTCCACATGGGATGCGCCACAAGCTAACACTGTTAGGAACCCAAATTTCAGGAAAAGTAAGAACCCGAATGCTGGAAGATCCAGCCCAGATCATGATATAAGACCTCATTTCCAAGAGAACTACACAGAGGCATCTACATCTAGTGAGCCATTAGAAGATACTCATATAAACTGGGTGGGTTCAAAGAGTGAACAGCAGGTTTTCTTAACACAAGAAGACTGCGATCATATCCAACAAAACCAAGATGAGCATGACTTTGATAAATTTCAGACTCAAACCGGAGAGTCTTTTGACTTCAAACAAGGCTATGACTCTGCTGTGTATGAAGTGCACAAGCAATATAAACTGAGGACTAGAACAATTGATGTGCCCGAGCCCTTCAAACAAAAGGAAACAAAATAGCCCAAGAAGATTAAAGGCAAGGCTGTCATTACAGAACCGGCTGATGAGACTGTCCCAAACCTGCAGGAAGTAACTATGGAAGACATAACAGACATGCAGCCCTCTAATGATCAGCCTTTGCTATCTTCTCCCTCAAAAGAAGATTTGAACAGCACTCCGCAAAACCATCCCAAAACAGAAATACCACAAGGTATCACTCACCATAACATTGATAATCAAGAGGAAAACGTAGAAAATACACTTGAAAGGGGAAAATCTGCCACTACCAACACAAAGACTCCATTGGAGAAACCATTTAACTTAGAAGCAGAAATAAATAAACTTAATATTTCCATCCCCCTCTCTGAGCTTGCCAAACATGATGTGTATAGGCAATAAATCCAAAGATCACTTCAAATGCCAGAGACCAAGGATGATGTCAATGTTTTAGATGATACGTCTGAGTTGTTATTCGGTCCCGAGGTTAATGGAAAACCAACATATGGAGTTGTTCTGCCCTTTTATGTAAGCCTAAATATACATGACAAAGTTTTGCACAATGCTATGTTTGATTCAGGTGCCTCACACAATCTTATGCCCAAAGCTGTAATGGAAAAACTAAACCTTGATGTCACAAGACCCTACAAAGACCTATTCTCCTTCGACTCAAGTCAGGTCAAGTGTTTAGGCTTAATCAAAGACCTATGTGTGTCTTTAGTCCAATATCCCAATAAAACAATTCTAATGGACGTATTGGTTGTTGACATTCCACCAAAATATGGGATGATCTTGTCAAGATCTTGGGGAGCAAAACTCCAAGGATCCCTTCAATTAGACCTCTCTTATGCCACCATTTCGGTCTTTAGGCAACCAAAGAGACTGTATAGAGAAACACTAATGAAGTATTTGGTGAATAGTGAGGAAAAGCCCCGAAACTTTCCCAATTACTCAATCCATTCTAATATGGATTCCTTTATTTTGTTCAATGATGATGATCATCCCCCAACTGTTGATAAGCCTTTGGATTTAGAACAAGAAGCATGTGTAAGTGAGGAATCGGTTACCCATACCCAAGAAACCGGCAAAACAATCAATGCAACCAGCACACAAGAAGAACCTCCCGAAACAGAAAATTCAAAATTGTCCACTCCGATAATGATTTCAACTCCCAATGCTAGCCAAGACCAAGAAATCCTATGGTATTTGGAGTTTGATGGTTCAGTAAATAAGCTAGGAGCAGGGGCAGGAGTATGGATCCATAATACTCAAAACAACGATGCAGAGGGTCATGCCTATAGATTGAATTTCAAATGCACCAACAACATGGCAGAGTATGAGGCCCTCTTTTTAGGCCTTAAGCTCATCAAAGCTCTTGGGGCTGCAAAAGTTTCCATTCTAGGTGACTCCAACTTAATAATCCAACAAATGAAAGGCAACTTTGTCACCAATGACAACAAGCTAAGAGCTTATAGGACTACTGCCACAGAAATACTCAATTCCTTCACTGAATCCAAGCTTGCCAAGATATCAAGAAGCCATAACATGCATGCTCACAGTCTAGCCACCTTTGCTAGCACTTGCAAGCTTCCCTTTGAGCCTAATCACCAGTTTACTGCTGAGGTAAAGCACAGGCCTCCTGTCCCTAACAATATTAAATATTGGCAAGTTTTTGAGCACGATGCACAAATCAAAAATTTTTTGACTTTGCAGCAAGAGTTTTCAAGTTTAAACATTGACATGGATGCCATGGGTGAACAGCAACAAATAACAACCCAAAATCACCAAACCCTAACAGCTGAAACAACTAGAAAAATGCTACACCCAACCATTTTTTATGCCAAAAACATGCAAGAGCTCAGGCAGATGCATTCAGGAGAAACAGCTGAAACAGAGGCCAAAATCATTGATTTAAAAGACAATTTTTTGCCTGCTGGTCTCACTCCATTAGAAGACATCTTTGATGCAAACGATGTTCCCAAAAAACCAAAAATACAAGCTCTAAACACTAGAATTGAAGATTGTAATATTGGGACAGCAGAGAAGCCCAAAATGATTAAATTGTCCAAGTCTTTGCCACCTGATCAAAAACCAAAGTATATTGACCTGTTCAAAGAGTTCCAAGATGTATTTGCTTGGAGTTATGAGGAATTGAAGTCCTATGACACCTCGGTTATTCAACATACCATCCCTCTAAAACCAAATCAAAAGCCCTTCAAACAAAAACTAAGGAGAATCAATCCAGTCCTTCTCCCTTTGATCGAAAAAGAAGTGAAAAGAATGTTTGAGGCTGGCATTATAGCACCCATTATATTTTCTGAATGGGTATCCAATCTTGTTCCCACAAGAAAGAAGACAGGTGAGATTAGGCTTTATGTAGACTTAAGAAATCTAAACCAAGTCTCCCTTAAAGACCACTACCCATTGCCCAAAATGGACCACATTCTCCAAAGAGTAGTGGGGTCATCTAGAATCTCTTTGCTAGACGGCTTTTCAAGTTTCAATCAAATACTTGTTCACCCAGATGACCAAGACAAGATAGCCTTTACAACACCGTGGGGAACATTTAAATATGTGAAGATGCCTTTCGGACTAAAGAATGCAGGTGCTACCTTTCAAAGGGCCATGGACATTGCATTTTCCAGGGAAATCCATGATTTCTTGGTTGTTTATCTTGATGACTTAACCCCTTTCTCCAAATCTGACCGAGAGCACCTCAAGCACCTTAGGCAAGTATTCATGACATGTAGGAAATATGGCATTTCCTTAAACCCCAAGAAGTCCTTGTTTGGCCTTGAGGAAGGTAAGTTTCTAGGCCACATCATTTCAAAAGATGGTATCAGAATTGATCCGGAAAGGATCCAAGCCATCCTCCAAATTCCCTACCCAAGAAACATAAAAGAGTTGCAAGCATTTCTTGGAAAGATCAATTTCCTAAGGAGATTTATCCCAAATTTAGCCAAACTGATAAGACTGTTAAGCAACATGTTAAAAAAGGATGCCAAGGTAAAATGGTCCCTTGAAACCAAGCAAGCTTTTGAGAGTATCAAAGTTGCCTTGACTCAAACGCCTGCCCTCACAAGTCCACAGTTTGATAAGGATTTTATCATCTTTTCCTTTGCTTCAGATCACACGATAGTTGCTATCCTTTTGCAAAAGGATGACCAGGGAAATGAGAAGCCTATTGCTTTCTTCAGCAGAGCCCTTAGAGACGCTCCTTTGAAGTACCAAATCATGGAGAAGCAAACCTATGCTCTTGTTAAGGCCATTAAAGACTTTAGAGTTTATATTTTATATTCATATGTGATTGCCTATGTCCCAAACTCTGTTGTAAAAGACATATTAACTCAAGAGGGGCTAGAAGGCAAAAGAGGCAAGTGGATTTCCAGCATTCTTGAATATGACATTGAGATAAAACCCACCAAGCTGATAAAGGGACAGGGTTTAGCCAAGCTAATGTCCGAAACAAATTTTCAAGCCTTAGACATTAACCAACTGAACAATGAATGGGAGCTGGCGGCTCCACAGATCATTCAAACCTTTTTACAATCCCCATGGTATGCTGATATTTTCTTTGTATTGTTAAACCTGTGTGCTCCCCCAGGATTGTCCAGGACCAAAAAAATATTTTTAAAGATGAAAGCATCAAAGTTTTGTGTCTTAGATGGTGCCTGTTTTGGAAAAATCATGGAGGTATTTTGCTTAATTGCCTAACTTTGGATGAAACTGACAAATTCCTCAAGGAATTTCATGCAAGAGATTGTGGAGGGCACTTATATTGGAAATCAACAGCTGATAAAATCCTAAGGGCTGGGTTTTATTGGCCTTCCATGTTTGATGATGTTAAAAAATTTGTAATGTCGTGCCATAAATGACAAATCTTTGAAGGGAAAAGAAAATTGTTGCCTTTGCCCCTTAAGCCCATCTCAACCGAAAAGCCTTTTCAACAATGGGGTCTTCATTTCATTGGAGAAATCCATCCCTCTTCTTCAGGCCAGCACAAGTGGATATTTCATTAGTTAATGTAGGACAAATGAAAATACTTATGAATTCAAGAAAGAATTTAGTGCTTCTTATGATCAAACCAAAGAATGATGTTGATTATGAAGCATTTGAAGGTTGTGATACAAAATTGAAATATGATTGTGTTGATGTAGATATAAATCTTTCGGATTAATCACATCGTTGATGTAGTTAACCAATATGATGAGATGTTTTAGGAACCAAATGGATTGCCTCCTGTTGTGTTATACAACAACCCCCCCCCCCATTTCAAATTTTTAATCGTAGTCCAAATGTGCTAAATAAGAAATAGGTCCCCTTTAGGATATAAAAAGAAATAAAACCTTTAGAGTAAAAATAGATTTTCCACACTTTTCATATAAAAGTTGCTTTATGAGTGTTTGGAACTGCTCATCGCAAATCACAATTGCTTAAGACCAATGAACATCCATTTGAAAAGTTGTGATTCAATCAAAGTCATCACAAATGCCTCATTGCAAAGTTTTAAATTGAAAAAATCCATCTATAAACATGTGATGTGATATAACTATCGCATTTCGCATATCGATAATTATGAGGAATAAGTTAGGGCACTCCATTGAAACCTTGCGATGCGATAAGGCTATCGCATATCACATTTCACCAATCCATAGGAAAACATTGAAACCACTCCGTTGAAACTTTGCGATGCGATGTAACTATCTTGATTGCATATAGCATACCGTGCTCCCAATAGAAACAAGTAGCATATACTATGAGCACTCACGATATAATCTTAAATCAATTATAAAGAAAAACATTATTTACGAAGGAAAAACATGATTTGCCAAGTTTGAAAGGAACCCACCAACTCTACGTGCCAGCTCATCACTCATCGCAATTGCAACAATACAAGGAATTCTTTCGGACATAGCGCTTGTGACTCCCGATTTGCAATATGCGATGGATCTACACATATTAAAATAATACAATCGCTAATCGCAAAATCGCAGAGTTGTGACACCTTTTCTAAAAGGACCATTGGAAATCTTGTGATGTGACATCTATTAATTCGGCATTAAATTTTCACGTTATGAGGATACGGTAATGCATTAAGAGGCAGTTACGATTACAATCCTTTAAGTATTTCATCCTTTGTGACTATGTACTATATGAGATCTTTTGATGCGCATAACTTCTTTTAAGTCTATAATTAGTTGTATTGGCTCCTCTCAAATTTTTTCACCTATCACGCTCCCCTTTCTAATTTTGTAGTGTAAATCCAAAATCACACAGTCAGTCAAAATGTCTAAGAGAGCTTGAAAGACAAAGGCTCCCCTTACAGTGGAAGAAGGACTAGGAAAATTGGTGTTAATCTCAAATACTACATGTCTAGGCTTTGGTAAGACCTCATGGGAAAGCATATATGCTTTGCTTGAAAATGAAGATCCGAAGGAGAAAGAAGAAGAAGCAACAGCTGATGGAACTGATAAATTAGAAAACACACTCAATGATTTGGCCAGCTCTTTCCTCCATCGAATAGCAGCCCGTGCAAAGATTTTACCATATAATGATATGGTAAGATGGGTAATCAAGATCATTAACATAATGAACATAGCTTTCTTCACAGCTGATGGAAGGATGTTTGGATCCTTCAAACCGGAAGATGTCAAGAGAATGTATCACTTGCCAGATCCCCAGTGACACTACAACAAAGCATTCTTGGAAGCTTTCGCCAAAGAGAATGACATTGAATAAAACCCTATCAAGCAATGGAGACACTTTCCTAACAAGCAAAAACATGACTCATCTGGGATGTATTCCATGGACTCCTTGGAATCTCCATATTGTTATGTTGCTACTATGATGTGTAGACTTTTTGGAAGCCCCGATTCTACTAGATTTTCTATTGAGATGGTTCCATTGATAGAAGCAGCGATAAAATCCTTTGTGATGGACTGGGCAACTATCCTATTAGACAAAATGGCTAGTCAAATACTGTATTATAGAAAGAACAAATTTGTCACTACCAGATTTGTGCCCCCACTCCATATAAGTGCTTACATAGTTGACACAATTTGTTTTAATTCCGACTTTCTCATACGAGGTTGGAAATGGACTGTTCAGGACCCAACCCCCATTCATATTTACCATAGATACTTATGGAAGTATGAATACAATAATCATTTATATGGGATTTGTCATGGTTCCATTTTACCCGTCCATCAAGCTATCTTTAATAAACTTTCTCCTCGGTTGTTTGACGAGGCTAGCATTGGTTTAACCTCAATCAGTAGTTGGTTCGGGGAAGAGACGTTCACCTATGTTAGGGTTTTTGGCAGTATTACAGATCCTCATGTCCTTCCACTTTACATGCTAGGTAATATATTAGCTAGGGAAGTAGCCTACCAGATAGTAGAGAAAGGGATGCCTAGACATCTTAAAGACTCCAAGAAATAGTTGTGGCCTGCCTTTCCTCTTCACTCTGGCACTTACTCATTACATGATTTTAAACATGTCGAGAAAGAAGCAAACAAGACAAAGGATCTAAGTCTAACTGTCATCCCTAAAAGACAGTATGGCCCAAAGAAGGTTGCTTTCAATTTCACCACTCAAATGAAAGTTAATAAATTCTTGCATGAGGAAGATGAGTTTGATGACTTATTTGCTTCAGCATAATTATTCTCAACAGTAAGTAACCTAGCAAAATTCAAATTGAGTGCTAAGAAAATGGAAAAATTCATTGAATACAGGACACAGAGGTTACTAACAGTACCTCTGGATTTGTTAAGTACTACACCAATCATTCAGCAGGAAGAACACAGTGGAGAGTAGGTAATTGAGACGGTTTCTGGAGAAGTTGAGACAAGTGATAAGGCCAGTGAACAACTAAACATTGATGTTCACATTGATCCCATATTTGAGAATGGGAGCAATTTGATCAACAAATCAAAAGTTAGAATGATCCTCAAAACATTAGCACATTTGCTCCTCCCGAAACACAATGGCCCATTATTCTTGATATTGTGATTAAAGAGACACCCAACAAAGAAACAGCTAGAAAAGAGATAGAAATAATCCCTGAAAATCCTTCATGGGAGATTACATTGAATATTGAGGAGATTCCAACCTTGGATTTGTTTTATAGCCCAAAGCATAGGGTTGTAGTCAAGAGGTAGAGGAAAAAGAGGAAAATAGATCAAACATCATCCACAATTCCTCAATCTGAATTGATGAATGTCATATGGAAAGGTTCAAAGGTCAATCGTTCTGAGGATTTGACTAAGCTATCTCAATTTTCAGGGGCATACACAGCTGCTACAATTGATAAGACAACTAAAGAGAATCAATTTATCAAAGAAAAGGATCACAAGATTAATCATCTTGAAGAATAGTTGGCAGCAGAGCAACAAAAGGTTAATCGGCTTGAGGAACAGTTAACAGTAGAGAAACAGAAGAATGAGTAGCTTGAAGAACATTTAGACCTAGAAAAGTATAAAATTGGCCAACAGGCAATTCAGAGACAACAACAGCTATCTCAAGAGCTCAAGCAGCTTAAATTGACGCATCAGCAAGAGATTAAATCTAAAGAAGAGCAAATCAAACAGTTACAATTCTCTTTGGGACAATTCAAATATTATCCCAGGGTTGAAGAATTTAAAAAGGAAGCCTTAGAGGAAAATAAGGTTGTTGAGGGACAAAGTCCCCTAGGGTTTTGGGTCAATAGCCTTGTAAAGTGGGGGTTATCTACAACGAAAAACAAGCATTCCACATAGCCATGATACTAAAATAAGCAAACTACATGAAGAGAGGTGCACCTGGGGGTCCTTCGTTTGGGTAGATCCAGCCAAGGTTCAAACCCTCTTGGAGTTCCTCTTGATCCTTAAACCTGCAAAACAGCCAATTCAAAGAAGCATAGCAATATATGGACCAAGTATCATATAGAAATCAACTTCATAACATTCTAAAATATGGTTAGTTATACAATTGAAACAATTATTCATATGTAAACCATAACAATAACATCATATGCATAAAGAAGATTGATTTCAGGAAAAAGACAAATGTTTCTTTATTGCAAATAACTAAAATAAGTTAAGGAATGATATCACCTAAATCTTCCTCTCATTGGCTCCAAGCGGAACCGTCCTCTGGATTCGTCCAATCCCAAGTCTTCAAAGGGCTCCTTCCATGACTCACACAAGGATATCTCAACTAGTGAAAAGACAACATAACTCAAGGAAACAAGGGTTTCCTGTAATGGGGGACATGCTGGAAGCACAAGGATCTTCAGACCTGATCAGGGATAATCTCATCAGAGTGATTTTTCTTTCTGTTCTCTCCTCCCTTAGGCCTTCCCGTTGAAGCCTTTTTATACTTCTCCCAAAGTAGTTTTTTAGTTGGGAATTGGTTGGGAACAGTTGGGCCATGGGCACTAATAGGTCATCAATAGGTAAAACCCATGATCTTCGCTCGAAATTAAGGAGATTTAAATTTTTTTTAAGTGTTTTAAGACATATACGCGGGTTGGGTATACATAGACCCGCGTGCACACACGTTTAGCTCAGGGCAATGTCGCGTATAGGGAGTAAAAAATTGTTTTTTAAGTATTTGGACCAGGCCTGGAAGGATGGGTTGCCCTAGGTCATGAGTGCAGCATCACAAACATCAAGAGTGAGATTTGGAGCTATAACAGATGCCCCCTAATATATGAGGTCAGAAGGGGTACATGATGGTCGAAATGTATTAAGTAAGCACATGGAAAGAAAACATGTCAAAAACTAAGAAGGACTTCACCAGAGTTAAGCCTTCTAAGCCACAAAAGGAGATTAGAAAAAAACATTGTCTGAGGCGGGCATACCCATGCTCAAAGAAAGTAAAGCATGTCTGCATATCAAGTACACGCAGATCCACTAAGTATACAAGTATAGAAGACTGGAAAATACATAATGGATCATTTGATCATGATCGAACAAGTACATGTCTGAATATCACATATAAGAATGTCAATGATGCTGAAGGATGAAGTTGATCACTGATATCAAAGACTGATCCCAAAAGTACCAAATGAATCTGATGGAATAAGATGGTACTACACTATAAACTCAAGTGCCAGCATATAGAATGTCGCCATGAATGACTACAACATATAAGGTGGAGTGGTATCAACTAGTAGCAACATGAGAAACTGTCAAGTGAACCAATGAATGCTGATGCAACCCGAGGTCTTCACCGACCGCCATGGTACATTTCTACATCATGGGAATAAATGATCTGAAGTCGACCATGTGCGAAATTGTTTGATTATCGGTCATTGATGTATACCGTTAACAAACATGAGACTACTCACCAATAATGATAATGAGCGTCAAGGTACCCAGTACAATCTAACAAGTGTGAATAGATGAGCTGGAGTTGAACACCTATAAGAATCTATCAATCAAGAGGCAATGATGGTTTCCCATTGTTGATAGCGAAGGATCTGCCACTAATGACTGCAAACCCCAAGGTACTACCAAATTGACTCTAGACCTTTGCCCCAGAGCAATGAGTCGTATTCAATGGGGAAAGATCTACTAGAAGGAAGGCATTAATGCATCCTTCATTAATCTAGCACGAGTGTAACCCATAGGCCAATAATGTGGAAGGAATCAGATGAAAAAGATATAGTAACCCGACTGAAGCACGTTTCCGGTGTACACAAGATGTGGCTAGTATGCGATAGAAACCCTTTGAACCAACCAATAGTGAAAGTTGACACAGAGGCGAGGTATCAACCAATGGGGTCAAATGGAAACCATGGTACTGCACGAATCCCAATGTGTGATAGTGTAAGCTGATGTCGAACACAAGGGAAACCACTCAGTCAAAGACCCATGATACTAATCGATGTTTAGCACAAGGTGACCTATCAATAATGAAAATAGGGCTAGGGTGCGGCTCTATGCCTGTCCTCAGAGCAAGATGGCATTGTCGATAAGGACAAGACATGCCAGCAAGAATTCAATGGAGACCTTCTCAAACCGTCATGAGTAAAGGACCAATATAACTGATGTAATGATAGACAAGACACTGAAAACCAAGGATGGCTGACTGAAAAATGGGTCAAGGGACACCGCAGAGAGGCTGACTCATGCTAACTTCCCTTGAACAAAAGCATGACTCGATGACGACCATGTGGGAGCATATGAGGACTCTGTATAAGTTCATCATGCAGGAGGCATGAATGAACTCTCCATATGATTGGAAGAGATAACCAATCGGAGGAGAACTGACTCAATAACAAGGTTAAGGTGTGTCTAAGTAAACTAAATCCTTCCCAAATGGAGGAAAGACTTTCTTTTGAGTGCTTTTTTCAAGGGTGACACAAGTGACTCTACTGCCAACAATAAATGGAAACGTTGTCTCGTTCCCGCTCTTTTTGGAATATATAATTTTTTTGTCTTTGTCTTTAAGCTAGAAAAAGAATAAAAGAATGCTATAGTGTAGTGGAAATAAAAAGTGTCAGTGAAACAAATGATATAGTTCCTGGGATTGGAGCAATCCTATGCTCAATGCTGGGAGGTGAAAAGTGGTCAAAGACACTCAAAGGTATGTTCCTTCCATGGGTCATAGTGTGTCAAGTTGCAGAATTTAAGGGATTGCAAGTTTCATTTTGCAGATGACTTGGTCAAAAGTTGGCTTAAACACGAGTTCAATTGAAGCCAACTAAAGGCCAAGAGGTGCAAATAGTCAATATGCAATGCAGTAGTACAACTTGACACGAAGGAGCCTCTAGGGTATAAGGCCAGAATGAAGCAAAGAAGCAAAGAGGAATGAGTCTTCAATGCACAAGTCATGGCACAACTAAAGAGGACTCCCGAGCCTAAGAATAATGAATTAGCATGGGTGCCAAGTGAAAACAAGGTACTATCTAGGGCACCCATGATAAGGTAGGCTCTACCACACAAGTCATGATACTTCTAAGCAATGAGAAGGTTCTACACCATAACTTGGTGGGGTCGATCCTAAGGCCAAAATGGGAAAGGAAAATGATAAGTGCACAATGCAGGTGAAAACCCAACCTATATGCTAGTTTCAAGAACCAATACCTATCAGAATAGATCAACCATAACAATTTCCAAGGGAGAAATTTTCCAAGTTCTGTAGACATAAATAGGAACACTAGACAAGAAGTTAATATATCCCACATATAAACTTCATATAAAATCTTGTGTTATAGAATACAAAACTTGAAAATGTGTACCTTATATATACAACATGGTAAAGGGAACCATGCAACCTTGCAGCTTATGCATAATAGTTCTTCTGGACAAACCACTTGCAGGGCTCAGGCCAAGGACTCCTTTGGGAGTCAAAACTCATGGTTTCAAAGAGTTCCTCCTGTGAAGGAAAATCAAGTTCTGAGAAATCATGAGAACTACAAGGATAAAAAGAGGGAAATAAGTGGTCTCATGTCCCTATAGGAAGAATCTCTTGGTCAACTGTCCGGACCAATTCCCAAGAAGGAGAATAATTAGTCAAAGGATCCTTCTCGGAAGTGACTGAACATTGAGGATTCAATGCCACATAATTCACCCATGGCAGGTAGAGTCTACTTGAACACTTGGAACAAACCAAGGGGTATTCTACAATAAATTCAAATTAGGGTGGTAATTATTAGATGCAATCTTATCAATAGTGACAGTATTCTTGTTATGAGGAAAACACATCACTCAGAAGACTGAAGACACCACAGCATTCATAGCATAGACATAATCATGCCCAAGTAGCATATTAAAGTGTAAATGGCTATCAACCACCATCATATCGGTTAAGACAATCTTCCCACCTAAAGTAATCAACAATTGAGGAAGAACACCCATAGATTCACCAGGTCTTCTATCATAGGCTAACAACTGACTCTTAGTTGTCAACAAATTTGGGGAACCCAAATCTTTCCAAGTCAAAGAGGATATAATACTTTCAAAGGATCCTTCATCCACCATACACCGATAGACGTTTGTGGAATTAACTTTGACCTTTATTTGGGAAGGTGCAGTGGAAGGAAGATGAGACTCGACAAGACTATCCCAATCAAAGGAGACACTCTTAGAACTTGGAGGGGGAACATTCAAAGAAACTGGAATGCCCCCTATACCAGAAGTCTCTGTACTAGAAATCAAACGGACTCTTTTGTTAGGAACTTCACACCCCAAAAGAGGAGTGTAATCAGCCAGAGATTGCACTGGATCTACCACATTATCGACCAATGGTTATTGGGACTTTTTGGAAACCATATTAGATCGAGGAGTAGAAGAACTTTCAGACTCGAACCATATCCTTTGTACCTCTGGAATACCAAGGCACAAATGAGTAAGATGGTCTCCCTTACATATCTTACAAGGGAACTTAGTTTTAAAACTTCTATGTCCAGGTTTCTTATCAACGTCCATTCCACCAACATGACTAGCAATGGTTTGTGGAGAGTCCCAAACATGACTTGCAGAGGTCAGTGACTCTTGGATAGTATGACTTGCAATGACTAGACTTATGCCCCTCACATGACTTGCAGTGGGTGAAGGCTCATCTTCTAAGAAACACCTAGAAAGCAAAAAACTTTTTCCTTTTCTTTTCTTGCAACATACTTCACACACACACAAAACTAAAATGCTTTAAAAAGGCAAAATTATCCTAATGCAAGATGTAATGAAGATGCAAGAAACGTAAGAATACTCTAAAGCAAAGAATGAAAGAAAATTGTTTATTGCTTCTAATTAGCCACCTTAGATGTTCAGATAGAATATAATTTCCTAATGCAATTTTTTGTCCAAACACTAAAAGCAAATCTTAAGACAAGCAAAATGCACTTTCACTCACAAAAAGAAACCAAATCAAAACAAGGCAAAAGAAAGCAAAAACCAAATTTTTAAGAAGTTTTCTTCAAAAGAAAAAAAGAAAAAAACAACTTTTCAAAAAGTGCTCCAAATACTATTGAAATCTTTGAGACCGAAAAATAGGCAACAAAAACACTTTGCAAGTTATCAACTGAAAATGGGTGAAAACTCAATGAAATAGGTGTTTCAAGATGCTCTTAACGACTAAAAAGCAGCAAAAAGAGCTAGGTGACAATGATCAAAAGACCAAGAAAGACAACTTTCAAAATCGTCGCTCAACAACTTTCAAAAAGCGAGAAAAGAAAATGGCCACAAGATGCAGTTTTAACACAAAGCAAGAAGATCACAAAGATAAAGTTGTCACAAAGATTGAAACCAATCTTTCAGCTCTGGAAGACCAGAACAGCCAAGACTCTCATAAATAAATCTCGTGTGCTCAAACACAAATGATGACACTTGCAACAAAACAAAACAAGACCAAAACTTTCCACAACAAGAGAGAATTCGAAACCGGAAACTTGCTGCAAAACCAAAGACTAACAATAAAAATTGATTGCTCAGGAAATACTCAGACCAGCAAACAAATCTTCTGAAATAGAAAGACTTGACAGAATCTTGGAAAATTAGTGTATATGCAACTGTGTCAATGCACAGCGGCGTGTATATGCGATTCAACCCAAAGAAACCTTCATATACGCGGGTTCATATGTAGAAACTTGCGTACATACGTGATTGTAACCTGAAAAAACTGCGTATATAAGAGTTCATAAGAAAAAGAAAAAAAGAGGTCTGAAGAAACTGCTCAGACTTGAATTCTGAGTTCCTACAGGAACAAACAAATCAGTTACAGCAAGAACACCAATGGGTAAGCCCTTATTGGCTTAAATTAACCCAAACTAGGAACAACAATACTTTTGTCCCCAGTGGAATCGCCAATTATGTTGAGGGACAAAGTCCCCTAGGGTTTTGGGTCAATACCCTAGCAGAGTGGTGGTTATCTACAATGAAAAAAAAGCATTCCACACAACCATGATACTAAAATAAGCAAACTACACGAAGAGAGGTGTACTTGGGGGTCCTTTGTTCGGGTAGATCCAGCCAGGGTTCAAACCCTCTTAGAGTTCCTTTCAATTCTTGAACCTGTAAAATAACCAATTCAAAGAAGCATAGCAATATATGAACCAAGTATCATATAGAAATCAACTTCATAACATACTGAAACATGGTTAGTTATACAATTGAAACAATTATTCATATGTAAACCATAAAAATAACATCATATGCATAAAGAAGATTGATTTTGAGAGCAAGACAAATGTTTCTTTATTGTAGATAGCTAAAACTAGGCAAGGAATGATATCACCTAAAAAATCCTCTCGTTGGCTCCAAGTGGAACTTTCCTCCAGATCTGTCCAATCACAATTCTTCAAAAAGCTCCTTCCATGACTCACACAAGGATATCTCAACTAGTGAAAAGACATCATAACTCAAGGAAACGAGGGTTTCCGTAATGGGGGGAGTGTTGGAAGCACAAGGATCTTCAAACCTGATCAGGGATAATCTCAGCGGAATGATTTTTCTCTCTATTCTCTCCTCCCTTAGGCCTTCCCATTGAAGCCTTTTTATACTTCTCCCAAAGCATTTTTTTAGTTGGGAATTGGTTGGGAACAGTTGAGCCACGAGCACTAATAGGTAATCAACAGGTAAAACCCATGATCACCAACAGAAATTAAGGAGATTTAATTTTTTTTAAGTGTTTTAAGACATATACGTGGGTTGGGTGTACATAGACCCACATACATATGCGTTTAGCTCAGAGTAATGTCACTTATAAGCAGTAAAACATTGTTTTTTAAGTATTTGGACTATGTCTAGAAGGAGGGGTCGCCCTAGGCCATGAGTGCAACATCACAAACATCAAGAGTGAGATTTGGAGCTATAAAAAAGGCTTTATCTCAACAGCTGAATCTACTCTATCAGAAAATATCTCTTATTGATCCATTATGAATCATAATGACATCACTGATTGATCAAGCAGTTAATACTAGGTTAGAATTTGAAGATGTGGATGATAAGGTCACAAATTATCTTTCCTGGCAAAGCATAGAAGAGGGAAGAGATGCTAAATTACCTAAAATTGAAGAGTCTCATAAAGAGATATTGTTTTCAGAACGGGAAACATAGTCAATAAAAGAAAAAAGAGCTACCTCCAGGGCCAGCACTATAAGGAATAATGTTATTGAGCTGGTGAATGATAACTTATATGGTGCCAATTTAATTTCTGATTGTTCCCCATGAAAACTTCCAAAGACGAAAGTTTTAGAGAAGCAATGGAAGCAAGATTTGGACACCAAGGAAGAGCAGCTCAATAGAGTACAAGGTCTTAATTGGGATGTGCATTGGTCCTTTTTAGTCAAGCCACACAGCCAACAGATGACTATCAAGTTCCTTGTTGATGCCATTGATCACATGATTTCCGAGCTCTCAAATGCCACATATGCAAGACAGTTACACTCCAGGATGATTCATCCTCTAGAAATCCAAACCATGCTCTCAATTTGTTAGTCGAAGATACATGAGAAAGCCTAGATGCGACGAATATCTTCACAACTTATCGCAATTCTATTTCTGAAATTCAAATCCCATATTTTGATGAAGGCAGTTCCAACAACTCTCAGCATTTTTTATGGACAGTTTATTTTTAATTTTACTATAAAGACCCTTTCATGTAATTTTAGAAAGTGTCCTCAATTTGTATAAAACTAGACTGGAGAAGTTTGCACTTCTGCACTTCTTAATTTATTTTTAATAAGTCATGGATCGAGGTTCAGACTTGTTGTGAAAGAGATTCATATAGACTTGCATTTTTGTATCTCCTTGGAGTTTCCAGAATAAGAAGATTAAACCAGAGCGTTACTTGCATAACGAGACTCAAATGCATTTGGTACTTCTATCACTATTCTTTTGTCTTGTTTTATGTAATTAGCATTCCATTGATTTGTTATTGTTGATGTATTCACATGTTTCAAACAACTCTGTATTATTTCACTTCTGAATGGTCTAGAATTGTTATATTGTATACATATGTCAGTGATAAATATTAGTATGTTATGCGATATGTTTTCACATTAATTTGTTTAATTTCTTAAACAAAGTAATAATTATTTAAATGCATCTTGCTGTAGATAAGTAAATAATCTATATTATCATTTGTCTGCTAGGAATCATCAAGAATTGCATTATTATGAGAGCACCCGAGTTATATAAATATATCCGTATATTTTAGAGCTTATAGATTGAACCACCTATCATCTTTTTATACATTTAAAACACTCATTCATCAAATCATACTTTATTAGGAGACTGGCAAAATAATATCCAGTCGGAGCCACCATACCAAATGAATAAGGAGTTGCACTAAGGTCCGAACCGAGTGGTTATCCCCCAATGTTGGTGCTATGACTTTAGAGGCATCAACATCTTTGGCGCTATAAGGAGGGCCAGACTGTGAATGGCGAGTAAATCTAAATCTACAGGCCATTTTAAGAGTAATTCCCCCTCACTATCACCTCCAACTTCTCCTTCGCATTCTAAATCTCCTATTCCTAAGCGAGAAGTTGAAAAGAAAAATACAAAACCCACTGCTGAAACCCTAAACACGTCAGACAATTCTTCTCTTGAACCTTCTGAAGCACAATCTTTGAGTCATAAAATCCAGGGGATTTCAATATCCAAAGAAGAGTTTGAGTGATCCCAAGGTAGTGTTACCTCCCAATATATCCCATCACAGCCGCTTACTAGGTCAAAGAGTGAAAAGCTTTCCATTCCACCTGTCGAAATCCCTTTACCAAGCTGAAAAAGGGCCAGAAAGACACCATCAGAATCTCCTAATTTTAGGTATGTTCTATGCTTAGAGAAATTTATTTCAATTTTCATAGTTAGCTCCATATCTTTTCTAGATTAGCAATCACATCAGCATTAATGTAAACTGCAAATAGAACATAAACATAAATTGAAATCGCAGAAGACAAGCTAAGACAAGAGGACACAAGATATGGCACTAGCCAGGGACAAACACCAATGTGGGGAAACCCGTGATCAATTATTCTTATATATTCTTCAATAGTTCAGGAAAGAGAGAGAGAGAGAGAGAGAGAGAGAGATAGTACGTTTACAACAGAAGCCAACACTTTGACTTATCTAGATAAGAGCATAGATCATCTATAAGAAGATGATATATGAGATCAATTGAAGACATGCTACTTCAACTAATTCTCCAAGGTGACTCCTTCACCTATCGTTGTATTTCATTTCATCATCATGTTGCACCATGTTGCACCCATCATCAATGCGCTGCTTCTCATCACGCTTCATTAATCATGACTATACCCATCACTGTACTGCATTATGTGCCATTGTTGTACCATGTTTCCATCTTGACTTATGTGTTGGCTGCACCTCGCTTGCTTGTTGTCCCTTGCTTGCTTGTTGTTCCTAGCATGCCTATTGTCGTTAGCATGCTTGTTGTTGCATGCTAGTTGTCCCTTGCATGCTAGCTGTATAATTGCATGCTTGGTGTATTTGCTGCTAAGTACCTTACAATTGTCCCAATGTTAGTTAGTTGTCCCTTGCACGTTGTTCTCCTTTGAAAACAAATGGTCTGGCTATTTCAACAGTTTTCGGTAGTTCTGGCAGTTTCAACTGTTCACGCCAGTTCCGGTTGTTCCCAGTAGTTTCAGCAGTCCCGACAATTCCAGCAGTTCCGGTAGTTCCGGCTTTTCCGGCAGTTCCAACCGTTCCAGCTTTTCTGGCTTTTTTGGCTTTTCCAGTAGTTCTGGCTTTTCCAGCATTTCTGGATTTTCCGACAGTTCCGGCTTTTCCAACTTTTCCAACTTTTCTAGCAGTTCCGTCTTTTCCAGTAGTTTCGGCTTTCCCAACAATTCTAGCTTTTCTGGCAATTTTTCCTTTTCCAGCAATTTCAACTTTTCTGACATTTCCAGCTTTTCTGACAGTTTCAGCGTTTCTGATAGTTTTGGTATTTCTGGCAGTTCTGGCTTTTGGCAATTCTAGCTTTTCTGGCATTTCTGGCAGTTTCGACTTTTTCGGCAGTTCTGGCTTTTCTGGCTTTTTCGGCAATTCTGACTTTTTCGACATTTCCAGCTTTTTCGGCTTTTCTGGCTTTTTCGGCAGTTTCAGCTTTCTACCCTCTAGATCAGGGCAACATTATTCCTTAGGATCTCTCCTCCTACTAAAACCCAAAGACAAGTAGAGAGAGCAAGAGACCCCAAGTGTGTTGAAATGACTTGAAGGTCACCTCTATTTATACTAAAACGTTGAGCACATGTGGGGTTTATTTGGTTGTTGGCCGACCTTGACGAATTGTCTTATAACGCAAATAAATTCATAACTCCATGAATACTTATTGGAATCAGATGATCTTTAGATCAATCCTACACCTCTGAATGAGAGGGATCCAAGAAAAATATTAGCTACCATAAATAAGATGACACACATGGAGTTTGGCCCTAGTCGCCAATTTTAACACTCCCTCTCAACTAGGGATAACTCCATCTGTTGATCCATATGTCTGACTATACTATCTCTGCCATCAGTGCCCTGCACTGCTCTACTCTGCTCTGATTTGCTGAGCTCTGCTCTGCTCTACACTGCTTTGATCTGCTGAGCTTTGCTCTACTCTGCTCTGCTGAGCTCTGCTCTGTTGAACCATGAAGAAGAAGAATTGATCGAGAATGTCTCATACCATTCTCTACTGACCTGAAGTCAATTTCATCTGAAGAGAGTGTCACATCACTCTTACTAACCCGAAGTCAGTTTCATCTGAAGAGAGTGTGTCACATCACTCTTACTAACCCGAAGTCAATTTTATTGATCCCAGGTCAATATCACAAGAGAGTGTCTCAAACCACTCATACTGATCCCAAATCAATGTCACAAAAGAGTGTCTCAAACCACTCATATTGATCCCAAATCAATGTCACAAGAGAGTGTCTCAAACCACTCATACTGATCCGAGACCAATTTCATTGATCCCAGATCAATGTCACAAGAGAGTGTCTCAAACCACTCATACTGATCCCAGATCAATTTCATTGATCCCAAATCAATGTCGCAAGAGAGTGTCTCAAACCACTCATACTGATCCCAGATCAGTTTCATTGATCCTAGATCAGTTTCATTGAACCCAAATCAATGTCACAAGAGAGTGTCTCAAACCACTCATACTAATCCCAGATCAGTTTCATTGATCCCAAATCAATGGAGGTCATCCTAGCATAGGGAGTATGGTAGATACAGTGATGCATGCATTGATAGTACTACTATGGTCCCTATCCTCATTTCCATGCTCATTGATTAGATGAGAGGTACTTCCCATGAGTCCCAAACCGCATGGGTAGGATGCCTCGACAGGAGAACTAATCATCCTATCCACAGGAGAACGAATCATCCTGTCAGTGGATGCCATGGAGAACTAATCATCCTAGCCCATAGGAGAACTAATCATCATGTTCCACAGTCGCCATGGAGAACAAATCATCCTGGCCCATAGGAGAACTAATCATCCTATTCCATAGTTTCCATGAAGAACAAATCATCCTGGCCCATAGGAGAACTAATCATCATGTTCCACAGTTTCCACAAGAGAACTAATCATCCCGGCCCACAAGAGAACTAATCACCCTATTCCATAGTTTCCACAGGAGAACTAATCATCCCGGCCCACAAAAGAACTAATAATCATGTTCATAGCACACCACTAGGGGAGGGTGAGTCGCCCTGTGGTCGTATGTTGCTCCTATAAGTACCCCAAGCCCCCTAGAGCTCCCAATTCTCAATGCATGCAACATGCAGGACCCTTATAAGAAGGTCTCTCAACGACTCCAAGTCGTTCGAGAAAGTCACAGATTTGACCTTTCCCTGGGGCTTTGACAAAATTTTTGCGACCTGTACATCAGTCTCAATGTGATGGAGCCTCCTCACTCATTGACTTACCATATCGCAGATAAGGAAGTATCTAATGTCTATCTTCTGGATCAATCATCGAATACGGGATTCCTCAATAATCGAATCCCCCCTCTGGTTGTCACAAAGAATCAAAGTGGTATTCATCATGTGTACAAACATCTCACTTAAGAGCTTCTGCAACCATGCAGCTTCACGTGAGATCATACTCGTAGCTATGTATTCAGTCTCGGCGGTGCTTATAGCAACTCATTTCTACTTCCTACTCATCCATGATATCGAAGTAGAATCCAAAGAGAACCAGCACTAAGAAGTGCTCTAGTGATCCTCCACACTGCCTACCCAGTCAACATTCGAATAATCATGCAGTTTCATATTTCCGGTAGTGTATCTCAATCCATGAGAGATTGTGCCCCGAAGATATCTCGAAATATTCTTGGCACCAATCCAATGAGGCTCAACCAAATATGATCTCACCATGCTAATTTCAAAAAATATGTTTGGACAGAAGTTCACTAAGAACATCAACATGAATGAGTTTATGTAACTCAGAGGCATTTCCTAAATCTGGTCCGACATCACTACCATATAACTTCTAAAAGTTAAGATCCTCAAGGTAGTCACACGCTTGTAGTTTATTATTCCACATCCGGAATCCAACTCCCTCTTCCTTTTGCAAATGAGAGGGCCTGCACCGATTAGAAATAGGTCATCCTCATAAGGTGCCAGTATGAGAGGTCTATCATCCACAAACTTCAGGTAATGGTTTGGATCGGTTTCACTCCTAGTGAATCTCAGCTTCATCAGACAACTATCAATCCTCTCATACTATGCCTAGGGCGTTTTGATTCAAGCCATAGAGGGATTTCTTCCGCCTGTATACATGAGATTCTCGATCATGAATCTCAAACTCCATGGGTTGTTCCAAACCTGTGGACCTACTGCATGAGGGGAATGGTCCCCTTATAAGATTTTCCTTCAGTACATCTCAAACATGTACCTCATGCTCTACTTGAATTCAGACATCCTTATCACCATTTGACTCACATCAAGTAGGGCCCCAAAGGTAGGCCTCTAGTGTTATAGATGTGATATGTCAACCTGACATGATCACCAATGGACCATATTGCAATTTGATACAAATTGCCAACCCTAAACCCATGAGAAAAAGCATCTTGGAAAAATATATTTTTTAACACGTACCTTTCCATCGATGAATGCCACCTTGAAACCTTTGACTTCCATTTCTGAGATGGACACCAGCTTCTTCTTGTGATTAGGTACATAAAAGAGATTCTTTAAATGAATCAAGTTACCCTTATTCAATTGAGAGTTAACATTCCCTACACCCTTTCCGAGATATGTGACATCAGCTCCAAGTATAATCTTACAAGTTTTTCCATCTCTACCAAATTAGAGAGTGCACCCATCTATCTGATGAAGTGCCTTGAAGCACTATAATCTATAACCCATATTCCCAAAGAATCTGAAGGAGAGGGCCAATACAAGATAACGCTTCTTTATCTTATCAGAAACAACATTTTATTCTTCATAGCTGGGGTTCCTTGCTTTCTATGAAGATTCGGCCATTTCCTTGATGACCTACATTACCTATCATTCCTTTGATCATTGAAGATGTCCCTGGAATGATTGTTATCATCATCAAGTGATGTGTCCCTGCCATTCTGACACTCCTTCGCATAATGGCCAAACTAGTTATCTGCCTTTCCTTCCACCTTGAGATCGAGTCTTCCAATGAAGTGATCTTTAGGTAGGCCATATTCCGCTACACCATTCTGATAATATTCTCTACTTCGACTTCACCCTTGGTGAATTTGAAGAGGGATGAGGAATCCACTGATCCTTTTGTCCTTTCCCAATTGTCTTCGATGATTTCTCTTTCACTCTTTCTTGGTCATTGTCTTCACCTTAGCTCCGATACCATGTTAATTTTAGGTATGTTCTATGCTTAGAGAAATTTATTTCAATTTTCACAGTTCGCTCCATATCTTTTCCAGATTAGCAATCACGTCAGCATTAAAGTAAACTGCAGATAGAACATAAACATAAATCGTAGAAGACAATCCAAGACAAGAGGACACAAGATGTGGTGCTAGCCAGGGACAAACCCCAATGTGGGGAAACCCTTGATCAATTCTTCTTA
>APFE030805605.1:82484-112349 GCA_000404065.3 Pinus taeda | reverse complement strand
CTTATATGTTCTTCAATAGTTCAGCACAGAGAGAGAGAGAGAGAGAGAGAGAGAGAGAGAGAGAGAGAGAGAGAGAGATAGTATGTTTACAATAGAATTCAACACTTTGACTTATCTAGATAAGAGCATAGATCATCTCTAAGAAGATGATATATGAGATCAATTGAAGACATGCTTCTTCAACTAATTCTCCAAGGCGACTCCTTCACCTATCATTGTGCTACATTTCATCATCATGCTACACCTCGCCGCAATGCACCATGCTACACCCATCATCACTATGTTGCATCTCATTGCACTTCATTAATCATGACTGTACCCATCACTGTACTGCATTATGTGCCATTGTTGCACCATGTTGCCATCCTGACCTATGTGTTGGCTGCACCTTGCTTGCTTATTGTCCCTTGCTTGCTTGTTGTCCCCAGCATGCTTGTTGTACTTAGCATGCTTGTTGTTGCATGCTAGTTGTCCCTTGCATGCTAGCTGTAACATTGCATGCTTGGTGTATTTGCTGCTAAGTACCATACAACTATCCCAATGTTAGTTAGTTGTCCCTTGCATGCTGCTCTCCTTCGGAGACAGATGCTTTGGCTGTTTCGGTACTATTCCCGATATTTCTGGCTTTTTCAGTAGTTCTGGATTTTCTGGCTTTTCTGGAAGTTCTGGCTTTTCTAGCATTTCTGGCTTTTCCGGTAGTTCCATCTTTTCCGGATTTTTTAGCAGTTTCGGCTTTTCCAAAAGTTCCGCCTTTTCTGGCAGTTTCGGATTTTTTGGCAGTTCCAGATTTTCCGGTGTTTCCGACATTTCCGTCTTTTCCAATAGTTCCGACAGTTCCAGATTTTCTAGATTTTCCAGCTGTTCTAGTAGTTCTGGCTTTTCCGGCATTTCTGGCATTTTCAGTTTTTCCGCCATTTCCGACTTTTCTGGCAGTTTCAACTTTTTCGGCAGTTCCGGCTTTTCCGGGAGTCCCGTCTTTTTCAGCTTTTCTGACTTTTTCGGTAGTTCCGGCTTTTCCGGCAGTTCCATCTTTCTGCACTCTAGATCAGCGCAATGTTATTCCTTAGGATCTCTCCTCCTACTAAAACCCAAAGACAAATAGAGAGAGGAAGAGATCCCAAGTGTGTTGAAATGACTTGAAGGCCACCTCTATGTATACTAAAACGTTGAGCACATGTGGGGTTTATTTGGTTGTTGGCTGACCTTGAAAAATTGTCTTATAACGCAAATAAATTCATAACTCCATGAATACTTATCGGAATCAGATGATATTTAGATCAATCGTACACCTCTCGATGAGAGGGATCCAAGTATCAGCTACCATAAATAAGATGACCCACATGGAGTTTGGCCCTAGTTTCCAATTTTAACATAATCTAACAGTGAGACTTCGTCCTCCTCATCGTCCATTCCATCCATACCATTGCAAAGTCATTCATCTATTTCCCAACTTCAGATCATAGTCCAAACAGGTACATGAACTTCAACATCCTCTACCCAATCACTTTCAACTACTTTGTCACCCTCTTCTACTATTAGCTCAACAATGGCACATAATCAACCTCAACCAAGGTCATGGACCAACCCAGGAGCTGTTAGGAGGCCTACACCTTCGACCCAATTGCCAGCACATCCTGAAAAATGGCTACCTAAATTTAATCTTGACAATGGCCTGTTAGTGGAAGAACATGTAAACAATTTCATGTTATCGATTAACTTGAATGGAGTAACAGAAGAAGATGTTGTTAAACTATTTCCATACACTCTACAAGGAGCAGCAGGATCATGGTACTTTTCATTACCAACAAGTTCTATCAATAGTTGGGATGCTTTCCAAGAGCAATTTCTAACTAAGTTTGGAGACGATAGGTTTACGGCAACTTTGATTAATGACCTCTCCAACCTAAAAGCCGAATCAAAAGAGCCCATTAAAGACTTCAACTCACGCTTCAATAAGTTGTTGAATAAAATACCTCCAGCATCCAAGCCTAGTGAGGATGTCTGAAATGAATGGTACATTTTTGCTCTTCCTTCAAACATAGTCATCTTTGTTGATAGGTCTACCAAACCAACATTAGTAGAAAATATGAAGGAAGAAATAGTTGTTGAAAAATGTATCCTTGCTTTGGAAAATAAAAATGCTTTGGAAGAAAGGAAATCCAAAAAGTTACCTTTAGAGATGATTCAAAGAAGAAAGCAACCAGTTAGTTAACTCAGTTTACTGAGTTAAGTCCAGTTAAATTAGTTCCAAACTGTTTGAGGAACTAATACCGAGTTAACAATCAGTTGATGCATTAGTGCACTCAACTAGTACTACTCCAGTTAACTGAATATACCCTCATCAAAAACTCATGCATGTCTATTCTGAGAAAGACCCAGTTGAGATAAATATTCAAGGATAGTGTACTATCAGTTGCACGTGTTTTCTCATGGAGAAAACTCATGCATGCAATCAAGGATTCATCCTTGAGGATTGCGCAGTTTTGAAGGCTTGGTTTTCCACTTGGTAATAGGCAAATTATCCACAAGGAACAGCACAAGGAAATAGGAGCTTGGAGGATAGAGAGGAAGACTAGAGGGAAGCCAAGATTGCCTATGAGCATCTGTGAGGATTGTAGTGAGAGCTCGCTAGCTGTGAGAGCTAAGGCTTTGTATAATTCCTATGTATTTCCACCATGTATGATAATACAATAGTGTGAGGTTTTTAGCTGAGGCTTTCCCAAAAGTATTTTCATGTGTATTGTGCCATTGATTCTTCTTCTTCTAGTTATATTGTTCATCTCGATCTTTAGGCTTCAACAAATTGATAGTAGAAGTAGGTTATAGTATTCTGCTTTGATTTATATTGCATTATCGAGTTAACCTATCACAAATTTTCTACAGTATTGAGTGTTGATTACTTGACATTTGTAGAGTTGTATTGATCTGACACCTAAGGGTTCACTGTATCATTTTTTCAAATCAGCAGACTAGACTAAGTAATAAAGAGATTACATCACAGGATTCATGTGTTGAGCTACTTTAGTGAAGTATTTTCTTTGTCAAATTGTTATTTTCTTATGTGTTTCACATACTTGCATGTTATCTAAAATTGAATGAATTAACTAGAAATTTATTTCAAAATTTGTTTAACTACACTTTGTCTTGAACGATTAATAATTTTAATGTTTTCTACTGATATCCGGATCTAAGAATCCTTAATTGCTCTCCCATCCCGGTTGACCTCTTTCACTTCCTTCATAATCTAATTTAAGGAATCCTTAATTTCTCCTTTGATCCGATTGAAACCACTTCACCATCTAGCGTTAAGATCTAGAATTACTCAACTACCTTGCCCTGTAAACACTATCTTTAGACCTTGATTCAGTCCTGTTTGCTTGACATTTGACCCCATAGCCCAATGGTAAAAGACATCCCTCTATCCATCTAAGTAAGTGATCCCACCACCAAATAAAAATCAAAACCCAAGTACAATCATAACTAGCCTAAAATCAATTAACTATACAAAGTTAAATCATAAAGAGAGAGCCCTCTCTGAGCATTAGGAAGGCTAGATCTTAATCTCCAAAGTAGGTTTGTGGTTACCTCTAGCATTTCTTTCCTAGCAACTCTAGAGAAATTTTGGAGTGATAACAGGTTCGATGTTCGATTCCCTAGGGGGTTTTTTGGCCTCTATACAAATTTTGGTTGGCCATGAGGAGACGACGTGGCAGCCACTGTTTGGTCCACATGGCATTCCCTCATTAGGTGACCACAACAAATATTTCAACCAATAAAAACAAACCATGCCTCAACCAATTAGCTATTTCCAAGTGTCATCCAACCATTGGTCGATGAAGGACCCAATCAACCTGCTAAGTCATGGCCCAGTCAACGTATGGACTGCTAGCTAGGCATCCCTCCAAACTATTTTTTAAATTTTTATTTATTTCCCAAATCGATCAAAACATGACATCCAGAGCATCCGTTGTCGTATTTAAGTGAAATGAGTTGCGTTGGATTCATATTGCTGAGATCTATCCAATCGTATAGGTTTTGAGCCAATATGAGCACTTCGAACTTTGAGCACGTTCTTGATCCATCAGATCATTCCTCCCCATTGGAAGCTTTTGGACCTCCAAAATCTATTTATCAGTCAACAAATAAATGAGGGTACAACTTCATCACCCTTCTAGTCTCAATCCACTGAACTTTTCTTGAATTTGTCATTTTGAGCATTTCATGAAAATACATCATTTTCCTTGATTTTGGAGTCCTTGTCTTGCTATCATAAATGACATCTTGCTGCAATTTCCCAAAATATGTAGAACAACAATATTCCTTTTAAGGAATAAACACATTCCCTCCTCAATATCCAATCAAAGGAAACTTAAACAATCTCAAATTCTTCTCATGCTACAATTTTACTTCATTTTGTTTACCTCTTTTAGGAGGCAACATTTTAGACTCCTAAAACATCTTATCACATGAATTAGAAACCTCAATGAAATCAGAAATCAAACTTGATTCATATCCTTGAAAGGCTTTATATTCTTCAACACTTTCATGTTTGATTATTAACAATGCAAAGTTTTGACTAGCATTAACAATTCTCTTCATTTGTCCTACATTTACAAGAGATGCATTCAACTTCTTTCTTTGTGCTCTAACAATGTACTCAATCCCATTCTTGAACAGATGATATTTTTTGTCATGCGATGAAAAATATCTCTCCTATCATAAATATATGGACTTCCCAAAACAATACCACATATATCAATTGGAATTACATCAAGCTCTGCCTCATCTAAAAAGTTTGCAGTGATTGCAAATTTCAATTTACATCTTTTTGTCACATCCAATTTTGCATTGTCACATATCCAACCTAAATGATAAGGTTTAGGATGACGAATGGTTTCTAAATTCAACTTATTAACAATGTCTTCTGAGATAATATTTGTTTGTGAACCACTATAAAACAATGTATCTATCTTGGTATGCTTTGAAATAACTCTAATGTGGAAAAGCTCTATTCTTGTTTTTTCATCTTGAGTTTCATTGAGACAATTTGAAGAACTAGTACTTGCAATGTACTTACCTTTCAAACCCATGGTTGTGATATTTGTTTCATCTCTAGAATCTAAACCTAAATCACGTTGTGTAGTTGCAGATTTTTCTCCTTCGCCTTGTTCTTAAACTTTTTGGGTCTCATTTCTGGATGAAGATTCCAGCAATGATCTTTATCATGGCCCTCTTTGAAGGCATTCAGGGTGGCAAGAAAAATTGAAAGCAATATTATGGAAATAAGGAGGTCTATCAATCACAACTACACAGATGTAAGTGTTGCTCCTAGCCTTCCATGACCTACAAGGTTGAAACCACAACAATTGAAAGAAAAAATAGCAAAAGGGTTTTGTTACAGTTGTAATAGAAAATAAACTAAAGGTCATAAGAGTTTTGAGAAGAAATTATTTTACATACATTGTGAAGAGGAGGAAGAAAAGGAGAAAGAAACATAAAAAGAAGATGATATACACCAAGAACCAACCCCAGATAAAAAAGAAATGAATTTGACTATATCTTCTAATTAATTTGCAGGAATTATCACTCCTCAAACTCTTAAGATAGAAGGAAAATCCAAGAAGAAAAAGGTAAAAGTGTTGATTGATTCGGGTAGTACCAATAATTTTATTCATTGTAAGATAGCCAAGGAATTGAATTGATTCCTATATCCAACACCAAAGTGTCAAGTCATGGTTGCAAATGGAGGAACTATAAATTATTCTAGAAAGTTCCATAATATCAAGCTAAACATGGGGGAATATGTATTGAATATTCCAATGCTTTCCATTCCAATAGGTGGTGTTGATGTTGTACTAGGAGTCCAATGGTTACAATATTTGGGTACAATAGATTTTAATTTTCAAGAACTTTTCTTGAAAACAAAATTGGAAGGAAATGAAGTTGAATTAAGGGGTATCGCAAGGAAACCAGGAAAGATAATCAACTCTAATGGCATTAAATAGCTTTTAAATAAAGAACAATGGGGTGTAATTGCACAATAATGCTCACTAGAGGCTCAAACATCGAAATCATGTATTTCTCCAAATCTCCAAAAAGTCTTGGAAAATCATTCCAAGGTATTTGAGACTCCCAAAGGCTTCCCACCTATCTGTGATCATGATCATTCCATTCATTTGATTCCAAGAAATGTTCCTCCAAACATCAAACCTTACATATATCCCTATAGCCAAAAGAGTGAAATTAAACATATGGTTGCAAAAATGCTAGAGGCTGGTATAATTCAACCTAGTCAATGTTCTTTCTCTACTCCAGTAGTATTGGTAAACAAGAAGCATGCATCATGGCATATGTGTCCAAATTATAGGGAGATCAACAAGCTCACTATTAAAGATAAATTTCCCATTTCTGTCACTGATGAATTTTCGGATGAATTACATGGAGAAATTTACTTCACCAAGTTGGATCTTCATTCGGGATATCATCAAATTAGAATGAATATTAAAGACATTCTAAAAAAAAAAAACATTTATAACTCATGAGGTTCATTATGAATTTGTGGTCATGCCTTTTGGCCTTACCAATGCGCCTTCCACATTTCAAGGTTTGATGAATTCCATTTTCAAACCCTTCCTTAGAAAATTTGTGTTAGTAATTTTTATTGATATACTAATCTACAGCAAGTCTTGGAAGGACCATATTTAGCATTGATAGGGTGCTCAAGCTATTGGAGGAGAAACAACTATATGAAAAAACCTCCAAATGTTTCTTTGGAGTACATGATGAGTAATTCTAGGTTATATTGTATCACATGAGGGTATTGAGGTAGACCCTAACCAAATTAAATCCATTAAGGAATGGAAAATCCCCACAACCATAAATCATCTTTGAGGATTTCTCGAGTTGACAGGGTACTATCACAACTTTGTTAATAATTATGGGAGAATAGAAGCACCTCTAACAACATTACCAAATAAGGATGGATTTTCTTAGACTCTAGAAAAAACTAAGGCCTTTGAACATCTTAAAGAGGCAATGTGCCAAGCATCAGTCTTAGCTATGCCAGAATTCACAAAAACCTTTATTGTGGAATGTGATGCCTTAGGAAATGGAATTGGTGTTATTTTAATGCAAGAAGGAAGACCCATTGCTTTAGAAATCTGTCCAATCAAAAGAAAGTATTTACACAAACCTATTTATGAGAAGGAAATGTTGGCAATACTACATGCACTAAAGCAATGGAGACATTACCTAATGGAAGACACTTCAAGGTAAAAATAGATCATGATAGTCTTAAATACTTTTTGGAACAAATATTATCTTTAGAAGAGCAGGAAAAATGGGTTACAAAGATGTTGGGTTATGACTTTCAAATCATCTACAAAAAATGGAAGCAAAATGTTGTTGCAGATGCACTCTCATGAAAGGATGAGGATTTGGAAGCATTGATTTGTGCCATTTCTATTATCCATCCAGATTGGATAACCGAAACAAAGGATGAATGGAAGAATTATGAAGAAGTGTGGAAAATCATTCAAAAGTTACAACAAGATCCAATACATATGATACATTTAGCTGGAAAAATGATTCATTATGGTACAAAGACCACTTATATATTTGTAAGAATTCCCAAATCAAACAAAATATTCTTTTGGAATTGCACACCTCTCCCTTGGGAGGGCACTCGAGATTTTTAAAAAGTTACAACATGGTCAAGAAGGAATTTTTTTGGGATGGCCTTCAATCTGATATTAAAAATTTTGTGGCAGAATGTTTGGTTTTCCAACGAAATAAAGTTGATACAATTAAGACCTTAGGTCAGTTACAATCTTTATTAATTCCAAGTCAGTGTTGGGAGGAGGTCTCAATAGATTTTTTCACAGGTTTACCCAAGTCCAAAGGAAAAAGTGTCATCATGGCAGTAGTTCATAGACTTAGCAAGTATGCACATTTTTGTGCATTATCTCATCCATTTAAATCCATTACAATTGCTATTGCATTTATGGAAACAATTTAAAAGCTACATGGAAACCCAAAGATTATTGTAAGTGACAGAGATCCCATTTTCACTGGAAACTGTTGGACTAAATTGTTTTCTTGTTTGGGTACTCAATTAGCTCATGGCTCATATTATCATCCTCAATCTGATGGGAAAATTGAGATAGTGAACAAATGTTTGGAACGTGTTGTACCAGCTACAACCATACTCCAAAATTTTGCCTTAGCTTTGCTTTGGAGCCTCCCTACCAACCGTCCTTAGGGGCATGCCTTGCACTTCCCAAGTAGTTATGCGTTAAGTTGAGTTTCTTGGCTTAATGGCTTGTGTTCGCTTACTCATTTTCCTTTCACGCGTAAGTTGACCTCCCGTAACTTGGTCTCAAACTGGCTCTTATGTTGACTTTGAAAACTATGCCGAACTAGAGGGAAACCAGCCTTTCTCTCTGCAATTGCATAGTGCATCCTAACAGCCAACACTGCTCTCCAGAATTGCGTAGAGCAGGCAGCCTGCCTTCCCCATGAAAATTGCACACAACAGCCCATCAGTGGGCTTGCTTTCAGAATTTTCGTAGTTCTGACTGGCAGCCTTGGCTTCAGTCCAGAAATTGCGCAAAGCTTGAGGGGCAGCCAAAGCCACTCAGCCTAGAAACCATGCAGAAGTCATCCTAAGGCTTGTTGACCACTGCATGTGCTCATATGTTGATTGGTTCCCTCCAAGACTATGCAATATTTTCTTACATGCATGGATAGCGGAATGACTGGGATGTATGCATACATGCAGTAATAGGGGCCTACACGACTACTTGTAAGAAGCTAACAGGGAAAATGTCGTTCAGATTAGTATATGGGGTTGAAGCCGTAATGACTATGGAGTACATTGTGCCTAGTCTACGCATAGTATCCCTGACGGACATGGCATATCACGAGACCTTGGAGGAACAGCTCACGCAGATGTTCGAGCTCAAAGAAGATCGATTTTTGATAGGATTCCATCAACAAGTGCAAAAGGAACATGAAAAATCATGGCATGATCGTCACATCAAGCTTCGGAAATTCAAGGTAAACGATCTTGTCATGTTATATGATAGTAGATTCATTAAATTTCTGGTTAAATTCTAGATGCATTGGTTAGAGCCATATATTGTCAAAGAAATTACAGATCGAGGTGCAGTTCAACTCGTGAAGCTGAATGGGGAACCCTTCCTAGGAAAAGTGAATGGGAGAAGGTTGAAGCTGTATACAGGGTATCATGCACAATAATTGTATGGCAATGGGATAGTCTTAGTGCTCCAAACAGTTGTAAGGGAGCGTGGGACTATAAACTACACTACCCAGCATGGAGGAGAACGAAGTGAGCAAGCTGCATGGAGAATGACAGAGATGCAACCCAGGAATTTGTGCTTAGGAAGATGCACCATGGGGGGAGGTACCACGCAACACAACAGGAAAATTACCATTGGAGCTATTGATCATGACTTGACGGCTAGAAGACAGTTAAGTGGAGCGGGTGGCGGCATTTAAGGAAAACATCTTTGAAGATTTGTCGCCAAACAACATTTATTATCAGAAATTTTGGGGGAACGGTCGAATTTGAATTCAAAACCCCCTATAAATTATGCATGTTGGTCCAACAGATAATATTTTGTGCTCTAAGAGTTGTTAGTGAATTTCGTTGGCTGCTTCCTATGAGCCAAGCGTTTTAGGAAGATTTAGTTGTGAGCCCCGTGTTTGTCGAATTTCTTGAGATAAACCAGAAGCTTATTCTTGAGAAAATGTCTGCACCAAATCATATTGAAACTTTTAGTGTTCGTGATATTGTCTCTGAAACAGTTGCCCCAGAAGTTGTAAGTATGGAAGCTTCGGTTATTGTGCCTATGGCGCCGAGTTTGCCTAGGCTGAAGCATACCCCTACCAGAGAAACCCAACCATCCAAGCCAAATAAATCCACAAAGGAAAGAAGAAGAAGTCGGTGCCGGTGCATGCATCCCCAAGGAATCATATAGACACGCAAGAAAAGCAGTAGAAAGATAAGAAGCGAGAGAGAATAGTGGACCTAGAGGTGGAAGAATTCTAGGGAATAGAGGATATTGATGTTGAAGGAGTGGAACCCATGACAAGGCTCCCTAAGTATATCCCTTCATGGAAGGGAAACGAAAACGTCACAAACGACCCGGATATCACAAATTTTACAATATCCATGCCCCTGCTCCCTGAGCAGCTCCTTTTTGAAAGCCCTCGACTCACAAGGATCCCATTGTTAAAAATGGAGCATTGGGACCTTGCATATTGCTAGTGTCAGTGCTTTCACGCTGTTATCAGTGACCAAATTGCTCTTTTGCATTTCATATTAGGTGTCCCATTTTGATGAGTTGCACTCCATTAGGTCATGGATTAACTAATGTTAGGGTTTCATTTCATTTTTCCCTCATGCTATATACTTGCTAACCTGTTTTCACATATCTTTTCAGTCATTCATAGCCATTCCAGTTAATTTCATTTATATAAACCAGTCCTAGGGTTTAGTTTCATTAGGTCTTAGGGATTTTTGCCATGGTCATTCAAAATGAATAATAATGGTGAGCAGACACATGAGGAGGTTAACAAATTTCAGAAGATCATAATTTCCTTTTTATAAGCTAAATAAAACAGAGCATTTATATTTTATTATTCCATTTCATGTAATTTGATGTAATTTTGGTTTCTATATGTAATAAATGTTCATATGCTACTCCTGGTCACCTAGTGACCTTGTCAATTCTTGCCACTGCAAAAAGTCAAAGAGATTAGCATCAGTCACCTGTCAAAAGCCAAAAAGTCAAATGTTAGCAAAACAGAGTATTTCAAGAAAGCAAATAAACATTATAAAGTGGGTTTTCATAAATGAAAATTCAAAGGGTTGAAAAGTTATAAAAGGCCATCTATGTCTTATGTCACCTCATTGTTGAAGTTAAATTGCAATGGAGAGCTAAAAATGCGATTTTCAGTTTTCATTAAGCAAAAGGAAGCAAGTCACAGTGTTTTTGAAGAAATTTGCAAGCACTACGCACCTGTCAACTGGCGTTGTGCATTGGATAGGTGTTGCGCACCTAGGAGCTTCTGCCAATGTAAAATTACACTGGCGTTGTGCATACGATTGGTGTTGCGCACCTGTTAAACACTCCCAAAACACTGCTAAATCGCTCAAACTCACCTCAAACCACCTCAAATCGCCAAGTTCGCCTTCTTTACAAGTAAGTGCATTAATCCTCCTTGCTAAAGAGTGCTCTTGTCTTGTTGGCCTTTCATCCATGAAATCAAAACCCTATTTTTCACTATTCACCATAGTTGTTAAAGTCTATTTATTCACTATGGTTTCACTATTTATCAAGGTCATTCATTCATCTTCACTACTATTCCTAAACACCCATGCATTATAAATTAAAACCCTACCCCCCATATAAACCCCTACCCCCCCCCCATATAAACCTTATCCTACATACACGTCATTCCCACACATAAACTTCCAAACCCTATACACAAACATAGCAAAACCCTACTCACTCCCCTTATTCCTTAAATCCCCAATCCTTCACTCCCTTAATCCCATTCATATCCCCATTCACCTCACTCATTTTCCTTCTTTTTATAAATCTCTTCATACTCATCATTCATCCACCTTACTCTTTCATTCATCACCAGCATCTACAGTCATTAAAACCAATGGAGAGGGACAATGATTATGAAACCGGGGAAGATACCCTCAGTGATAGTTTTAGAGAAAGAAATTTGTAGTAGAAGAGACCTCACAAAGGGAGAAAGATAATCAGGGAGGAGCCCATTAGTCTGAGATAATTTCTTGCTTCTCCACTTGCCATCTCATGTTTCCAACATCACTCTTATTTTGGTTTCTGTGAAATGGTGGAGAGGTTCAAATTCCATCATGAATTACCGAGGTTATTTGTGACACACCTGGACAATAATGAGGTAAAACTTGCTGGAGTTACCTTCACTCTATCACCTACTATCATTTTAGAGGCTACAGGCATTCCAAATGTAGGTGAAAATGGAACAAAGGACTGTACATTGACAATGAATACTATGAGCCTTACATCAAGGCTAAATACCATGTCAAATTGAAAAGAGTGTTTCCCTTCAAATTCTTGGAGGACAGGTTTTCTCCACTCATGAAGATCATCATTAAATACTTTACTTGTGAAGGTAGGTTTCCACAGTTGTATGCCTACCACATTAGGTTATTGATGCATTTTACAAGAGTGAGAATGATGGATATTCCTTAATTCATGTTTTGGAATATTGAAAAGATGGCACACTATGTTAAGAAAAAGCCATATCCCCAATAGTTAAATAGCATCTACCACTTCTTTGTGATCAAAATCATTGTCTTACATCAGTTGAATCTACAGAATATACCATGGGAAACCTTCATTTCTCATGAGGTGTTCAAAGGCCCTCAAGTATTTTCATTAGTGCATCAAGACGAAGGTGGACCTTCAAGACATGAACAAGTTGAAGAAACTGAAGTTGTTGGAGTGCTAGTGTTTGTCACTTATGAGAGAGGCACTAGGAAACTTTTTGCAGCTGCCAGGTGAGTATTATCTCCACGAGGAGTGGAAGGGGTCTCACCTTCATCTACAGGCCACAGGAAAATGCTATCTCCACAAGGAGTGGAAGGGGCTTTGCTTTCTTCTTCAGAAAAATAGGTACATGTTGGGAAACACAGCAAGGGTAAAGGTAGAGGCAAGGGCAAAATGCAAAAGAAGGATCCTAGTGATGAGCAAGAGAGGGACTTTGTCCTAGTTGATCATGAGGAGACATAGGGAGTTAATATGATTGGTGTGGAGACTCAAGGTACAAAGGTAACTAAAGACATTATCATCAAAGAGAAAGAGGCCAATATGCAAGCCTTGTCAGTCAATTTAGAGAGGGAAAAATGGATCATCAATTACCTTGAGAAAGAAAACAAGCAATTAACTGACAAGCAAGTCCTCATGGAGTTGCAGATGATCAAGGAGAAATGGCAAAAGGCAAAGAAGGCAAAGGTCAAGATGACCTCCATTGAGAAAGAGATTGAAAATGATCAGGGAACTTGGCTAGAATGGGTCAACATACACCTTGAGAAGCTGCTTGAGAAGGCCAATAAAGAAAAGAAGATGCTTCACCACATAGCCTATCACTATATGACCCGGAACAAAATATGCAATATAAGGGTGAGGAACTTTAAGACAAGGTTGAGGAAGGCTTTGAGAAGAAAAAAGGAGCAAAACAAGTTGGAAATCCTAGTTGATGCCTCATTAGCTCATCAAATCAGTGCATGAGGGTACCTTGTGCCAATTTTGGGACAATTTTGATAAAATTTTGTAATTTTCATATCTTAAATTTTGTAGACCTTTCCAACAAGCAATCTTGGGCTCAATTTTGTTAAGGGGAAGGCCCCCAAAACTAGGTTTTAAAAGGTGTTGCGCATAGGATCAGTGGTGCTCTGCATAGGATGAATTTTGCTAGTTTTGCTCAAAAATCAAAATTTCGCCTATTTTTTGTACAAGTTGAATTTTGCTCCCATTTTGGATGAATCTATGAATTTAAATGATGCTATGGTATGTAAATGTAATTTAAAAATGACTCTTGAGGGTAGATACATAATTTTGAGGTGGTTTGGGGGTAAATGAATCAGTTTCCTTGGTTTTAGAGGCAAGTTGTTCCATTGCCTATACTCCTGTTCTTAGTTTAGATATGGTTGAAACCACTCCTCTTCTCATGGATTCGACCCAAGATGGCTAGCACAGGTGGTTTTATGCCTATATTATGTACTTTCTTAGTCATTTGTAAAGGTTGGACTGGATGCTTTGAGCTTCATTGTACACTTGTATCAGCATTTTGGCAAGGAAATAAACCAGGGTTTGCAGCTATTTTTGTGGGATTCTTGTGGTAATGTGTTTTTGCATTGTTTATTCTTTTGTAATTAGTTTTTCCCATGTGTTATGTGTGCCACAATCTTATTCATTCTTCTAATTAAATGAAATCAAGATAGATAGGCGTAATACATTGGTACAGTGCTCTGCCTTGGGAATTCATTTAGTTTTAGATGTTTTCTACTGTTTGAAGAGGACTCATGATCTGCATGCCCTCCTCAGCCTCTCACCAGTCTTAGACCTACCATCTCACTTAATTCCAAGTGATAAAACACCTGCCTACCTCGCCCCATAGAACACCCTACATTTCTGAGTTGATTTCCTGGACCCAAAGTTGCCTGCTCCATTTGATCCAGCGACTAAACCATCAAAATCAACCAAAAACCCTAGAGCTACTATACCTAACCTAATATCCATATTTGAATCAGTCATCTCAACTTAGATTGACAAGGAGAGAGCCTCTCCTGACCTAGTATGGCTAGCTACCAAGTTAAGCTTGGTTTGTGGTTATCCTAGAATTGCCCCCCTTCAGCCTGAGATCGATCTAGGCTCTAACATAGTGGCAACCATATTGGGGAAGAAAGATAAATCACCCCAGTACAATTGAGAAGTTCAGAACTTTTGGATGATAAGTTTAGAATTCAGTAGGCTGAAAATTGAAAAGTTGTAAAGCAATATCAAAATCTTGAGAATTTTTTAACACACTGGCTTCAAGAAGATACACCAGGTCCAATCCCAATCCCGATCCTTCTCCCATATTTGAAAACCCTAATCTCATTCCCAGGATTCTCAGACAAGAGAGTTTATCCAGTCCTAGACCGGTTTTCTAATCTCATTCATGCCCTATGAAGTGGTTGTTCCTTGAAGATCTACCTTTTGACAAATACTTTGGTCTTTCCTTGTTTAGAACCAAATCAGATAGTGAATTGATGGACATAGTTGCAGACCCAGAATTCATCAAGGAGCTTGAAATTGAAAAGGCCAAATTGATAAGTAATTGTACCCTTCAAAACTCTCTTTGGTCATTGTTATAAATATATTTGGGCACTGCAACCCCAATCACATATGTCCATAAACCAAGGGTTTCTGAGTCCCTAAAAGTGTTGTTTCATGCCCTAAAGGAACAAGGTCAGTTGATTACATCATCTCCCAGAAGTTCACAGAAAACTACTCAGAACTAGTCAAAACTGGACCATACAGATTGCTCAGTGCTAAGGGTGCGATGCATCTCACCTGCTCAGTGCAAAAAGTGTGATGCATACTGGAAAGCCCTTCTGTAGGGTGCAATGGGCGAGAGTAAACTAATGGCAGAGATAGTTTGCAAGGTGGATGATCATGAAATCTTCCAGAAACTTCTCCTGTGACACTTGCCTCTCGGAATTCACCCAGGGATGAGTAAGAGATCATCAATCTCCAAGTGGAATCAAGAACTATCAGAGAGAAGACACTAATCAAAATCCCAAAAGCTGACTCACCCCCCTGCAATCATCTATATATGGATCCCTCATCCCGGAGATCCAGAGGCTGGAATCTTGTATCTTGTAAGGAAGTGTTGTTAGTTTCCTAGTGGAACATCATAGTGTTGGGTGATCTAAGCTTTTCATGAGGTGAAGAAGGGCTTTCACGCTGGGAGGATGACGCTGGGTCAGATCAATGGGTTGTAATCCTCTCTTCTAATCTTTATACCAATAAATCTATTCAACTTTTCCTCCACATTCTTGCATGTCTGATAATATGTGCATTTGTGTGGTCAATATATATCTGGTCCTATATTGTTTATGATTATAGTTCTCTGCACTTTGAAGGTATTATGTTGCTTTGACTTTACAGGTACTCTTTGAAGCAGACTGATCAAGGAAAGAGCAGCAAATATCTGTCAGAGAAGAGAAGGAACAAGCGAGGAACCAAGCGAAAGATCGAGGTAGGTATTCTTTGCTCCTCTCTTATATATTTCTCGTAAAGGAAAATGAAAGTAACTTTAATCTGTTTGTTTCTAAGATAGCTACCCATCTTAGTGGGACTAGCAGCTCTGCATAGACACTAGATTTCTCGATAACAAAATGGCGACTCTGCTGGGGAGCGAATAGCTTGTTTGCTTGTCTATATTTGTTTGCTTTATAAACTTACAGTCGGCATTTGAAGTCAAGCCAGCTAGCCTTCGAACTGCATTTTCTATGCATGTGCAAAGTAGATCAATGCTGCTCCAATCTATCTCTAGGTTTTGTTTATAAACTGAACAATTGATTTTCAAACAACCTAATTGCCCTGGTGATGGCTCAAGTAGCCTCATTAGATCAGCCCCTGTGATTTGCATTTACTAACTATCATCAGCTCGGCCTAAAACTGTGACCAAGAACCAAGTTGAAGTCTTGTCCCTGGAACATTGCGCCTTCTCCTCTTGGGAATTTGGATGCATTGCACCTCCCGTGTGCAGTAGGTGAGATGCATCGCTCTTTCTCTGTGTTACAGGTGTGATGATCAGATATGACCTCTTATGCTTCCAGATTTTGGTTTTTTGTTCACTCCCTTTAGCTTTATTCAAGATTTTTGTTGTCTGTGATCAGTATACCACTGTGGAAAATCCCTTCCTTTGCATGATTCAGCCTCCATAGTACAAAGAACTGTAAATGTTTTTTATGTATTGTTCGTCATTTACGGTTCTCGTTTATAAAGAAGTAGCGTAATCAAACTGTCGTCTTTTGATTTGGAAGTGTCGCAAGTGTTGTTTTCAATCAAAGAAAAGAATCCTACTATTCTTGATGGTCGATTACACTATTACTCTTGTATTTGATTTGAATTAGTAGTTTTTCAAGTGTCGAAAGCAGTTTTCAATTCAAAATCACAAAGTGTCGTCATTGTCTTCCTTTCATTCTTTTGAGAGAGAAAATCGTTAGTATGTCGCTTGAAACGATTCAGATTTGTATTATAGCATTATTTTTTGTCATTCACACATTAAGAAGTGAAAAATACATGCATGTGCATTTGCATTTAGACTGCTTGTTGATTTTGATTTTAGGACGGTGCATCTAGTGTGTGCTCTCTGCTCTATTGTTGAAAGAATTTTTCTTCTCTTTCCTTAGTAGCTTAGGATTTCATTGCAAAAAGAAGATTAAAAACGATTGTTTATCATCTTAGATTGCATTTTAGGAATTGTATATCTACATCACGTGGTGAAACCTGAAAGGAAAACTTCTTAAGAAAATATCAACTGTAAAATAAATTCAATGAACATAAAAACACTTTGGAACCTAACACACAACATTTAGAAGTCTAGGCTAGAGACGTATTCTGGCGTCGTAAAGCCTGGTAACTATCGCTTTCATCGTAGGTTGGGTGATTCCTCCTCTTTGAGATGACAAGTGCCAGTATGGACTTGTGTTCCCATGTCCCATCAAGTATATATTGGGAGACCACAATATGCTATATCCTTTATCCTTAGGAAGCCGTGTCTACCGCCCTATCGATCGCAATGCACTGAACACAGCAGTCAGGAAGATTGACTGTCATACTGTAAAAATTATTCTGCAGTTTTGCAATTGGTTTGGTAATCCCTCTATCTAGATTTCCAGAGTAGTATCTTTCATTCCTTTTCAGACTCCTTAAAAGAAAAGGTCCATCTAAGGACTTGTCACTTCAGGCTCATTAAAAATCGAAAGCGACTAGAGTCATCTTTAGCTTTTTCTTGACTCTTAAAAATTGAAAAAGCAAGTTGTGTCAAAGCATCTAAAATTTATTTTAATCAGAATAACATCATTGTTCCCTCGTTGGTCTTAGGTTGAGAAAAAATGGAGTCCATCAACCAAGGATTTCCCCTTCAAGGAAATCCTATTCATTTCTCCTCTTGGGGAAATGTTGGTGCACCTCATATGGCCACATTGTCCCTCCCAGAACTCACAATCAGCTTGCCAATATGGCTCTTCTCAACCTTTGTCATTCAAACCACCGCGATTCCTGAGCAATCAAGTCAGCAACTAGATGATACTAAAATTACCCCCCAACCTTCTGCTTCACTTGTTTCTCCCTCCCCTCCTTCCTCTTCACTTGGTGAAGTTGGTAAAGCTAACTGAGAAGAAGAAGAAAGGGAAGGAGAAAAAGAAGAAGGAGCCAAAGGCAAAAAGGGGTTACCATGCATCATCTAGCGAAAATCCACACACTGCATCGTCCAAGCCTAAATCTCCATGTGTCATTTGCAAAGGAGACCATTATCATCGAGATTGTCCTTGCATCCCTCAGATATTAAGGGACTGGTCTCCTCATTTGCACAATCTGGTGTCATCAACCTCTGACGATCATGTTGAGAGTACACCGTCAACTAGTGAAAACAAAGTCTCTAGACAGAAAGGAAATGTAAATTTCCTTTCAAAATGTGTGAAGGCAATCATGCCCTCCATCGTTGTCCCTTCCTGGATGAAGTTAAATGAGTCTTGGATAATCGTCCTGCTTCACCGCTATGGCTCCCTCTTGGGTACAAGAAACTCTTACCGAGTCCATCACTAGTTGAAAATATGACTAACACAACTTTGTGGTCAGTCGAAGCATCTATCATTGAAGATAAACCCTCTGAATCCATACCAGATGAAAGTCAAAAGGTTGAGGTGGCAGTCGACCTGGTTTTGTCTTCAAAAGGTCCATCTTCAAATGATACAGTCACCAAAGAGAATGAGAACGACACCGTTCAAATTCTTTTTGTAAACACAGATTCCAATGAACATGGGGGCAATCTACCCGTTCCTTTACCGTAGGAAGGAAGTTCGTCAGGGTCATATCCAGCCGTTTATTCGGTCCCACCTCCAAGCAACCTAGTCATTTCCTTTGATTGGAATCTACTAGGCAGACCCCGTTTACGGTCTAATGTACCATTCTGAATCATTGTACAAGCTTACAGAATGGTCATGGTCGGTACCATCGTAGATGAGGGGGATTCTATGAGTATCCTTTCCTCAACTGCTTGGAAAGCGCTTGGTTCACCAACGCTTCTGCCTGAGATGCGAAATCTAACAGGCTTCAACAAAGGAACTAGTCGACCTTTAGGGATCCTTCCAAGTTTGCCTATAACTTTGAGAGGGAAAACTGTGTATCTGAACGTAATGGTAGTCCAAGGACCTTTAGATTATAATCTTCTCCTTGGGCGTGACTATATTTACAGCATGGGAGCCATTGTCTCCTCACTCTTTCGAGTAATGTGTTTTCCGCATGAAGGCCGAGTGGTCCAGCTCATAGACCAATTTTCATTCCCCGGCTCACACATAGCTAATAGTCAAATTCCATCCCTAACTAGTCTTTTCACGCAAGGAATGTATCATCAATCTCCAATCTGTCCACCTGAAGAACGTGTGTAATTTGGTGGCCCTGACTGAAACCCAGGGGGCATGCACCCTGGTCTGCTTCGGCAGGTAAACTTTGGGTATAGGGTAGGTTTCCACGAAGGATATATGACTAGTATGACACCCATCCGTTGAGGAAAATGGGATTAGACCAGAATAAGATTCCATCATCAAGGTTACGTGGTTGGAGCTAGAATCACCTTTGTCCAAATGGACTAATCCGAGGAGTGTTTCTGTCTGCTACGCGGATGGAAACTATCTTGCAAATGCGAGAACTTCTATATGGTAGCCTAGAAACTTATTTCACTATACCTGGGGGCATGCAAACCTTTTTTCATGCAAGAGAAGAGCGGTCATTTATTTTCTTAGTTTGTAGATTCTCAACCCTTTAAACTCGTAGGATTGGTCATTCCTAACTTGCATAATGAAAGGATACGGAGCAAAGCTTTGAAAGGTGCAAGCTCCACAAAAATGGAATCTATCGGTGAGACATCCTTATTATGCGACTGGCACGAGCAGTTTTTATGTGAAGTTCAAGCTCGTTAAAAATTAAACCTAAGCAATGAGCAAATGTTCCCGCAGAGTTTAAGCTCATTAAAAAATGAACCAACCTCCGGTAAATAACCATTGTGAATGCATTATCATCAGCTTTTGAGCTCTGGTCGTGTTCTTACCATCACCTCCACTCCGTTTAGTTGATCATATGCCTCCATTTGATTGTTTACCCTTTTGAGGAACAGCTGCGAAGAGTGGTTCTGTTAGCCATCCTTGTGACACTGCCATGATTGGAAAATTCCAAACCTTACCTGGAATCAGCAGCTACCCGAAAATATCACTCGTTCCTCAAAAACGAGTCTCCTTTAAGCTCTTTTCATCTAACTCATAAAATATGAAAAGTTTGTCGAGCAGTTGGCCTCTCCAGCTTGTTAAAGCTATCGGGAGTGCTATCCCTCCTCTAGATTTTAATCTTTTTGGACCTGAGGGATTATTACACAAAAAGATCGAGCGCTTGTCTTGTTCGGCTCATTAAAACTAACCAAAATTCATCCCTTTCATATTATTTTATACTTTTTCAGACTTAAGGGATTATATGACGAAAAAGGATTACTGGAGTTTCCTTTCCATCCCTTTTCAGACTCTCTAAAATTGAAAAAGGACCGAGTTGACTTTGTCATTAAACTCGTTAAAACCAATAGTGACAAACTTGTCCGTAGAGACAAGAACGAGTTTCACTGTCGCTAGGCTCATTAAAAAATAGCGACGAGTTTTCCCAAAGGGAAAATTATAGAACAAGCATATGTTATCCTCCTCAAGCTTGATAAAAATAAAGAGGTACTGGGAAACAATGACTGGGGAAAAGTTGTTAAGAAAACTTGAAGAAACTTTATTGGTAGCGAGTCGCTCTTGAACATGACACTTTCACTCCATCACCATGATTGAGTCGGGTTGGGTTATTCCGTTCACCCGTCATACTACCATTGGTCCATCGTACCATCCATCTTTGGGGTTAACGCTACCAATCCATTTTAGTGTCACCGATATGTTCAAGAGAAGTCGATCAGAGAATTCACCAACCCAGCTTGTGTCTCACCTGCTGCAATACCTTCACGCTTCATTCCTTCATGACTGTTGCCCTGAACCCTGTATCATTAGATCATTTTCACCTCCACAAAATCATTTGCTTCATTCCGTGTCGTAGATGTGGGATTCATTAAGGCCCTCCTACGACGAGTTACTTCTTGTCGATGACAGCTCATTATCCAAGAAGTCAACTTAGGAACAACCCTTTCAGTACTTTGAAACTTGCATGCCTCAATGGCAAGTTTCTCACTTTCGGTGACAGGTTTACATCAATGGCCTTCAACCGAAATATTTTGCATGGTGTTCGACGCCAAGTCCCATTTTCACACCACGCAAATTGTACTATAATACTTTGAGGGTCATCATCATTATCGGTGATTCCTCTCACGCTTGTTAACAGCTTACATCATTGGCTGGTAATTAGGCGATGTATTTCCATGTTCGACTCCAGAACATTTTTCACATGGATCGACTTGTACTTCGGGGGAAGATTGTGTTGGAAATAATACTGAGAGGGGGGGGGAATCAGTATTATCAAGTCAAATATTCCTTTTTCAAAATCAAATGATATACGCTACTTCAGTTAATTAAACCCACGTATATACGCAACTATACAGAAGGAAACTAGCATATACAAAGCAAACTTTTAATTTACTTTATCTTTCTGATGATGATTGTTAATCTGTGTTACATAATCAAATAACCAGTTACAGTAAAATAGAGCAGAAAGACAATCACACACAAGAACACAAGATATAAGGTGGAAACCCAATGTGGGTGAAAACCACCTGCTGCAATTCGTCTCTATCTTCTTTTAAATTAGAAACTTCTTTTACAATGTACTGGTGCAGTCCTTTACCGGTACGCAGGCTGCCACCTGCAGAGAGCTACAACCCTCTCTCGTTTTCCAGCTTCTCCTGGAAGGGAGCTACAACCCCCTTTAGCTCTTGCACTAGCCAAGATACTAGTACGTAGGTGCTGGCCTACAGAAGGATACAACCTTCTCTTTCTTCCAGGGACCACATTTCATAAATTTTCAGACTGGATCCATGAACATCAATCAATCATCAAGAATCAACCAATCTCCTTTTCACTAATTAGATCTGAATCAAGTAGATACTTCTCTGACAGTTGTACCCAAACCACAGTACCAGAAACCACACACCAAAATCTGAACCCAGAACACAGCAGAAATAAACAAAAGCAACTAGATCACAACTCAAAACATATACGTTATTTCAATAACCTGCAACATGCATGCATACGCTTCTGTGTTTGGAACAACCTGCGTATACGATGTTTTCATTCACCGAACCAGCATGTATACGCGCCTTAGCTTCACTGAACCTCCGTACAGATCTATAAAGGATAATTCGCTCTTTCAGATATTCAAACACTAATTAACCCAGATTATCAATGTTATAGATCAAGCAAGCACCACATATAACAGACCAAAATCATACAAAGATACTATCATTCAAGCTTAAAGATTATGACCCATCAATAGAACTTATCCTTCTCTTTGCGCTAAGGTTCCTCCTTCATTCAGATCTAGATCTGCACCATAACCGAATTACCAGTATTCCAGATCTACCACTTTATCAGATATTCAATAATAATTCAGATGATCATTTGCCACATGATCTCCTTCCTCTTTTATAGTCTTAGGCCTTCCACAATACCATGGTCCAAAACCATAATAAAACAATATAACGGACCCAATACTTGGGATCAACACATCTGACGAGGTACCATGGTCAAAAACCATAGGTTCAAGTACCAAGGACTAACTACCATGGACCAAAGGTAAGTTATCCAACATATACGCGCTTTTGTCACGTATAACCCGCTTGTATACGCGTCTTTGTCTAGATGAACAGGCGTATATGACTTTTTCTTCATCCTGAAAGCCTGAACTGAGATCTGTTACCAAAGATAGTTGCCATCAAGGACAACACCTGTGCCATAGCTCTAAATCAGTGCCATAGTGCCAACAGATTGGACGAGTTTGAAGACCCCGGATCTAGTTTCATCCATCCGGGCTGTGATATATTCAGGAAAATAAAGACATCAAATGTACATCGTTGCTGCACAGATAATCATCTGAATGAAAGGATGATGGCTCTATCAGAATCATCAGTTTTCCATACAGACGGTTGTCTATCCTATGTACATGAAAATGAACTTATAAAGTTGAGAATGGGAATTCCCACCTTAGCTAGATCATGAAAATGTTATGAAGATAATGTATTGTATTGTATCTTATTACAGGTCACCTTCTAGTTCGAAAAAACCTCGAATCCTCATCATAAAGCATTTCACCCGACATCAAAAGATTTTCGACTTCATGCTTTAGGGGGCAACTGTTATATACATATTTGGGCACTGCAACCCCAATCACATATGTCCATAAGCCAAGGGTTTCTGAGTCCCTAAAAGTGTTGTTTCATGCTCTAAAGGAACAAGGTCAGCTGATTACATCATCTCCCAGAAGTTCTCCACAGAAAACTGCTCAGAACTGGTCAAAATTGGACCATACAGATTGCTCAGTGCTAAGGGTGCGATGCATCTCACCTGCTCAGTGCAAAAAGTGTGATGCATACTGGAAATCCCTTCTGTAGGGTGCGATGGGCAAGAGTAGACAAATGGTAGAGACAGTTTGCAAGGTGGATGATCATGGAATCTTCCAGAAACTTCTCCTGTGACACTTGCCTCTCTGAATTCACCTAGGGATGAGTAAGAGATCATCAATTTCCAAGTGGAATCAAGAACTATCAGAGAGAAGACACTAATCAAAATCCCAGAAGCTGACTCACCCCCCTGTAATCATCTATATATGGATCCCTCATCCCAGAGATCCAGAGGCTGGAATCTTGTATCTTGTAAGGAAGTGTTGTTGGTTTCCTAGTGGAACATCATAGTGTTGGGTGATCTAATCTTTTCACGAGGTGAAGAAGGGCTTTCATGCTGGGAGGATGACGTTGGGTTAGATCATTGGGTTGTAATCCTCTCTTCTAATCTTTATATCAATAAAACTATTCAAGTTTTCCTCCACATTCTTGTATGTCTGATAATATATGCATTTGTGTGGTCAATATATATCTGGTCCTATATTGTTTATGATTATAGTTCTATGCACTTTGAAGGTATTATGTTGCTTTGACTTTACAGGTACTCTTTGAAGCGGAGTGATCAAGGAAAGAGCGGCAAATATCTATCAGAGAAGAGAAGGAACAAGCAAGGAACCAAGCGAAAGATCAAGGTTGGTATTCTTTGCTCCTCTCCTATCTATTTCTCATAAAGGAAAATGAAAGTAACTTTAATCTGTTTGTTTCTAAGATAGCTACCCATCTTAGTGGGACTAGCAGCTCTACATAGACACTAGATTTCCCGATAATAGTCATCTATCACCACTGATCAAATTCTTGAACTCTCTGAATCGGCTTCAACATCTTTTGCCTCATTATCATTTCCTCGTATTTCAGAGAATCATCCGACACCTCCATTCATACCTTCAATCCCTCAACAGCCTATCATTACCCCTCAAACATGTGTCACTTCCGCTACATCAACTCCTCCTGTTGTCACAAATCCCTCAGTTACTTCACCATCAATTTCAAATCTGCCTCGAGTCATGGCTAGCAGATATGCACCTCTCGTTCTACGTCAGAATTTGGATGTTATGCCTGCTGATTGCCAAAGTAAGATACCATTGTTCGATGCCACTCAAGGTATTATAGCACAGCTACATGTTGACAAGACAAATGACTTCTATTATCTCCATGAGGTAGATGAAGAGAATGTGACCATGCGATTATTTGTGCAAAGTTTTGGAGGCGAGGTTTGAAAGTGGTTTAGAGCATTACCAGCGGGATCCATCAATACTTTGTCAACTCTACATAGACAATTCCTGGACCGATGGGAGGTAAAGAAAAATCCACTCCAAATTATTTCTAAGTATGAAAATATAAAAAGGAATGTAGGTGAAAGTGTCCAATATTACTGTGTAAGGTTCAATACAATTTATAATGCTATTCTAGCTGACATTAAGCCACCAATGGGGTTAGCATTGATCAAATTTCTCGATGGCTTCGATGCTGATATGGCATATGAGTTGAGAGAAGAGATCCTACCACACTTGAGGATATGCACAAGAATGCAGTAAATGTAGAGGCATATTTGTTGTCCAAGAGAGAAAGGATAAAGACTGAAAATAAAGTGACTATAAAGGAGGAAGCATCTTCCTCAAATGTTAAGGCATAACAGATACCCCAGAAAATTGAGAAGATGTTTGATCAGTTGAAAATTGCAGACAAGCCTGAAAACACAATCAGAAATCCAAACTTCAGAGGACATCAGCAACCTCAGTTCAGGATTAAACAAAGGGATCAAAGATTCAAAAGGCACAAGATCAGTCATCACACTAGCAAGTCAAAACTCCTTTGCAACAAAACTATGTACATGGAATGGAGAGTGAAGATGATGATGATCTGGTGGTTGAGGCGAATCATTTCTTTAATGCTGATGGTTTACTTATCTATCTTACGGAAGACGAAGAATATCCAGTGATCCCTGATGTGCAAAAGGATGAAGATTATATATTGGCAAATGAAGCAATTTTAGAGGATGAATAAAATGATTATCAGAGGGGATATATGAATGCATTGACAACGCAGCAGAAACAATATTCATTGAGAAGCAAAGATGTACTAGTCAGCTCGGTTCAAAAGAGAAAAGAGGCACAACCCAAGAATGACTCCTCAAACACTCAGAAGAAAGGGAAGGAGCCTGCTGACCCAACTTCCAGCCAAGGACCATCTGTAAATGAGAAGACCAATCAGAAAAGTGCAACAAAAGAAAAATTCGAAAAGCACTCTTCAGTCAAAGAGGTAGATAAAGTTTCAGCTTTTAGTTTAGAAAATGGGATTGCTAAATTAAAGGATTTGATTCCTTTGACTGAACTGATGAATAACAGCAGTTATTGTTGAGTATGGAGCATGATTGTTTAGAGGTCTTTGTTTCAGCCGGATGTATACCCCAGGATGTTTGTACACCCCTCCATGCGGGGGGGTGTGGGGGGGACTTGTCCCCCCCGCAGAGGTTCAGGGGGGCCAATCCCCCCCAACTGGGGGGTCCGGGGGCTAGCAGTCCCCTGGCGAGGACTGGGGGGCAGCGCCCCTGAAGCTAAAAACAAATGTAAAATTTCCTTGTAAAAGTATAGTAATTTCTAGTCAATCTGGGCCGTTCATTAGGTGGATGATCTAACGGTAGAACTTATGTTTAGTTTAGGGTTTTTTTTCCCTAGAAGGCAACCCCTCTCTTTGTATGAGGGCATTGTATTGAGTTTGTGTAATAGATTTGTATTCTCTGAGTGGGAAATAGAGAGGTAGGACTATGAGAGAAAACAGAGGATATTACAGCAGATCTGTTGTAGGTTGTGTCTCTTCACTTTGCTAGATAATAGAAAGGAAGGACTGGTTGTTCAAGGTGGATGTAGCCCAAACTGGGTGAACCTCGAATATCTGTGTCTCTCTTGTTTTATGTGTTTTCTGTGTTTATATTTCTGCAATATTTTATGTGTTCCATTTCTTCGTAATATATAATTTTATAACAACTAGTATCAGAGCCGAAGGTCTATTTGGCTAATAAACTCATAGGAAAGAAGGGTTCCTCATTCGAGTGGGAGCAATGGCAGAATATTTTAAGTTAGTGTCAAGAAATTTAACGGAAAAAACTTCTCATTGTTGAAGATGAAGATGGAAGATTATATGTATTAGAAAGATCTATACCTACCATTGGGCGGAAAAACAAAGATGCCGACAAGTATGACAGATGAAGAATGGAACCTTCTCGATAGAAAGGCACTCGGAATAGTACGGTTATGCCTCGCAGCGTCGTTCACCTTCAACATTTTGAAGGAAACAATGACAGAGGGTTTTATTAAGGCGTTGGAGAAATTATATGAAAAACCCTCGGCCTCAAACAAGGTATTTCTTATGAAATGGTTATTTAATATGAAGATGTCGGAAGGTGGATCTGTTGCAGACCATTTAAATGATTTTAATACTGTTACAAGTCAGTTATGTTCAGTAGGGGTAAAATTTGATGATGAAGTTAGAGCTTTGTTATTCTTGTGCTCATTACCAGAAATTTGGAATGGTTTTGTAATGGCCATTAGTAACTATGTTTCTAGATCTAGTACTTTAAAGTTTGATGATGTTGTCGGTGCTATCCTTAGCGAGGAAATGTGACGGAAAAACTTTGGTGAGACATCGGGTAATGCTTTGAGTGCAGAGTCTAGGGGAAGAAAAATGGAAAGAGGAAAGAGTTCAGGATATCATAGTAAATCAAGGAAAGGCAGATCCAAGTCTAGATCGGGAATAGTGTGCTGGAAATGCGGAAAGAAAGGACACCTAAAGAAAGACTGTAGATCTTGGAAGGGAAAAGAAGGATATGCACAGCAAGAAAACAATCATGAAGCAAATGTGGCAGGTGAGGTGGTACAAGATGCTTTGATTCTTTCTTTCGAAAATATTACTGATTCCTGGGTGGTAGATTCAGGGGCCTCATTCCATGCCACACCTGAAAAGAAATAATTTCATGACTATGTTCAAGGAGATTTTGGACAAGTTCATTTGGGTGATGATAAACCCTGTAAAATTGTTGGAATGGGTAAGGTTCTTGTAAAATAGCAGAATGGAAACCAATGGCTACTAAAGGAGGTAAGGCATCTTCCAGATCTAAAGAAAAATCTGATTTCAACAGGGCAATTAGGCGGTGAAGGTTGTGTGACAACTTTCACAGATAAAGCTTGGAAGGTCACAAAAGGAGCCCTGGTAATAGAAAAAGGCAAAAAGGTTGGTACATTGTATTTATGCAATGGTATTTCTAACTTTGTTAATGCTTTAACTTCCAAAGAAGCAGATGTATCATTATGGCATCATAGGCTTGGGCACATGAGTGAGAAGTGGATGAAGATCTTTCACTCAATGAATTTGTTGTCGGGTTTGAAGAATGTTGATTTGGACTTCTATGAGAATTGCATTTATGGAAAACAGAAGAGAGTCAGATTTCTTAGAGTTGGGAAAGAAAAGAAGAGTGAAAAATTAGAGCTTGTGCATACAAATGTACGGGGACCTGCTCAGCTATCATCTCTCGGTGGCTCTCATTGTTATGTTACTTTTATTGATGATGAAACTAGAAAAACTTGGATTTATTGTATTAAGAATAAATCTTATGTATTTGATACTTTCAAGAAATGGAAAGCTTTGGTTGAGATTGAGACAGAAAAGAAATTGAAGTGTTTCAGATCAGACAATGGAGGTGAATATTGCAGCAAAGAGTTTGATAGGTATTGTTCAGAGCATGGAATTCGTAGAGAGAAGACAATTCCAAGAACACCACAAGAAAATGGTGTGTCAGAAAGGATGAACAGAACAATCATGGAGCATGCACGGTGCATGAGATTGCATACAAGATTTCCTTTACAGTTTTGGGCAGATGTTGTAGATACTGTTGTTTATCTAATAAACAGAGGGCCTTCAAGTTCCTTGGATGGTGGTGTTCCAGAGGAAGCATGGACAGGTAAAAAGGTAAACTACTCTTTTTTAAAGCCTTTTGGTTGTGAGGCCTTTGTCCATATTGATAAAGAAAATAGAACAAAGCTTGAGGCAAAGTCAAAGAAATGTACCTTTATTGGATATGGTGTTAATGATTTTGGCTATCGCTTATATGATTACAAAAATCACAAAATCATTAGGAGCGGAGATGTAATATTCAATGAAAAGGTCTTGTATAAGAATCAGTTGCAGGAAAAGAAACAGGAAAAAGAAAACAAGGAACACGCAGTTCTTGATGAAATCACTGAAAAAGTAAAGGTGCCTGAAAATAATAATAATCAACAACAACAACAACCACCAAAATAGCAACAGACACCCCATACACCTGAAAGTGGTGTTAGAAGATCTACTAGGATAAGTAGACCCCCTGAACGATACTCTCCTTCATTATATTATTTATTGTTGATTGATTCTAGTGAACCCAAATGCTATGAAGAAGCAATGCAAGTTGAAAGCAGGAAGAAGTGGGAGGTAGCCATGGAAGAAGAGATGGACTCCTTAATGCATAGCCAAACTTGGGACTTAGTCAGGTTGCCTGTAGGAAAAATTACATTGAAGAATAAATGGGTTTACAGGCTGAAGGAAGAAGATGGATGAAAACAGAGGTACAAAGCTAGACTTGTGGTGAAGGGGTTTGCACAGAAGAAAGGTATTGATTTTGATGAAATATTTTCCCCTGTTGTTAAAATGACTTCAATCAGAACTATTTTGTCTAGTAGCAGCTAAAGATTTGCATCTTGAGCAGTTGGATGTTAAGACATCCTTTCTCCATGGGGATTTGGAGGAAGAGATATATATGCAGCAGCCCACAAGGATATGAGGTAAAAGGGAAGGAGAAACTAGTGTGTAGGTTGAAGAAGAGCTTGTATGGCTTAAAACAGGCTCCAAGGCAGTCGTATCTAAAATTTGACAAGTTTATGTCTGAACAAGGTTATACTAGATGTCACTCTGATCATTGTGTTTATCTGAAAAAGCAAAATGATGGCAGCTATATTATATTGTTAATGTATGTAGATGACATGCTTGTTGCAGGATCTAACATACAGGAAATAAATGTGCTCAAAAGAAAATTGGCAAATTCATTTGCAATGAAGGATTTGGAAGCTGCAAAACAAATCCTTGGTATGAGAATAACTAGAGACAGGAAAAATCACAAATTAACATTGTCTCAGAATGAGTACATACAAAAGGTGTTGAAAAGGTTTAACATGCACAATGCAAAACCAGTTAGTACACCTTTTGCTAGCCATTTCAAACTTAGCAAGGAAATGTGCCCAAAGACCCAAGAAGACATGGATTATATGTTAAAGTTCCATATGCATCAGCAGTTGGAAGCTTAATGTATGCAATGGTCTACACAAGGCTTGATATTGCACATGCAGTGGGAGTTGGAAGCAGGTACATGAGCAATCCAGGAAAGGAACATTGGATGGC
>APFE030805605.1:57838-80488 GCA_000404065.3 Pinus taeda | reverse complement strand
CATTTCATACGATCAGTGTTGGAAGATGGAGAGTTGAAGCTGGAAAAGATACACACTAGCCAGAATCCTACAAATATGATAACAAAAGTTGTAACCAGGGAGAAACTGAGAATATGCTCAGTTTCAATTGGTATTCAAGGATGATGATGAAGATGAGAAACAGCCAAGTCCAAAGAGGAGTCATTGTCCAGCAAATGAAGCAGTTGTGGAATTGCTACAATCATTCTCCAAGTGGGAGATTGTTGAGTATGGAGCATGATTATTTAGAGGTCTTTGTTTCAGCCAGATGTATACCCCAGGAAGTTTGTACACCCCTCCACACGAGGGGGTGTGGGGGGACTTGTCCCCCCCGCGGGGGTTCGAGGAGGCCGATCCCCCCCAGTTGGGGGGTCCAGGGGCCAGCGGTCCCCCGGTGGGGGTTGGAGGCAGCGCCCTCGAAGCTAAAAACAAATGTAAAATTACCTTGTAAAAGTATAGTAATTTCTAGTCAATCTGGGTCGTTCATTAGGCGGATGATCTAACGGTATAACTTATGTTTAGTTTAGGGTTTTTTTTCCCTAGAAGGAAACCCTTCTCTTTGTATGAGGGCATTGTATTGAGTCTGTGTAATAGATGCGTATTCTCTGAGCGAGAAACAGAGAGGTGAGACTATGAGACAAAATAAAGGATATTACAGTGGATCTGCTGTAGGTTGTGTCTCTTCATTTTGCTGGATAATAGAAAGGAAGGACTGGTTGTTCGGGGTGGACGTAGCCCAAATTGGGTGAACCACGTATATCTGTGTCTCTCTTGTTTTATGCGTTTTCTGTATTTATATTTCTGCAATATTTTATGTGTTCCGTTGCTCCTAATATATAATTTTCTAACAGTTATAAAAACTAAGTGTCCAAAATTTTGAACATAGATCCTTTATTAGATATGGTCAATGTAGAAGATGATCACCCGGAGCTCATCTTTGGTCATCCTTTAGAAGGTCAGTGTGAGGATAGTGAAGTTCCTCCATTTTATATAAGCCTTAGATTGCACGAGTATGTCCTCCATAATACCATGTTCGATTCCGGAGCCTCTTATAATCTGATGCCAAAAGCCATTATGGAGAAACTAGGCATTCACATTACTCAAAAGTATCATGACCTGTATTCCTTTGATTCGGGTAGAGTCCATTGTATTGGTCTTATCAAAGACTTGGTGGTGTCTTTAGACCAAATTCCGGCAAAGAATGTTCTCATGGATGTAGTTGTTGCAGACATTCCACCACAATTTGGTATGCTTTTGTCCAGAGCATGGGGTGCAAAGCTTAAAGGGACTTTACAACTAGATTTATCCTATGCTACTATTCCCATGTTTGGTCAATTGAGAAAATTATATAGGGAAAAGAAAATGAAATACATGATCACAAGCAAGGAGAAACCACTAAATCATCCAATTAATGTTTTACATACAGATTTAGAGTCATTTGTATTATATTCCGATAGTGGTTTGAATGATATTGATAGCCAATTAGTTGAAGTAGAAGATGTGCCAGAGATTTTGGAAAATTTCAGAGCAGTCCTTGATCAAGAAAGACAAAAACTTGCAAGTACCTCTGAGCAGTCCACATTCTGGCAACAGCAGAAAGGTAAGGAACAGCAGCAAACTGAAAAGGTCAGTCAAGATAAGAAAGAGGATGAAACAGAATTTCAGCATTTAGAAGACGAAGCAGGCCTATGGAGCATGGATTTTGATGGAGCTATGGGTAAGGATAGTGCCGGCATAGGGACTTGCATTCACAGCCCTATTTTCCAGAAAATAAAGTTCCTAGTAATGTTAAAATTTGTTCATATGAATTGGCCTTTGATTGTTCTAAAAATGAAGCCAAATATGAAAAATTGATTGCAGGTTTGAAAATTCTCAAAAAGCTAAAAGCAAAAAGGATATCAGTCTACGGAGATTCAGAGCTGATAATCAAGCAAGTTAAGGATGAATATCAAGCCAAACATCCACGAATGAGGGCCTACCATAATGCAGTTTTAGATATCCTAAGCATGTTTTCAGATTATACTTTGACATGTGTACCATGTGCACAAAATGTAATTGCAGATTCACTTGCTACTGCTGCAAGTAATTTGAAGATTCCGATGAATTCCAACAACAAATTTTAGATCCATGTCAAGCATCATTTAGTTGTTCCCGATAATCTAAGGTATTGGCAGGTGTTTTGGGATGATAAGGAGATCAATAATTTCTTGCAAAATGAAGGCAACTACAAGGATGATTCCATATATTGTGATCGTGATGATGATGAACCAGAAATTGAAGTGAATCAAATGGAAATATTGCAGCTAAAGGAAAATGTCATTCCCAAAGGTCTTATTCCTTTAGAGGAACTCTTCGATCAAGATGATGTGGCTAGGAAGCCAAGCTTGGTGCCAACAGACAAGAGTGTTGAGGATGTGAATCTTGGATCAGCAGAGAAGCCCAAGTTTGTGAAACTTTCAAAGACATTATCTCCAGAGGTAAAATCTAAATATGTCAAATTATTGTCTGAATTTGCTGACGTGTTTACTTGGGATTATTTAGATTTAAAGGTGTATAACAAAGACATAATTCATCACACAATTGCCATCACGCCAAATCAAAAGCCATTCCGTCAAAAGTTGAGAAGTATTAATCCCAAGTTGCTACCTTCAATTGAAAAAGAGGTGAACCGATTGTACAAGGCTGGTATAATTGTCCCAATCAGATTTTCTGATTGGATTTCGAATCTTGTTCCTGTGAGGAAGAAGACCGGGGAGATCAGATTGTGAATTGATTTCAGAAATCTAAATAAAGTGTCATTGAAGGACAATTATCCGCTACCAAATATGGATCACATCCTCTAGAGAGTGGTTGGGGCATCGTGTATGTCGCTGCTTGATGGATATTCCAGATATAATCATATTTTAGTGCATGAAGATGATCATGATAAGACTGCATTCACCACCCCTGGGGAACATTCCATTATGCTAAAATGCCATTTGATTTGAAAAATGTCGGAGCCACATTTTAGCGCACAATGGACATCGATTTTGCCAATGAAAATGATGTATTTTTGGTTGTATATTTAGATGATTTGACAGTGTTTGCAAATTCAAATGATGAGCACCTTCACCATTTGCAGATTATGTTTCAGTGATGTAGGAACTTTTGGATATCACTAAATCCGAAGAAAATTCTCTTTGCTATGGATGAAGGGAAGCTTCTTGGTCATATTATCTCGAAGGAAGGCATTCGCATTGATCCACAATAGTAGAAGCAATTCAGCAAATAGAATTTCCCAGGAACAAGAAATAAATACAAGCATTCAACGGTAAGATGAATTTCTTACGAAGATTTGTGCCTAATCTTGCTGCGCATTTGCAAGAAATTACTAATATGTTGAAGAAAGATAGCGTGGTGAAATGGATAGAGGAAGCTATGAAATCATTTAATTTGGTAAAGTATGCCTTATCTATAGCTCCAATTTTGATTAATCCCAATTATACACAAGATTTCATTTTATTCTCATTTACATCTGAGAATACCATGGTAGCAGTTTTAATGCAAAAGAGAGATCAAGTAGAAAATCCCATTGTATTCTTCAGCAGGACTATTAGGGATGCAGCCTTGAAGTACAACATAATTGAGAAGCAGGATCTTGCTCTTATCTAAGCCTTGAAGGACTTTTGAGTGTATATTCTGCACTCTCACATCCTAGCATATGTTCCCAACACAATAGTTAAGGATGTACTGGTACAAACTAATCCAAAAGGAAGACGGGGAAAATGGATTGCAGCAATGCTAGAATATGATTTGGAGATCAAGCCTACAAAGTTCATCAAAGGACAAGGCCTGGCGAGGTTGATCAAGGAATCAAATTTGCATGTGTTAGATATAAATTTTATTGTTGCCATGTCCAAATATGAAGAGGAAATCTCCCTGATTCAAGTGTCTAAAATGTTCCTTCAGTCACCGTGGTATTCAGATATTGTCTATGTACTTCAGCACCTTTCTCCACCTCCGAAATTGTCAAAGAATAAAGGTAGAACTCTTAAACTTAAAGCTGCTAAATTCTACAGTTTAAATAATAACCTTTATTGGAAGGATCCAGGTGGTGTCTTGCTAAACTGTTTAATTGAAGATGAAGCCCAACAAGTAATGAGTGACTTTCATAAGGGTGATTGTGGCGGTCACTTGTTTTGGAAGACAACAACAAACAAAATTTTGAGAGTGGGATATTACTCACCCACCTTATTTTCAGATGTCTATAAAATAGTCATGAATTGTCATGAGTGTCAAGTCTTTCAAGGGAAAAGAAAGTTGCTACCTCTTCCTTTGAAACCGATTGAAGTTAGTGCACCATTTCAGCAGTGAGGACTCGATTTTATCGGTGAGATTCATCCAACATCATCGGCTCAACACATGTGGATCCTAACAGTAACCAATTATTTTACCAAGTGGATTGAATCAATCCCGACCAGACAAGCAACAGACACAGTAATCATTCAATTTTTGGAATCAAATATTTTATCTCATTTTGGTTGTCCTAGTAAAATCATAACAGATAATGCAACTGCGTTCAAATCCAAGAAGATGATCGATTTTTGCAGCAAGTATAAGATTACCTTGGGTCGTTCTACAGCATATTACCCACAAGGTAATGGTCTAGCCGAATCATTTAATAAATCATTGGTGAACATCATTAAAAAGTTGCTAGAAACAAATAAGAAAGGTTGGGATAAGAAGTTAGTTAATGCTTTGTGGGCGAACAGAGTGAACCAAAAGAAATCTATAGGTATGTCTCCATTTGAAATTGTATATGGAATTGATACAGTCTTTCCGATATCCTCAGCAGTCCTAGTTGTGAAACTTTTACAGGAAGCTGGTAGTGAGGAAGACGATTTTCAGTGAAGAATCAATCAGATTATACATTTACAACAGATAAGGGAGGAAGTTTTCCAAGATACTTTCAGATTGCAGGAGAAGATGAAAAATATCTATGACCGAAAAACTAAACCAGATAAATTCCAGCTGGAGGATGTTGTGTTACGATGGGATGCTAGAATTGAAGATAAGGGCAAGCATGGTAAGTTCAAAAACTTATGGAAGGGACCCTATAAGGTTGTTGCATAATGAGGGAAAAATGCATTCCTTCTTAAAGAGATGGATGGACAAGATTGTTCAGGAGGACCAGTCAATGGTAGGCTCTTGAAGCGCTACTTCTTCTAAGGTGATTTCTGAAGTCATGAAGTAATCATTGTATATACCATTTTATTTTCATTGCAAGTGTTCAAAAGATACAATTCATTTCATCTTGGGACCAAAGGTAAAGGCTATAAAGTTGAGTGTTTTGTATCGGTTTGAGTTTTGTCTCAGTTTGGGTCTTGAGTCAGTTTGGGTCTTAAGTGAGTTTGAGTCTTGAGTCATAGTATCAATTTTAGTTTTCGAAGTGTATTGACCGTATTGTCCAATGGAAGAGGCACTAGTCTACTTATTCCAGAGACCTATGGTTCTTGGCACGTCCAAGGAGCTACCATCCCCATTGGAGCCAATGTTAGTGTCAGTGCTTTCACACTACCATCAGTGATCAAATTGCTCTTTTGCATTTCATATTAGGTGTCCCATTCTAATGAGTTGCACTCCATTAGGTCATGGATCAACTAATGGTAGGGTTTCATTTCATTTTTCCTTCATGCTATATACCTACTGGCCTATTTTCACATATCTTTTCATTCATTCATAGTCATTCCAGTTCATTTCATTTATATAAACTAGTCCTAGAGTTTAGTTTCATTAGGTCTTAGGGTTTTTCTCCATGGTCATTCAAAATGACAAACACATGAGGAGGTTAACAAAGTTCAGAAGATCATAATTTCCTTTTTACAAGCTAAATAAAGCTCTTTAACCTCAAAACTTGTTTTGAGGTAAAATAGAGCATTTATATTTTATTGTTCCATTTCATGTAATTTGGAGTAATTTTGGTTTCTATATGTAATAAATGTTCATATGCTACTCCTGGTCACCTGGTGACCTTGTCAATTCCTGCCACTACAAAAAGTCAAAGAGATTAGCATCAGTCCACTTGTCAAAAGCCAAAAAGTCAAATGTCAGCAAAACAGAGTATTTCAAGAAAGCAAATAAACATTATAAAGTGGATTTTGATAAATGAAAAATAAAAGGGTTGAAAAGCTATAAAAGGCCATCTATGTCTTATGTCACCTCATGGTTGAAGTTAAATTGCAATGGAGAGCTAAAAACATGATTTTCAGTTGTGATTGAGCAAAAGGAAGCAAGTCACTGTGTCTTTAAAGAAATTTGCAGGCACTACGCCCCAGTCAGCTAGTGTTGTGCATTGGATAGGTGATGCGCACCTAGGAGGTTCTGCCAGTGTAAAATTACACTGGCGTTGCGCATACAATTGGCACTGCGCACATATTTGAGGGCTCTGCGCACCTGTTAAACACTCCCAAAACATTGCTAAATTTCTCAAACTCACCTCAAACCGCCTCAAATTGCCAAGTTCACCTTATTTACAAGTAAGTGCATTGATCCTCCTTGTTGAAGAGTGCTCTTGTCTTGTTGGTCTTTCATCCATGAAATCAAAACCCTATTTTTCACTATTCACCATAGTTGTTAAAGTCTATTTATTCAATATGGTTTCACTGTTTATCAAGGTCATTCACCCATCTTTGCTACTATTCCTAAACTCCCATGCACTACAAATTAAAACCCTACCCCCCCCCCCCCCAATATAAACCTTATCCTACATACACCTCATTCCCACACATAAAATCCCAAACCCTATACACAAACATACCAAAACCCTACTCATTCCCCTTATTCCTTAAATCCCCAAATCCTTCACTCCCCTAATCCCATTCATATCCCCATTCACCTCACTCATTTTCCTTCTTTTTAAAAACCTCGTCATACCCATCATTCATCCACCCTACTCTTTCATTCCTCACCAACATTTATATTCATTAAAACCAATGGAGAGGGACAATGATTATGAAACTGGGGAAGATACCCTTAGTGACAATTCTAGGGAAAGAAATCTGCAGTAGAAGAGACCTCACAAAGGGGGAAAGATAATCAGGGAGGAGCCCATTAGTCTGAGAGAATTGCTTGCTTGTCCACTTGCCATCTCATGTTTCAAACATCACTCTTGTTTTGGTTTCTGTGAAATGGTGGAGAGGGTCAAATTCCTTCATGAATTAGCGAGGTTATTTGTAACACACCTAGACAATAATGAGGTAAAACTTGTTGGAGTTACCTTCACTTTGTCACCTGCTATCATTTCAGAGGCTACAAGCATTCCAAATGTAGGTGAAAAATGGAACAAAGGATAGTACATTGACAGGGAATACTATGAGCCTTACATCAAGGCTAAATACCATGATTGAAAAGAGTGTTTCCCTTCAAATTCTTGGAGGACGGGGTTTCTCCACTCATCAAGATCATCATTAAATACTTTACTTGTGAAGGTAGGTTTTCACGGTTGTATGCCTACCACATTAGGTTATTGATGCATTCTACTAGAGTGAGGATGATGGGTATTCCTTACTTCATGTTCTGGAATATTGAAAAGATGGCACATTATGTTAAGTAAAAGCCATATCCCCAATAATTAAATAGCATCTACCACTTCTCTATGACCCAAACCAGTGTCTTACATTAGCTTAATCTATTGAATATACCATGGGAAACCTTCATTTCTCATGAGGTGCTCAAAGGCCCTCAAGTATTTTCATCAATGCATCAGGAGGAAGGTGGACCTTCAGGACATGAACAAGTCAAAGAAATTGAAGCTGTTCGAGTGCCAGTGTTTTTCACTTATGAGAGAGGCACTAGGAAACTTTTTACAGTTGCCAGGTGAGTATTATCTCCACAAGGAGTGGAAGGGGTCTCGCCTTCATCTACAGACCACAGGAAAATGTTATCTCCACAAGGAGTGGAAGGGGCTTTGCCTTCCTCTTCAGCAAAATAGATACATGTTGGGCAGCACAGCAAGGGTAAAGGTAGAGGCAAGGGGAAAATGGAGGAGAAGGATCCTAGTGATGAGCAAGAGAGGGACTTTGTCCTAGTTGATCATGAGGAGACACAAGGAGTTGATGTCATTGGTGTGGAGACTCAAGGTAAAAAGGTAACTAAAGACATGATCATCAAAAAGAAAGAGGTTGATATACAAGCCTTGTCAGTTAATTTAGAGAGGGAAAACTGGATCATCAATTACCTTGGGCAAGAAAACAAGCAATTAACTGACAAGCAAGTCCTCATGGAGTTGCAGATGATCAAGGAGAACCGGCAAAAGGCAAAGAAGGCAAAGGTCAAGATGACCTCCATTGAGCAAGAGATTGAGAATACGGGAAACTTGGCTAGAAAGGGTCAACATACACCTTGAGAAGCTGCTTGAGAAGGCCAATAAAGAAAAGAAGATGCTTCGCCACATGGCCTATCACTATATGACCCAGAACAAAATATGCAATATAAGGGTGAGGAAGTTTAAGACAAGGTTGAGGAAGTATTTGAGAAGAAAAAAGGAGAAAAACAAGTTTGAAATCATATATGATGCCTCATTATCTCATCAAAGTAGTGCATGAGGGTGCCTTTTTCCAATTTTGGGACAATTTTGATAAAATTGTAATTTTCAAATTTTAAATTTTGCAACACAGGAAATTCCAATAGGTGCGCGTTGCGCTTTTGACTGGGGAACGTTTTGGAAGAGTGGCTTGCATATTTGGATTCATCATGAAAAACTAAGAAAACCCATAAAGTTTCATCAAATTTGAAGCAAATCTTGGTCACCAAAAGGCCAAAAAACCATCAAAAAATGACCACTCTACCACTTTTGGGACACACAGGAAGCACTCTTGGGAGATTCTACTTTTGAGGGGGCAAATGACCTCAAAATTTAGAAATGAAAGATGTTCAAGAAGCTAGACAAGTATAACTTTCCAAAAAGCCATCTTGGTCTCAATTTGGTTAAGGGGAAGGCCACCAAAACTGGGTTTGAAAAGGTACTACGCATAGGATCAGTGGCGCTACGCATAGGATGAATTTTGCCAGTTTTGCTCACAAATCAAAATTTCGCCTAGTTTTTCTACAAGTTGAATTTTGCTCCAATTTTGGATGAATCTATGAATTTAGATGATGCTATGGCATGTAAATTTAATTGCAAAATGACTCTTGAGGGTAGATACATCATTTTGAGGTGGTTTGGGGGTAAATGAATCAGTTTCCTTGGTTTTAGAGGCAAGCTATTCCACTGCCTATAATCATGTTCTTAGTTTAGATATGGTTGAAACCACTCCCCTTCTCATGGATTCGACCCCTGATGGCTAGCACAAGTGGTTTGATGCCTATATTATGTACTTTATTAGTCATTTGTGAAGGTTGGACTCTTATGGATGCTTTGAGCTTCATTGTACACTTGTATCCGCAGTTTGGCAAGGAAATAAACCAGGATTTGCAACTATTTTTGTGGGATTCTTGTGGTAATGTGTTTTTGCATTTTTTATTCTTCTGTAATTAGTTTTTCCCATGTGTTATGTGTGCCACAATATTATTCATTCTTCTAATCAATTGAAATCAAGATAATTAGGTGGAATACATTGGTTACAGTGCTCTGCCTTAAGAATTCATTTAGTTTTAGATGTTTTCTACTGTTTGAAGAGGAATCATGATCTTCATGCCCTCCTTAGCCCCTCACCAGTCTTAGACCCACCATATCACTCAATTCCAAGTGCTAAAACACCTACCTGCCTCGCCCCATAGAACACCCTGCATTTTTGAGTTGATTTTCTGGACCCAAAGTTGCTTGCTCCATTTGATCCAACAACAAAACCATAAAAATCAACCAAAAACCATAGATCTAATATACCTAGCCTAAAATCCATATTTGAATCAGTCATCTCAACTGAGATTGACAAGGAGAGAGCCCTCTCCCAATCTGGTAGGGCTAGCTACCATGTTAAGCTTGGTTTGTGGTTATCCTAGGATTGCCTCCCTTTAGCATGAGGTCGATCTAGGCTCTAACACATACCACACTAAGTTTCCACATTTGGGGACACAAAAATATATGTGGAAAGTATATTATGAAGAAATAGGTGTTATAGCATTGGAGACGGAGGAATGGGTCCACGGTGTCAAGAAATCATGGTTGCTCAATCTGTAGTGGATGCAACATTATCATTGCACCCCCATTAATACGATATATGTGCGCCAACTCCTCACACTGGTGCAAGATGGATGTTTATGGCTAGAACAACCTATCCCTATCATGGAAATGCTAATTCATAGAATCACACGGCTGCCTTACAAAGGCATAAACCCGACTAAGGAGTTTGGAGGGAAGACTAGGGAAAAAGATCTTGCAAAGAAGATGAATAAGGATTACGGCCTCCTCAAGAAGTCACAAGGGTATTCCATTCTATCCATAATAGACCAAGCAGTTCAATTCACTACCCATATATTATCTGGGAAGGTTGTGATAAAATGCCATGCAGATTAAGTTCTAGTGCCTGTGGTTTCCCTTGCTGTGCGGTGCGCGAAAGGTGTACAATTTAATTGGGCAAGGTACCTTTGTCAAGAGTTCCAAACAAACTATCGAGAAGCCCAGGATGAAACCAAATTTTTCCACTAAACTTGGTTGTTGCTTTCAATTGTGCTTGTTGTAGGGAGATTGTTGAAGGATAGCCAATTTCCTCCGCTCGGGGAAGAATTGTCAGAGGAAACGCAATTCGCTTCCTTATGGTCCACAAAGGATGTCATGCGGATTGCAGAGACAAATATATTTTGGATTCTTGTGGAAATGGATGTTTGTATGGCAATCAATCAGCGTCTAAGGTTGTTCCCAACCTTGTTCATGCAGCTGTCAGCCTACGCAGTGTTCAAGGCTGACTTCCAGAGAGTCTATATCCAAGCGCGGAAGGATCCCGAGCAGAAATGGCACTAGTTTCCCTATTTGGTGTCATAAATGGACGTGTAGGAGGGTGTAGCGAGTTGGCCTACAGAGTGGTGTGCCCATCAAAAGTAGATATTGGAACAAGCACAAGCATGGGAAGTTTTTCTGCGGAGAAAAGGAAGGAGGAAGCTAAGAAAGTTGTGCATGCCCTTGCAGAACAGTGAAAGAAGGAAGTTGTAGGAAAGGCTTGCATTAAGAAACAATGTGCTACTGAGGAGAAGGCGGAAAAAGAACAATGTGAGTCCTAGAAAGGTGATAAGTCACCTTCGTCGGAGATAGAGGAAGAAGAGATTTCAGGACAAGGCAGTGGAGGTGATGAGGGGAAAATAACCCCATTTCCTTTTAAAACACGCAACAAGGAGCAGAAGGGTGGAACACGAAAAAGCATAAATCTGATAAAACACAGGTTGATCCCATGGTGTTGACAGAAAGTGATCTTGATGAGATTAATAATAAAGTCTAGGATACAACGACAAAAGTGTTGCAATAGTTTGAACAGCAATACATGCAGACATTGGGGAGCATCTAAAAGGATCTGCATGAGCTGCATATCCAAACAAGAAAAATACAGGTGGGCATTGGACAAGCGAGCATGGAGCAAGCGAGCCTGGCACCCGGGACAAGCCAAGCAGCAGAGCTAGTAAGGACCCTAGATCTCAAAACTATACTATTACCTAGTGGGTCCATTCACATAGAGTCTACTGACGATCGTATTATACTTAGTACAATTAAGGAAATAGAACTGAATATAGTGGCACTCTCCAATGAAACCCTCCACGCGCTGCATAAGGGGTGGCAGATGAATTGAGAACTAGGGAGAAGCGTGCCCTCAACCTCATAAGTGAGGAAAAAGTCAATAATGAACAAATGAAGGAAAAGGTGGCACTTCAGGTATATAGTTCATGTCTGGATTCAGCAGTAGTGGAGGCGTGCAAGACAGTGCCTGAGCTTCACATCCCAGAGGGTGCATAGCCAAAAGCCAAAATCAGAAATTTAGCCGTTGGTTTGTGTTAGGCCAAAGGAGAAGTTAGATGAGTAACTTTTCAATTCAACATAAAGATTGCAAAGCTATAGTTAAAGTTGCAACCACTGAGATCCGACAGCAGCGCGGATTCAAAATAAAGGAAGGCATGACTACCTTGGATGCCATAGTCACTGACTGTGCGGCACTATTTGAGCAAGCTATGAAGCTAGTGAGCAATCTGCAGGAGGATCTGAACCTGAATACATTCAACACTGAGGTAAGGGAGTTGTAACACCAATATAATGAGGTCAGGGTGACTGCACGGACCTTAGCACCAGCACAGTGTCTTGGCAAGTTACAAGAAGGAAAACAACTACTAGTACAGGTAGAGGAAGTGTAGAAGAAGGAAGCCTTGCTAAAGGCCAGGTTGTAGCCTTGGTTAGAGGAGGCTTATCAGGTCACGACTTCCATTCAGGATAATCTTAAAGGACTACAATAGACATAGCAAGCGATGAGGCTAGAAGTAGAAGGCTAGCCACTGAGAAATTGATTGAGGAGGTTCAACAGGAAGCGACACATAGTGTTGCTAAAGTTGCAGTAATCCGGGTGGAGTTGGGGGATCTTCATAGTAAGATCGTGGAACTAGTAGAGTGACTCAAGGGAGAGTTATGATCTTTGTGTTGGGGGCGTATTGGGATGGGGTCCCCTAGGTTAGTTTGGGGTTAAGATAACCCATATTTTGGTGCAATCTTGTAAATAATGTAAAGTCTCTGTGATTTATGGATGCATAGCGTGTAGGTGAATAGGAGTCAAAGGGGCTTAGCCCCTTGTTTTGGATAAGTTTTGAGTCAGTTTTGAGATTCACCCGTGGTCCGTGGACCATGGAACTGTATGAAAATTCTATAAATAAGTGTGTCTTAGAAATTCTAAGGTAGTAGTAGAGGAGAACTAGCAGGACAAAAGATAGCGAATTGGGTTGATTGAAGAGTCTATGATGAGAGCTAGGGAAAGAAGGCTCTACTTCCTGTGCTTATATAGGAAAAGAAAGGCTCTGCAGCTGAGTGTGCGGAGGTGTAGGAAGATTCCGCAGTTGGGTGCGTAGACCCCTACAGCTGTGTGCGCAAGGAAGTTGAGTCCGTAATCTTGAATTGAAGATCAATAAAGAGAGTTTTTTGAAGGATTCCTGAGTATTTATGTTTATCTTTGTTAATGTTATATGTTGTTGATTGTTAGAAAATTATATATTACGGAGCAATGGAACACATGAAATAATGCAGAAATATAAACACAGAAAACGCACAAAACAAGAGAGACACAGATATACGTGGTTCACCCAGTTTGGGCTACGTCCACCTCGAATAGCCAGTCCTTCCTTTCTATTATCCAGCAAAATGAAGAGACACAACCTACAGCAAATCCGCTGTAATATCCTCTGTCTTCTCTCACAGTCTCACCTCTCTGTTTCTCGCTCACACACAGAATACACATCTATCTCACAGCCTCAAATACAATGCCCTCATACAAAGAGAGGGGTTGCCTTATAGGGCAAAAAACCCTAAACTAAACATAAGTTCTACCTTCAGATCATCCGCCTAATGAACGGCCCAAATTGACTAGAAATTTACTATACTTTTACAAGGCAATTTCACAGTTGTTTTTTATCTTCGGGGGTGCTGCCCCCGAAACCCCCCGCCAGGGGGGGCTCCCAAAGGTCGCAGCCGCCGCCCCCCCTGGACCCCCCTGCAGCGAATATTTTAACGGGCGGTGTTGTTGCCGCCCCCATTTTGAACTGGGGTCCAATGTGGCAGTACTTTTGAATATAGAAGATAATCAGGCTCCACATCCAACATTGATAACTGATTTTTTTATGAGATATTGATTGAATATTACATGATTCTCTTGAATAAGTCTTAATAATGTACACCATGTATGTTTAACTATTTCCATGAAGACTGGTAATTTCTCTTTTGTTTACTAACGACTTACGTAAATTTGCACGAACACTAATTTATGACCGCTCTCTAATGCACGTAAGTAGGAAAATTTAGTGTTAGAGGTCCACAAGGAATGATTGTAGACCTTCACAAAGGTCTCAGGGCTATTTTAATAGAGTTGCGGCAACGTATCCTAAGAGTTTATCGATCTGTACGAAGGAAGATTTGAGGCACTTAAAGACATCACACTAGTCTTTGGATGCAGAAACTTGGTTCTTGCATCCCCCCATACTTCTTCAGGTGAGACTGCAGCCTGTGCTAGCGCGTTGTTGTTGAAATGGCTAGTAGTGTAGGGTTTTTTTGGTTGGTGCAACTAACTCTAAACTTGGGTTAGGACCCCCGAAGCCAACATAGTCCATCTATCCTTGGTTTTTCAACAATTTCTTCTGTATTTCTTCTCCTTCATGAACCTCAGCACTTTCAAAGAGTTGCAATTTATAAGGTCTTACAAGGTTCTGATGGCCTTGACCTTTTGATATTCTGATATGCCCTCTGCTCTAAAGTTCTGATATCAGGTCCCGATGTGCTCCAACCTCTGATATTAGATCAAAATTTTTTCTCAAAATAATCATAAGGGACTCCAACCTCCGATATTCTATCCTCCCGAGGTCCAAATATGTCATCTTGCTTTGATATCATGATCTTCTTAGGAATAACTTCGAAACTCAATAATTTTTTATACACGAGGCCATTGGAAGCTTCAACACATGGTTGGAAATATATTTCAAATCCCTTTCCATTAGAGAGGGTCTAATGTAGTCTTTGATCCCATCTGCTACCTAGGAAATGGTTGCAAACTCTCTACCTCAATGCTAGTCTGGTTGACATCAATGCCAACATACCAAATGCCACAAGCAATTCATACAATTCCAACTATCCAACAATCCCCCCCTTTGGAATTGATGGCAATAACATAAGCTCCCTCTAAAACTAGGCATGGTTTTCTTCATTGTTCTTCTTCTCCAATGCGCTAGTAATATTCTCCCCCTTTGGCATCAATGGAAAATGATGCCCTTGAATACTCCCCCTAAACCACTACGACCTACTCTTCAATTGATCTAACATGCTGAGTAGTTTCCAACACACTATAGTTGATTAATTTGGGAGAAGTTACAACCCTCATTTGTTGCCTAATATATTCAAAGGGTTCTCTTGCCAGTGTCTTAGTAAATATATTTGCAAGTTGGTCTTTAATAGCCACATATTCAAGTTGAACAACATTGGTTGCAACTTTCTCTCTTAGGATATGGAACTTGATAGGGATGTGCTTGGTCTTTCAGTGCATGACAGGATTCTTAGAGATATTGATGGCACTAGTATTATCACACATGATTGGAATAGGATTAGCCAACTCTATCTTATTTTCCTTTAAGGTCTCCTTCGTCCATATAATTTGTGAACAAGTAGCAGCTGCAATATATTGTGCTTTAGCAGTTGATAAAGAAATGGAAGCTTGTTTCTTGTTGACCAATGATACTAATCAATTTCTCAAAATGAATGTTGTGCCTATGGTGCTCTTCCTGACATCAATGTTGTCTTCTGAATCAGCATCAGTGTAGGCCTTCAAATTAAACTCTCTTCTTTTAGCATACCACAGTCCATAATCCATTTTCCCTTGAAGATACTTGAAAATCCTTTTGAGAGCGATGACATGACTTTCATGAGGGAAAGCTTGAAATATGGCCATGAAACCCACTGATGAGCACCAGTATTGCAGTAAGGATGTTGCAACTCCTGGGCTACCAGCTTTACTTATCAACCCAGGGTTCGTACAATCTTGGAGGTGGCAGTTTTGTATGCACAAGTAAAAGTGATGGTCCTACCTGTTTTCATTGTTCAGCTGGCAAGAGACCACTGGGGTTCCAAGCCAGACTTCTATGGAGTCATAAGAAACTTGATTCTTTGATGGAAGAAAGGTAAGTCTACTCTAAGAGAGTTACTCTATTGCATTAACTAATAATGTCAACATGTAATGCTAAATCACACCATTTCGTAATTAACCATTTAAGAAGCTATGCTAGGCAGAAATGCTAAATCAACATAAACCAAATGCTACTATCTAAGTTGCAGAAGTAAGAAGCATCAAACAATACTTTGGTCTTTTTATGCAAAATCAAGTATGCAAACTAATTGTTCGTATGGATGTGGCAGGTGGATTAAGGGTGTTTGAGGATGGCTAGAAGGTTTATGAAGTGGTTGGATGGTGTGGAGGGTCCCTAGGAGGCTTTTGGTGACTTCCTAGATTTTTTCCATCAATTCGGCCTCAAAATAGGTCGTTTCAGGAAAACCTACAAGATGTACTAGAAACCTACAGTATGATCCTATACGAATTACAAAAAACCTGTAAGATACAAGTGAGAGCTAAATGTGACATGTAGGAGGTGATGGGAGGCTTAGGAAAGCTATGTGATGGGTGGAATGGAGTGGTAGAAGGTCTAGGATCACTCAGGAGTCAATAACCAAGGTAATAGATGGCTAGATTCACTCAATGTGCTTGGGAGAATTTCTCTGAAAAATGATGGAAAAGTAGTGAAAGTGATGGTGAAAACAAGGGATGGCTAAGGTGGATGAAGTGGAAGGTTGTTGTTGGCTATGAAGTCTTAGTCTCCTCCTGAAGCACCTGCTCTACTTAAAACATGTGTGTCTTCCAAAAATCTATGCAACAAGATACATTTTCATAAACTAGAAAAGCAGAATTAATGAATCAACTGCCTACACTATGCATGAAGAAAGTTGTTGAAAGGAATGAAAGCATGAGTTAGATCTATTGCAGAAATGGAGATGAAAAATATGACAATGAAATCTACCTTGCAAAATTAACCAAATACTAAATTAAAGACAACAAACTTCAAAGCTCATAACAAAACTAGAAATTTGTGTTTTTGGGGCTGCTTAAGGGTCCCTTCCTCAAGTCATGGTCCCAGAGGTAGGAAGCAAGGCTGAGACACCTGCTAACAACCTTGTGGCGATCCTTTTTCTCCTTGCTAACCTGCTACTTGAAATAAGGCACAAATGGAAGCAAACTATTAAACAACCAATCTAATCTACACTACTTGTAATGGAAATGCGTCTAAAAAGAAAATTAACAATGAAGCTATGAATCTACACTAAACATACATGTACAATAAAGAGGAACCTTGGCTGCTAGTGTAAGGCCCTAACCCAAGAGCTTTATCCCTCTGAGTTAACTCAGTGTCAGCTCAAAACAAAACTCATTCCTATTAACAAAACAACAAATTACATCTAGAACTATCACAAGTTTTGCAACTCAAAAATAGATTAGAGTTTTACAATCAAAAATATAAATCCTACTGAGGTCCTAAGCCTCTCTACTTATACATCTGAAGTCCCCAACGACTTCCTTAAAATTAGGGAGGGTCAGCTCCCAAACTCGAGATAAGCTAGTTCTTTGTCTCTCACTTGCTCAACTGCCTTCTAGTCCTCATGATTTGGTTGTTTGCACTCCGAGCTGATGTGATGAATGGAGGAATATTCGAATGGAGGAGTATTAAGTGAGGAGGATTTACCACCTACAATCCCTCTCCCTTGTCCCATTCGAGTTTTGACCTTAGTCTTTGCCAAAATTCCTTGATTTTCTCCTTTAATCCTGCATTCAATGCATATTAGACCACAAATCATAATATCCAACTCTAACTCACCTCATAAACAAAATAAAATCAAAAACATGTAATAAGTTATGAGAAAAGTTGGTTTGACTAAGCTAGAAGGTGAATTAAGGCCCATATAATTGCCCAATGATGAGGCTCATCATCACCCCTACTAAAAGCGTTGTGCATCCTCTGAGCAACTTAATAAATATCCATATGCTTCATGGCTCTAGTGGCCTCTCTGACATCCCATGCCTCTACTTTGGTCTCCTCTTCTTGTTCATAGAAGCATGCTTTATTTTCTACCTCTTCCCACTGCCTCTTTCCTTCTTCTTCTTTTCTTCTTTCTAGCATCCCTAATAGTAGTGGTGGATTGAGTTTTAGGCCTATCCAATTGACCTTTAACCTTTGCATAGATTGCTTATACGTAGCTGTCCTATTGAGTGCCTCTCTCAACCTTTGGGAAGAGTGAGATTCTCTTATCTTTAAGTTGTATGGTAGTTGTTCCATATCCTCAGGCAAGCATGTATACTATCATCTCCCAGCAACGTGAACATGTCCTCAAAATGTGAAATTGCTTGCTTTTGGGCAGAAAGATATCAAGGTGCTAGTTGAGGATCATTTGCAATCAAATTATGGGTACTAATGAGGGCCATGGGATTTGATTGTTTATATCTAATTAGAAGAGGTTCAGTTTGCTCTCTTGCCAATATCATTTTCATCTATGCAGCTCTTGACTCCTCATGGTTCGTCCATGATGCCAAAGCCATTCATTGTAGATCTCCTAGCTTAGCATTAGGGTCCCATACATTCATGTCTGTGAGAGCCATGTTGTGCAAATAAACTCAGCCATTTTGGCCCTATCTTCTAGTGTACTTTGATCACAAAGATCAACAAATTGCCTATAGTCCTGAAATGGCATGGTGCCTCTCTGTCCTAGGGTCTTAATCTAGAACTGCAACCATTGTTCTTTGAGGTAGAGAGCATAGGATTTAGTTGGCATCCTACACTGGATTGCTTCCAAAGAGATACTGGCCATACATGCCAATTGATTCTCTCTTGCCTGCCGTTGTCCCCTCAACCATGCATTTTTTGTCTTTAGTTGATTTCTCATTATAGCTTTTATGTCCCTCAAGCCACTTATCTCTCTGCCCATCTCCTTGAGTTTCTCTTCCATGTGCCCAATGTCTTCCACCCCCTTTGATTTGGGGATCTGCATCCATCGGTGAGTTCTAGCCCTCTCCTTCTCAAGCTCAAAGAACAATGGGATGGAAAATGTTTTAGGTATGACCATACCTCCTTCAATAAACCGATAATAGGAGTCCATGTTAGGTTGGGGGTTGGGTTCTTTTGTCTCTGTGTCCTCTTCTTTAGTTTCTTGTTGCTCCCCTAAATTCCTTTCCAATTTATGTCCCTCCTGTAGATTCAACAAAGTATCCTATAGGATTGTTTTTGCTTCCTGTAGATTTTGTTGTGTATCCTGTAGGATTGCCTTTCCCTTGGAGGAATTTGATCTAGTAGTAGGCCTCCTTGCATAGGTGATAGGGAACTTAGGGGAAGTCATTTTGTATTTTTGTGTAGGGGAGTCTTCAATCACAATAGGAATTTTGGTTGATGCTTGGGTCTTCCCCTGTCTTATTCTTGTTCTTTTTCTTGTCCTAAAATATAATGGGGTCTCCCTCTGGATTTTTCCTTTTTTCTTGATTGGGGTGCTAAGAGCAGTGAGGGAAGTTGTTGTCTCTCTCTCTCAGTGGCTTCTGGAGACACCCTAGTTGATTCCTCCTTGTTTTCTATCCCCTATTTTCCATTGCCTTCTTCCTCTATGTCCTTCCTATCTTCTTCTTCTTGTAGATCTTCATCATCTATGTTAGTTTCCTCCTTAATTTCCTCCTTTGTTTCTTCATCATCCTCCTTCTCTTCTCCCTCTTCTTCTTCATCTTCATCATGTTCCTCTATGTCAGCTCCTTCTTCATCCATCTCATCTCTATCTCCTTCTGTATCTTCCTCCTCCTATTTTACTTCTTCTTCACTAACAATAGGACTAACATCATAAGAGAGAGCTTTGATGTCATCCTCTACTAGCATGTCTCTGAAAATTGACCATTTGAGGTTTTGGAGGACATCTTCTATGAGGATCCTAATCAACCCATGGTGAGTTAACTATTGGAAATTTCCCTCCTTCACTTGGATGCGTGAGTCTAGGATTGATTGAAGCAGGAAGTATGGTATGTTGAGCCTTTGGTGAGGGGGTCTCCAAATCTCAATTCTTCAAGGATCCTAAAATCATAGCCATAGACCACACTATACCTACCCTCAGATCAAATGTATTTGATCAGTTGGTAGCCTACTTCATTCCATGGATATGGCAGACTTTCCCTAGTTACTCCATTTTTGTCCTCAGTGGGTTCCTCAACTTCTAAAAATAATTTCCTTTTGGCAACTTGGCTATCTCCTTGTGGTGACACTGCTAATGAGCTCAGGGGTGAGATCTATAATGAGGCCCCTTATTACGATAGTGGCATGGATTCTTGTGAGTGGAGTGAGGGAGAGAGAAAATTTTTGAGCCACCTCATCATCATACCCTCTGAGTTTTTCGAAAAACCCCATCCAATTATGTCTTGTGAAGATTTCAAGCACTTGGGGGGGTTCTTGGATTCTCATAGCATTGGTGGGATCTCTCCTATTAAAACCTCATGTCATCTTGCTCGTGAAGTTTTAGGAGAAAATGAGAGGGTTGAAACAATTTTTTAAATGCAGAACCAAAACAGCGATGACTGTGTATGTAATTCCCTTACACAGTTGCTAAATTCACTCAAACTTAGAGGATTTCTGGTTCATTTACTTGCAAAGAGGGATGTAATACAGAGCCTACCTCTTTATATTGTTTGCATTGGTCAACTCTCGTGATATCCCTTTTGAACTGTTCTCTGCCAATCCTGTAGACAGTCTCTGTGTATCCTGTAGGAAATCATGTGTAACCCTGTAGGAATTCCTGTGTAACCCTGTAGGAATTCATGTGCGGTGAAACGATGCAGTTTTACATCCGGTGAGTTTCCTGGGTATGAGAGTGACCTAAGTGAGTAATTTTCGAGGAAGTGAAATGCATGAATGCATGGGAACGTTGTTTTATTTCCTCTTATGGTGATTCGAGGTGAGGTGGTGTGCTAGCAGCAAAGGTACGTTTCCATTTTTGGACCATTGGTCCCCACTACCACCTCATCATTTCCCACTCCTCATAATTAGCTCTCACCTTATGGATCCATAGTTTTAACCGCTTTTGTCCTACTCCTTCTCTGTCTTTGAGTTGACTGCAGTCACAAGTGAGAGGACACATGGATGTGCATGTGTTGACTAAACAAAGGTGGCCAAGTTAACTGGCCACCTTTTCACTTATAAACCAACTATCTCGTAACCCTTACATTTTTTTGACTACATGATGCATATGAGAGAGTGAGCGAGATACTTATCTGTGGTTCCAATACTATGTTGCAGTTGTCGAAAACCGGAGGTGTTGATGTGTATATTTGTTGCATGTTATTCTTCTTCCTCCTCTTGTTGTCTGCTAATGGCTTCTTTGTTTGTATAGGTACCTATGGTTGAAGATATGATGTTGCTGCTTTGGAGTTCTTGTATCATCATGTTGAAGGCTTGTTGTTGATATGATTGGTATTTTGTGGGATAGGCTGCTATAGGATTTCCTACAGGATGTCCTGTAGTTTCTTCTCCATCAGAACTATTTAATCATTCTTCTTGATGGGGCTGTGAGGATGGTGACATGGATGGAAAGAAGGAGTAGGAGTGTGGAGAGCAAGGAATATTCAGGTGATGCTCTTTATTCCTCTTTGTTTCCCTTTTTTCGAAGACTAGAGAAAAAAATACTCTTGAAACTGATTTTTTTCTAATGGTGAGTGCAGGGATGATGATGGTGGACAAGGTGTGGTCATACATGATGAAGAGGGTGAATTTTTGGGGCCTATAAAGTCCATCATTTTCCTTCAGACTACTTCCTGTAGGATTTCTGGGTCACTGTAATTCCTACAGGATCATCCTATAAGATTTCAGGGGATCCTGTAGGAATACAAGGGACCCTGTATAAAACACAATCGTTTTATAAATTGAAGCAATGGAGTGTAAAAAACCACAGAAATGATGGAGGGATGCATGGTAATGAGTGGAAAAATAATTATGTGAGTGACAGGGGTCTCTTTGGGATCCTCCTTTGCTCCTTGACCGTCCTTCTTGCGAACCTGCAAATGGAAATTTCATGATTAAAAAAAAACTTTTTTATTTTTTATTTAAAACAACTAGGCTGCCTCTAAGAGGTCTTTACCCTAGTTTTTTTCCCTGGGTGCCTCAAGAAATATTTTCACCCAGGGAACTTTCTTATTCTCTTTTTCTTCATTTTGTATTTTTTTTTTTTGACACCACTGAGCCACCTCAAGAGGTTTTCAACCCAATGATGGGACTCAGGCGCCTCATGGAGATTTTCACCCAAGTCCTTATTCTTGTTTCTTTTTCTCAGTGATTTGATGAGGGAGGAGCTGGAACTTGCTCCACCACCATCACGGTTTTATTGATATCATCAATGAACTCTCGTTTTGATAAAGGTTTCTTGTAAATTTTCAATCGGTGTCCGTTAACAAGCAAAGGAATGGCTTCTTCATCTATGGTTTTGATTTGCACTAAACCATTATCATTGCATATTTCCACAACATAAGGTCTGATCCATCTTGTCCTTGTTGAAAATGCAACAAGATGATGGAGCTTAGTGAAAATAAGTCGCCTTCACTAAGTGGGCCCGCAAGCTATTTTTGGCGCAAAGTCTATTTTTAGACTATTTTTAGACATATGGATCATGGTCTATGAGTTGCAGGATGCTATTTATGGATGATTGGTCATGTTGGTAAAAATAGATGGACCTCTATATTTAGACATATGGGCGGAGTCTATTTTTAGACTGCCAGTCAAAAAATAGATCAGTCGAATATTATTAGCTCTTAATAATATTGGACTATAAACATTATCTTATCCTCTTGCAGCACTTCAGTTCAAGCTACGGATGTGGCACATGCAACTGTCAGAAGGAAATACACTTTTCCTATGGGTTAGTTGAGCTATTGC
>APFE030805605.1:0-56277 GCA_000404065.3 Pinus taeda | reverse complement strand
AACTAAATAATACATTAGTTAACTCAGTGCATGGACAGTTCAGTGGAGACAAGTGTTAGAGGTGGGTGAAAGGGTGAGACTACTACCAGTTGTGACTATAGTTGTGCATGAGATTTGCACAATCATTGATTGAGATTGCCAATGAGGATTACGCAATACAAACCAAGGGAATTCGAACTTGGATCTGATCCATTCTCAACAGGGATTGCGCAGTAGAGGTAGGCAAACAGTGGAGGAGATTTGAACCCGTGACTTGTTCAGATCTGAGCTAGTTTGTGTGTAGCAGGTGGAGATAGTACTGAGTACTTGTGAGGAATATTGTACTATGTATTGTTACATGTTCTCTATCATTATAATATACAGATAGTTCGGGGTTTTCAGCTGTATGCTTTCCCCATTACATACTGTATTGATATGTGTGATTAATGTTTCAATGTGTGCATGTGATTGTTTTTTTAATTCTGCAAATTGATGATCAATGGTAGAGGAGGTTATGTATTATGCATGCATTCTGCAAATAGTGTATAATCAGGATATCTGTGAATAAGTGTTATATTATTCAAAATTTCTACAGTCCTTAACTTTCCCTTGAAGTCTTTATACCTATAATCATATAACGATGCCCAATCGCCTTCCTGAAATTGCTTCTCCTTGATATTTTTATCATGTCAGATCTTCCTCTGAAGTTGAACTACTTCTATATGTAGGAGGGCCTGCATTCTGAATTCATCCAAACCATTCAACTGGAACAATCTCTCTTTTTGTGCACTGCTAAGAATCAAGATCCAAATCTGTTGGGCTACCATCCTTAATGTGATATATTCAAATTCAATGGACAGCAAGGCCTTTTTCCCATACACCAGCTCATAGGGTGTGAATCTAGTGGTGGTCTTCCATGTGGTATTATAGGACCAGGTGGCCTCAACTAGTCTTTCTGCCCAATCCTTCCTGTTGCTGCTCACCACTTTGGTCAAGATGCCCTCCAGTGCCCTGTTGGTCACCTCCACTTGCCCATTAGCTTGTGGATGATAGGGAGTGGATGTTCTATGCTTGAGCTTGTGATGGTTGAGCAAGTATTCAATCATGTTGGAGGTAAACTGGTTGCCTTACTCTATGACCAGCTCTCTAGGGTACATAAATTTGTAGAATACATTCTCCCTTAGGATCTCAGCCACCTTCTCTACTGTTACTGCCTTAATTGCCTTAGTTTCAACCCAATTAGTAAAATAATCAGTGCACACAATAATGTACTGTTTTTTCTTTGAAGGAGGGTCAATAGGCCCAATGAAGTCCATGCCCCACTTTTCAAATGGCTCGAAAGTCACTTGAGGCTACAGAGGCATTTCATCTCTTAGAGTAGGCCTTCCCATCCTCTAGCACCGATCACACTAACTAGTGTATTTTTTTACATCCTAATGAAGAGTGGGCCAATAATAGCCTGCTTGTAACACTTTGAATATTGTCCTCTTTGCTGCAAAGTGACCTCCACAAGGCCCATCATGACAGGTCAGAAGGATGTCAAAGACTTCCTCCTCCCTGACACACCTTCTCAAGATCTGATCTGGGTCGAGTTTGAAAATATTTCCCCCAATCCAAGTGAAGGGGGTGCCTTTCCTGACTATCTTGCTCTTTTCTTTGGATGACAAGTTTGGTGGGAACTGTGTTGATACCAAATAGTTTGCTATATAAGCAAACCATGGAGAGAGAACTGAAATAGCAAATAAGTGCTCATCCAGTAACTGGTTTTCCACCATTCCTTCTTCAACTATAGGCAAATTTACTCTAGACAAGAATTCTGCAACAACATTTTCCTTACCAAGCTTATCAACAATGGTTAGAGCAAACTGTTGTAATAAAAGTAACCATCTTATAATTCGAGCATTCACATCTGGTTTGTTCATTAAATATTTGATTGCAACATGGTCAGTATGCACAAATGTTTGATAGCCTGTAATATAATGCATGAGTTTGTTTAATGAATGCTCAATAGCTAGGAGTTTCTTTTCGGTCACTGTATAATTTAGTTCAGCCTTTGATAAATTCTTATTAATAAAATAGATAGCATAAGGTAGTTTTTCATCTATCTGACCTAGGGCTTCTCCTATGGATTTTTGTGAGGCATTAGCATGAATATGAAAGAGAAGGGCCCTATTTGGGCCTCGAAAGAATCGTTGCAGTTGTCAAATTATCCTTTAGGATGTCTAAAGCCTCTTGACAGCTTTTTGACAATATAAACTCAGAGTCTTTGGCTAAAAAACCAAATAAAGGAGAGGCCAACTTGTTGAATTCCTTTATGAACCTTCGGTACTATCCAGCTAAGCCTAGAAAACTTCTGACATCTTTTTGCTTTTGAGGAGGTGGGACCCTTTGGATGATAACTATTTTGTTTGGGTCCACCTGTGGTCCTTGCTAAGATATTGAATGACCTAGCATGTTCCCTACAATCATTAAGTATTCACATTTTTCAGGGCTGAGAGACAGGTTCATTTCAATGCATTTGTGTATTACTTTGCAAAGGTTAGGTAGGGCTTCTTGAAAATCACAGCCATGAGGTGTAAAATCATCCATATAAATCTCCACCACATCATGGACTAATTCGGCAAAAATACTCAAGACTTCTCTCTAGAATGTGGCAGGAACATTTCTTAGGCCAAAAGGAAGGACCCTGTAGGCAAAGGTACCCCAAGGACAACTGAATGTGGTCCTATCCTGGTCTTCTTGGTAGATCTGGATTTGGTTGTACCCACTGAATACATCTAGGAAAGAGAAAAAACTTTTCCCTACCAGGCCATCTAGCACTTGGTCAATGAAGGGTAGAGGAAAATGATCATTTTTTGTGGCTTTGTTCAACTCCCTGTAATCGACACAAATTATCCACTTACCATTTTTCTCGGGAACTAACACCAAAGGAGAGACCCACTCACTGTCAGAGATAGGGTAAATGAATCCTGCATCTAGCAATTTTTGCAGTTCTTCTTTGACCATATCTTTAAGAGTTGGATCCATCGTCCTTTGTGGTTTTCGGACCGGCTTGCAACCTTCTTTGATGTATATGTGGTGATTACACACTGAGGGGTGTACTCCCTTCATTTATTTGTAACTCCAAGCGAAGGCTTCTATATTTTCCTTTAACATGTTCCATAACTTCTCTTCCTGGAGAGAAGAAAGAGATGGATTGATTTTCAAGGTTCTCTTTGGGCCGAATTCTATGGTTTTGACATGGAGTGGGTTGGAATTTCCCAAGCATAAGTCAATTGGATGGTTGTTATAGGTTTCCTCTACTACTTCTTCTAAGGGTAATGAACTGGGAGTTGGACTTTGGAGCAAGTGTTCAATCAATTCATCCTCATCCTGATGTCCTCCTCCCATGGTTGTTTCTAAGGCATAAAGTTGGGCGGAATAAACTTCATCTTCTTCCTCCTCTTCCAACCATAAAGGTAATTCATGCTCTAGAGAAGTTTAATTAGGAGGGTATAGGACTAACTGCTTGGACATATGCCCTTCTTGATGGTCATATTCCCAGCTCTGCAGCTAATGTAAGCATCGACAGTGGCCAACCATGGCCTCCCAAGTATGAGAGGGTAACCAGTAAGCTTAGCCTTAGGCTGGAGAACTAGGAAATTTGTAGGGTACTCCCAAGAGTCAATGGAGATCATCACATCTGTTAGGCCCCTATACTACTAGTGTAACCCCTTATTGTTATTAGTACACCCCCCCTTATTATATTGATGTACCCATGTAGTGCCCATATTGTTACTATTGTGCCCCATAGAAGCCCACTATTGTTATTATTGTGCCCTTACATTATTATTGTTATGTCGGCTCTGATTATGTTATGAGCCCTTAGACTCCTATATATAGAAAGGCGGTCTTTTCATTTGTATCATCCAAGAATTGTTCATTTATGTAATGTAAAGGAGGTTGCCCCCTCGAAGAGGCTGAATTCTAAGGCGTTGATCTATCTTTTCTATCTTTTCTTGAGCTGGTTTCATAACAACATCCTCCACAATTCCCTCAGGTATTACTGTGGAACGGTTTGCAAGTTGCAAAACTATTGTGGTCTTCCTCAATGAACCTTGGAGATTGAGCTTGAGCATGGTGTCCTTGGTCATCACATTAATGACAGCCCCAAGATCGATCAGAGTGTGTGGGACAATGGTGCCATTGATGCGCATATCTACTACAGGGTGTCCAGGGTCCAAATAGTTTGGACAGATTACCTGCCCCAGCATTAAGTCAGACAGCTTCCCAATTACATTAATGGTAGGGGCATCCCTTTTTTGCCTCCATGGATTCTTGAAGAAATTCTCCTTAATCAACTTATTTTAAATAGGAACATCTTTTATTGCCTTGAGAAATGGGATCTTTACACATAGATTTTTCAATTCTCCCAGAAGTTCAATCTCTTCTGGGGTAGGCTGGAGTGGTTGAGTTAATCTCTCAGGAAAGGGTGGATTTACTTTAAGGTTTCTTTCCTCTCTTTCTTCCTCAACTTCCCTAGGTGGAGGTGGAGGTTGGTTATCTGGGAGAACTCTCCCAGATCTTAGGTTAATCTCTTGGATTTCCACAGCATAAGCTGGATATAATGTCTCTCCACTCTATACTTACTGAGCCTGATTGTTGTTCAGGTTCAGATTTGGCTGGGCAAGCATCTGGGGTTTCTTGGATGGAGCAGAGTGTAGGAGATGTGGTTGGGAAAGTGGTGGAGGCAATAGAGTTGGAGCATTGTTGTATTGGGGCCTCCACCCCTGGAATGGTGCATTCCACTGAGGTTGGGGTGGAGCATAAGGTTGAAATGACTAGCTAGCTGACTAGGAGTGATACTGAGATGTATAGGACCAAGGAGGGGGTCTAGACCAGGAAGGATGAGCAGGGGGTCCCAAGAAGGTATGGTTGTGGTTTGGTTTGGGTTGTAATATGCATGGGACAACCCTTGCATGCCCTACTGGTATGGTCTAGGCCCATGAAGTATCCTCTGGTTAATGTAGCAAATCTGCTCAGTGACCCCTTCAGCGCCTTGATATACAAATTTGAGTCCGAGAAAAGAAGGGCACTTGCCTGTGGAATGGTTTTCTTCACAGACCAAGAAAATTTCAATAGAGTTCAATGGACATTCATTCCTAGGATGCCTTCTAGTGCATCTAGGACAAAAAATGGCCAAGGCTCTCTCTGCTTCCTCCTGCTTCCTCTTAATTTTCATGGTGTCCATTTGAAAGGCAAGGGTTTGCAGCATCTCGCTTTTGAAATCTTCTAGCATGTTTCCAATTTCACCTTGATGGATGAGCTAGAAGATGATGTACTGACCATAGGTTGCCTACCCCTACCCTTTTTCCTGGTTGCCCTAGAATGGTTTCTAAGGACAGTCTTGATGTCCTCATAGGGTAATTGATAGATATCTCCTCCTGCTAACAGATGTAAGATATCCATAAGATATTCTCTTACTTCCCTAAGCAGGACCAGCTTTAGTGACTCAGGGTCAAGTGTGCACCTAGCCCTTTTGTAACTAAGATGGAATCTTTCTTCGTAATCCTCTAGGGATTCATCATTGCCTATAGTCATATTGAAAATTTCTTCTTTAGTATCCTTTAACCGACAGTGGTCCCAATATTTGTTGTTAAAGGCATGTTGCATCTGAGCCAAAGTTGTGATGTTATCTCCAGGTAAACCCATGAACCAGTGAAATGATGCATCCTTGAGGGTAGATGGAAATAACTTTAACTTTTTCTCATCATCTGTATAGTCATAGTTTTGGCATATAAAAACAAACTCAAACAGGAAAGTGGAAAGGTCCTCTGTGGTCGGGCCATGGAAATGAGGTAGGGAAAAGGGGCTTATATTTTTCATCTTAGTGTCCCCATTGGTTTCCCTGATGAGGATGGCACCCTCAACCCTCTCTCTATTCCCTCTGTCATTCCAGTTTTCAACCATTAGTTCAATGGGAATGGTTTCCTCTTCTTCTTCTTCCCCTTTAGGTTCTTAAAATATGTCAAGTTTCTTACCTAAGGGTTCCTCCAGTTCACAACCACCGAAGAAGAGAGAAGGTTGGTTGTTGGATGCAGTGGAGGTATTTGGAAAAAATTTCCCTAATTTGTCCCTATTCCTATGAGGCATGAAAGGAAATATTTTCAGTATGGTTTTGTATTTTTTTGTAAACTTGGAAAGTGCTTGTAGAATGGAAATTGTTGATTGAATGAAAATTATTGGTAGAATGAAAAAGCTACTTGTTGAATTGAAATCTTACTTGCAAAATGGAAAGGAAAAAAGACAATGCAAAATGAAAGAAAGGAAACAACTAGATTACTCTTGCAAAAATAAACTAAAGGTAGAATATTGAAGACAAGAAATAGAACAAAAGAAAGCAGTAATCACATTCAACTCAAACACCTCCCTAGAAATGGTGCCAAAAAGTGATGAACGCCAGTATTGTAGCAAGGATGGTGCAACTCCTGGGCTACTAACTTTACTTATCAACCTGGGGTTCGTACAAACTTGGAGGTGACAGTGTTGTATGCACAAGTAAATGTGATGGTCCTACCTATTGTCACTATTCAGCTGGCAAGAGACCACTGGGGTTCTAGGCCAGACTTCTAAAGATTCAAAAGAAGCTTGATTCTTTGATGGAAAAATAGGTAAATATACTCTAAGAGAGTTACTCTACTGCATTAATGGAGAAGGTCAACATGTAATGCTAAATCACACCATTCCCTAATTGACCATTTAAGAAGCTATGCTAGGCAGAAATGCTAAATCAACATAAAACAAATGCTACTATATAAGTTGTAGAAGTAAGAAGCATCAAGCAATACTAATGTGCAAGTAAAGAGACTAAACTAAATCTATTTTTTTGCTTTTTTGGTCTTTTTATGCAAAATCATGCAAACAATTTTTTCTTTGTGGATGTGGTAGGTGGATTATGGGTGTTTGAGAACGGCTAGAAGGTTTATGAAGTGGTTAGATGGTGTGGAGGGTCCGTAAGATGCTTTTGGTGACTTCATAGAGCTTTTCCATCAATTTGGCCTCAAAACAGGTCATTTCAAGAAAATCTACAGGATGTACTAGAAACCTTCAGGATGATCCTGTACAAATTACAGGAAACCTACAAGATACAGCTGAGAGCTAAATGTGAGGTGTAGGAGGTGATGGGAGACTTAGGAAAGGTGTGTTATGGGTGGAATGGAGTGGAATGGAGTGGTAGAAGATCTAGGATCACTCAGGATTCAATATCCAAGGTAATAGATGGCTAGATTCGCTCAATGTGCTTGGGAGAATTTCTATGAAAAATGATGGAAAACTAGTGAAATTGATGGTGAAAACAAGGGATGGCTAAGGTGGATGAAGGGGAAGGTGGTTGCTGGCTATGAAGTCTTAGTCTCCTCCTAAAGCACCTACTCTACTTAAAACATGTGTGTCTTCCAAAAATCTATGCAACAAGATATATTTTCATAAACTAGAAAAGCAAAATTAATGAATCAACTGCCTATACTATGCATGAAGAAAGTTGCTGAAAGGAATGAAAGCATGAGTGAGATCTACTGTAGAAATGGAGATGAAAAAGATGACAATGAAATCTACCTTGCAAAATTAACCAAATACTAAATTAAAGACAGCAAACTCCAAAGCTCATAACAGAACTAGAAATTTGTGTTTTCGGGGCTGCATAAGGGTCCCTTCCTCAAGTCATGGTTCAAGAGGGAGGAAGTGAGGCCAAGACACCTGCTAACAACCTTGTGGTGATCCTTTTTCTCCTTGCTAACCTGCTACTTGAGATAAGGCAGAAATGGAAGCAAATTATAAACCAACCAATCTTATCTACACTACTTGTAATGGAAATGCATCTAAAAAGAAAATTAACAATGAAGCTATGAATCTACACTAAACATACATGTACAATAAAGAGGAGCCTTGGATGCTAGGGTTGGGCCCTAACCCAATAGCTTTAGCCCTCTGAGTTAACTCAGTGCTGGCTCAAAACAAAACTCATTCTTATTACCAAAACAACAAATTTCATCAATAGAATTGTCACAAATTTTGCAGCTCAAAAATAGATTAGAGTTTTAAAATCAAAAATTTGAATCCTATTTAGGTCCTAGGCCTCTCTAATTATACATCTGAATTCCCCAATGAATTCCTAAAAATTAGGGAGGCTCGGCTCCCAAAATTGAGATAAATTGGTGCTTTGTCTCTCACTTGCTCAGCTGCCTTCTAGTCCTCATGATTTGGTTGTTTGCACTCCGAGCTGATGTGATGAATGGAGGAATATTCGAATGGAGGAGTAGTAAATGAGGAGGATTTACCTCCTACAATCCCTCTCCCTTGTCCCATTCGATTTTTGACCTTAGTCTTTGCCAAAATTCCTTGATTTTCTCCTTTAATCCTACATTCAATGCATATTAGACCACAAAGCATAATATCCAACTCTAACTCACCTCATAAACAAAATATAATCAAAAACATGTAATAAGTTATGAGAAAAGTTGGTTTAACTAAGTAGGAGGTCAATTAAGGCCCATATAATTACCCAATGATGAGGCTCATCACCCACCACTTGCATGATGTCTCGTCATGAATATGTGAGATAGAGCAAGATTCCTATCATGGATATATATTTAGTCTTATTTACCAGTTGTGTCTCATCTTCTTTGCACAATTTGCAGCCTATAACCATAGGTGTCCTAACTGGCTTGCAATCTTCCAACCCAAACTTCTTCAAAGTTTCTTGTAGGTACTTGGATTGGGAGATAAACACCCCATTTTGTGACAAAGAAATTGGTAATCCCAAGAAAAAAGAAAACTCTCCTATTACGGACATCTCAAACTCTATCTGCATACATTTTTTGAATTAATGTCCCAATTTTTCCAGATCGCTTCCAAAGATGATGTCGTCCAGTTACACCACTACAATTAGTAGATGATCATCTTCACCCTTTATGCATAGATTGGTTTCTTCAGTACTTTTCTTAAAGCCCTGTTGCTTAAGGTATTGATCCAATCTTGCATACCAATTTCTAGGATCCTGTTTGATTCCATATAAGGCCTTTTTTAGTTTGCACACAAACTCTTTATCTTCGACAAACGTGAATCCTTCTAGTTGCTCAATATAAACCTCTTCTTCCAGATCTCAATTGAGAAATGCAAACTTTTCATCCATCTAATATACCTTGATATTTTTATGACTGGAAAAGGCAAGAAACATTCTAATAGCTTCCAATCTCTCTACAAGTGTAAAGGTTTCCTTGAAATCTATGTATTTTATCTCGGCATACCCTTTGCAAACTAATCGAGCCTTATTCCTAATTACTTGACCTTGTTCATTCAGCTTATTTTTGGAGACCCATTTTTGTACCTAAGAATTTTTTCTCTTTGGTTCTTGGAATAAGCTCCCAAGTGTCATTCTTCGTAATTTAGTCAAGTTCTTCATTCATAGCTTTCACCCAAAACTTGTCCTCACTCGCTTGGTTGACATTTTTTTATTCAACCTAAGATAGAAGAGAAATATTTGCACAACTTGAACTTCCAAAAAAATTCCTCCTAGTCTGAACGCCAAGACTCTAGCCTCCAAGAATTTGACTATCAGGGTGTTCTTTCTATACATACCTAGAAGGTTTTTTGGATCATGGAGTTGTGATTGTTTCCATGTCTTTGTTATCTGAATTTGTTTCATCTTGATCTGAGAACCTAATGTCTGAAATCTTTTCTCCATCTGAGTTCATGTTTCCTTTGGAGGACTCAGGTTGTGAATTTATTTCATCTACTACTACATCAATGCAATCCTCAACCCTATTTTTTCGTTTTTTGTAACACTTGTATCCTTTAATTTGGGTAGAGTACCTGAGTAATATACCCTCATCAGTGCGTGAATCAAAATTTCTGGGATTTTTTTCATTCCTTTTGATAAATCATTTGCTCTAAAAAAACCTTGAAACATTTAAGTGATGCAAGTCTTCTCTTCCATAACTCATAGCCAGTTTTACCGCTATTAGGCCTGAGTTGTGTTATATTTGATAGGTATATTGTTGTTTGTGCTACTTCTCCCTAGAAGGTGTGGGATACATCTGCTTCATCCATCATAGCTCTGGCCATTTCCTGGATTGTTATGTTCTTTCTCTCAACTACTGAATTTTTTGTGGAGTTCTAGCCACATAATAATTCCGTTTAATTCCATGCTCTTCACATAATTCTTCAAACTCTCTTGAAGTGTATTCTCCTCCTTTGTATGATCTTAAGCATTTGATCTTTAAATTTTTTAAAGTGCTTAAATGCTTCTGATTTTTTTGTTATGAGCATAATCCAAGTGGCCCTAGTAAAATCATTAATGAGTAACATAAAATACCTTTCTCCTCTTGGGGTTTTTTCTCTAGTTGGGTCGCAGATATTGGTGTGAATTAGCTCCAGTGGAATAAATGAAAATAACCCTTTTGACTTGAAATGAGTCCTAGTTTTCTTACCAAATTGACATGACTTGCAGATTGAATTATCAGGCCTCGATAGTCTTGGAAAACCTCTCAACACTCCCAGCTTGCTGACTCTTATAGAACTATCTAAATTCATATGACCAAGTCTCTTGTGCCACAACCATGATTCATTCATTTTTATTAAATATTGTTTACTCTGGAGTCATAAAACACATATACATTGTTGTGAGTTATGATTTATTTTCCCACCAGCTTTCCATCTTTCTCATTTCGGATCTCAAAGTCCTTGGATCAAAAGATCACATCATATCCATTATCACACATCTCACTTAAACTAAGAAATTTTTTCTTGAGACCTTCCACATACACACATTTATAGCTTTATTCTTTTGATCCAAACTGACTATGCATTTACCTTTAATTTTTGTTGGGGCATTGTTGCCAAAAGTGACATTGTTCCCTCTATCTTTTTCTTTTAGTGATAGAAATTTTCTCTTATCCTCATTCATATGCTTGGAACAACCATTATTCACATACCATTTGTTCTCTTGATTATGTGCATATAGAGAAAGTCCACATTGAATGTTATTTTTAGTTTTTCGTTTCCAATTCTCCTTATCCTTTTGAGAATCTGGTTGTTGAATATTGTTGGACTTAGATAGGTATTCAAACCTTCTTCTGAACTCACTTTCCTTGTGCCCAAAATTATTAAATTTTAAACACTCAATGTCACTTAACAAGGGAGAGAAGCCATTTTGATCTCTGAGAGAAGAGTTTCAAGATCAAAAATTTGAATACTTATTATATCTAGGATTTTGATCTCTTTCAACTTTGATCCTTGTACAATCAACAGCCTTATGTCCAAAGATGTGGCACTTATAACAATAACCATAAAATAAATAAGTGTGCCTAATGTTGGAAGGTTTATGAATTTGTGCATGTAGGTACCTATGTTTTGTAGTTGATTAATTCATTCTCCATTGGTGTGGCTCCTTGGGTGGATGGATTTATTATTCCATTGATGATCTCCTCTTTGTCTTGCTTCCTTTTTGTCTTCATTGATTATTTCTTGAATCTTCTTTGCATAGCTCTGCAGTTCCTCAAATCCTATGGACCTGAAGTTTATCTTTGCATATAATATTCTTGTGTTCTCGAGTTTCCCAGACCTATTTTATTTCCTGAATACCATTGATTTTTTAGAATATAATCTATATTTATTGTTCCTTCTATAAATTTTTCATTTAAACATTTATCGGTCTCCACTCTCTCAAGATTCGTTCTCAGATAGACAACCTATGCTTCGAGACTCTGACAATTTTCTTCCCATTCATGGATCAAGTCATGAAGAACTTCTTCCTTTCTCTTAGCTTCTTCTAATTTGACTTTCAAGGACAGAATGTCATCTTTGATTTTTTTTTGTAATTATTTCCTTCTGCACCTCGAACAAATCTTGTTTTAAATGCTTCCTCTCTTCTTCTAGTCTCTCACACATTCCCTGTTTTTCTTCCAGTAGGAGAGAAATTGTCTTTGCTTTTAATGCCTTTTTTCAAGTTTTTCTTCTTAATAAAAAAACTATTCATTGTTTGAGTTGTACATAGATTCTTCAGCATGGTACAATTATTATTTTAGCTGCATGTTCTTTTTCCTAGCCTTCTTTAATTCATCCAGAGAATTGATGAGTTCGCCGTCAAAGTCCACTATTCCTACTTCTTCTTCTTCCTTTTCAGAATCGGTAATATTTTGTTTCTTGGACTCTACTCCAAATGCCATAAGTAACTAATAATCTTGATCATATTCTAAAGAGTTTTTTATGTCTAACTTTGGTGATGAGTTATCCTATTTGGATTAGAGCCCCTTTTTCTTATAGAACTTCTTCTTTTGGTGTTTTTGAGATTTGTTTTAAAATTTCTGATCATCTTCATTTTCATTCATTTCTTTGTAAGGGAAATTGGACAATAAATTTCCAACTCTCCCACAATCAAAGCATTTAAAGGGAAACTTCCCTTTATATTTTCCTTAGCCATGCTTTAGTTTCCTAGCATATTGAGCCATTTCCTCAATAGTTGAGACTTTGGAATTAAATCTCATGGGTAGGGTGTTAGGTGTGGAGCCTGACTATATTATTTATTCAAAGGTATCACCACATTGGACCCCAGTTCATAATCTGGCGGCAACACCGCCTGTAAAAACAAATAATACACAGCGCTTGAGGAGATCACAGAAAAAGTGATGGTGCCTGAAAATTATAAGGATCAACAACCAGAAAAAAAAAAAACAAAAAAAAAAAAAAAAAAAAAAAACCAGAGACCAAAACAACAAACAAGCACCTCAAACACCTAAAAGTGGTTGTTAGAAGATCTACCAAGATAAGTAGACCCCCTGAACGATACTCTCCTTCATTATATTATGTATTGTTGACTAATTCAGGTGAACCAGATTGTTATGAAGAAGCAGTGCAGGTAGAAACCAGGAAGAAGTGGGAGCAAGCCATGAAAGAAGAGATGGACTCCTTAGCACATAACCATACTTGGGACTTAGTCAAGTTTCATGTAGGTAAAACAACATTGAAAAATAAATGGGTTTACAGGTTGAAGGAAGAAGATGGAGGTAGAAAAAGGTATAAATCTAGACGTGTGGTGAATGGATTTGCACAGAAAAAGGGTATAGACTTTGATGAGATATTTTCTCCGATTCCTAAAATGACTTCAATCAGAACTATTTTAAGTCTAGTAGTAGTTGAAGATTTTCATCTTGAGTAGTTAGATGTAAAGACAATCTTTCTCCATGGGGATTTGGAGGAAGAGATATATATGCATTAGCCACAAGGATATGAAGTAAAAGGGAAGGAGAAACTAGTGTGTAGGTTGAAGAAGAGCTTTTATGGCTTTAAACAGGCTCGAAGGCAGTGGTATTTAAAATTTGACAGGTTTATGTCTGAATAAGGTTATACTAGATGTCACTCTAATCATCGTGTTTATTTCAAAAGTAAAAATGATGGCAGTGATATTATATTGTTATTGTATGTAGATGACATGTTTGTTGCAAGTTCTAACATGCAGGGAATAAATGTGCTTAAAAGAAAACTAACAAACTCATTTGCAATGAAGGATTTGGGCGCTGCAAAACAAATCCTTGGTATGAGAATAACTAGAGAAAGGAAGAATCGAAAATTAACATTGTCTCTGAGTGGGTACACAGAAAAGGTGTTGAAAAGATTTAATATGCAGAATGTAAAGCCAGTTAGTATACCTTTGGCTAGCCATTTCAAACTAAGGAGGTGTGTCCTAAGACTCGGGAAGAAATGGATTATATGTCTAAAGTTCCATATGCATCAGTAGTTGGAAGATTAATGTACGCAATGGTCTGCACAAGGCCTGATATTTCACATGTAGTGGGAGTTGTAAGCAGGTACATGAAAAATCCGAGAAAAGAATATTGGATGGCAGTGAAGTGGATTCTCAAGTATTTGACAGGTACCACAAATCAAGGATTATCTTTTGGTGGTTCAAACATTGCTCTACAGGGATATGTTGATGCAAATATGGCGGGTGATAGAGATAACAAGAGGATCACAATAGGGTATGTGTTTAATGTAGGTGGAACAGTTGTCAGTTGGGTTTCAAAACTACAAAGTGTTGTTGCAATCTCAACAACAGAAGCAGAGTATGTTGCTGCTACAGGGGCTAGTAAAGAAATGATTTGGTTACAAAGGTTTCTAGATGAATTGGGTAAGAAGCAGGAGTTGGGTAGGTTATATAGTGATAGAAAAAGTGCCATACATCTTGCAAAGAACTATGCATTTCATTCCAAGACAAAACATATATAACTCAAGTATCATTTCATACGGTTAGTGTTGGAAGATGGATAGTTGAAGTTGGAAAAGATACACACTAGCCAGAATCTTGTAGATATGTTAACCAAAGTTGTGACCAGGGAGAAACTAAGATTCTACTCAGTTTCAATTGGTCTTCAAGTATGTTGAAGAAGATGAGAAACATTGAGGTCCAAAGTGCAGCCATTTTCCAGCAAAATGAAGCAGTGGTGGAGTTGTTAAAATCAGTCTCCAAGTGGGAGATTGTTGGGTGTGGACCCTGATTATCTTCTTTATTCAGAGGTATCACCACAATGGACCCCAGTTCGTGATGTGGCAACAATTATCACTCATAAGTTTTCCCTAGAAGTTATCAAAAGAAGGAATAATATGAGGTAACCACAAACCAATCTTCAGACTCAGGTTCTAGCCAACCTAAGTCTAGAGAGGGCTCTCTCTTTATAATTTAACTTTGTTTGGGTGGGATTTTAGGCTATTTCTTAGTGTTCATAAGGTTTTGACTTTGGTTGGGTGGTGGAATTCTAGGAACAGATGAATAGAGCTAGTTTATTCAAGCCATTAGGCTATGGAGTCAATCAAACGATAGCATAACTAGATCAGAGCATTGAAGGGGGTGTTCAGAGGGTAGGCCAGCAAAGCAAAAGGCAAATTTTCAAGGGCTGATAGATGGAATGATTCTAACCAGGGTGAAAGGCACTTAAGAATCCTTGGATTGGGATCAGAATGAGGAACAGAGAGTGATCATCAACAAAGGGAAATTAAGAATCATTTGGTACATAGACCAAAGGAAAACTACGGAAGCTAAGGAGCAGCTAAGAATTCCCTAGCCAAGATAGTTTAGCAGAAAACATTAAGAATGTAAGCAGTCAAGACAAAGTGCATTTAAGCAAGTTCTGCAATATCATTCCTAGTTTAACATTTAGATTTCATAGAAACACATATGATTATTAAGAAACATAAGAAAAAACAATAATACACATGAGAGAATACTTATTTGATTTTCACTTTACACAAGAATCCTGAAAAATATTTGAGCTTTATTCCAGGATCCAGCAAGCCAATCTAGTTTTTTTATCCAATAGGACTTTGATTTAAGAGGAGAGTATACATAAATGTCTTTGAATCCACCCTAAATACTTTGAAATATGAAGTATTTATACAAAAAATATTTACAAAATATCTCATAACAGTTTGAGATTTAATTTAGGAAATAAAATATCTTCAAGCATGAAGATAGAGACAAATGGAAAATTACATCAATTTGTCCCTTTTATTGTGGTAGTGCTAGTTGTTGCAGTTGAGTTTGAGCCCTTTAAGCTGGCTGATATTTGTACACTGGAATCATCTTTATTTTTAATCTTTCACTGATACTCTTTGACCTGCTACTCTTTGACCCTGTTGATCTGTCTTTACCTGTTTCATCTGGCTGCCTTCAGATTTACTGTAGTAACTTATAGTAAATCTAACATTTTTTCCCACCATTCATCCTCGGGTAATTTTACTTTCAACATTCTTCTGTAAATTTCGTCTGCTCTGTGTATTTAGCAAAATTTGGCTTGGTGACAAACAAATGTTTCACCTCATGTTCTAGGAAAAAAATATTTTCAAAAGTATCATACAATACTTTTCCAGTTGGCAGGGCTTTGATACCTGAAGTGCTTGCTTGTTCCTTGGCCAACTTTCTTAGTCTATCAGTGTAGTCCAATTGGCTCATGAGTTTATCATGGATGACCATAGGACTGGGAAGGCCTTTGTCCCTCAAAATTTGAAATTTGGCCATGAACCTATCAATGGCCACCTGCATGTTGTGGCACTTTTCTTCTAAGTTAACCATGAGGTTTCTTTTGGAAAGAACCTTTTTGAATTCTAGGATGTCATCAGTCCTATCCTCTATACCAAGCTCATTTAGATCTTATATGTTTTTGTTGTTCAGGCAATGGATGAGTCGATTGGCATCCTCAGGCATATCACCCAACTCTCCCTTTACTTTTTGGATAGCTCCAGTAGCTACCTTGACTAGTTCTGTTTGCTCAAATATAACTTGAATTGATGGCCAAATATCATTGACAGAGTCAATGATATTGGCCCAAAGCATCTCTTTGGTCTACCCTAGTGGCTTCTACAATGTTAAATATTTTTCTAGGACCTTGATCTTCTCACCCATCCTTAGGTCTTTCTGTGTTTCTTCTCTCTGTTGAATTTGGGCAAACTTACAGTTAGTTTCTAAGATTGCCACTTTCTCCTTTAGCCTTTTGATCTCTGTTGCCTGGATTGACATCTCCTCCATGGCTTTTACTAGCTCTATTGTTATCTCTATTGAAGTACTTGTTGTTGTAGACTCAGTGGTGATTGGAAGTGTTGTGGCAGGTGGAGCTGTAGGTGCCAGTGATGCTGCCAATGTTGAAGGAACTACAGTAGAAACAGTAGGAATGGCAGTCCTAAAAGTGGTGGCCAAGTCACTTTTTTTGGACTTAATCAATGTGTCTAACTCCTCTATTTCTTTCAATTGGTCATTTAGCTTTAAGACCAAGTCCATGAGCTCTTCTTGTCCATTTTGTGTCTCCAGGACTTTAGTTGTTTGTGGGTGATGTAATTGTGGAATCTTGAGTTGCTTATTCAAACCAGCTATGTCATCATTCTTATTCTTTATTAATTTTTCAATGGCCTTTACATCTTTGGGATCGTGTCCCAATTCAATGATTAATTCCTCTAAGGACTTGATTCTAGTGTCTTTTGCCTATGAAGAGGCCTTCTCCAATTGGAATTGAGCTGATATGTTATTCAGGGAGTTTTGAAATTGGTGGGCAGCAATGGCTTTCCCTATCAAGGTGGAGTAAATCATCTCCCCTATCTACTTGTGCAGCTCAATCTGGTCAATAGGATGAATGTCCTTTTCCAGTACTTCGAAGTCTATCTTTTTGAAGTATGTTGTTGTTCTTAGTTGATGAGTAGTGGACTTCATAAATGTCATCTGCATTTTACCTTCTTTCACATCATAGGCTGACATAAGCATTGTCTGATTGGTAGGGGCCATTTTTAAGTATTGTGCATAAGTTTGGGCTTTTAGCCTCTCATTTCTGGCTTTTATGTCCTTGTATCTTTCTCTGATGTCTTGGTCTTTGTCAGCTAACATCCTGAATAAGGACACTTTAACACTTTGCTGCCTTTCAAACATCTGAGTGTGTGATGTGGAAGGTTCTGGTGTGCCTCTAGAGGGAGTGGCATGCCTACTTCCTTCTCTTTCTGTTCTGGTAGCCCCAATTGTTTCTTCTGTGAATTCCTGTTCAGAGACAAGATTTATCCTTTGTCTTTTAACCAGGCTGGTCTCTACATAGGCCTGTGATGTTGCTTTGCCTAAAGTAGTGACCTCTTCCCTATTTCTTTTGATGTTTTTCTCCTCATTTAGAGGAGTTTGCATGGCTGGGGGAGTACTCATGATGGGCTCCACTATACTTGTTTGAGTTAGCTCCTCTGATAGGTCTGGTTGTTCTGACTCTTCTTGTACCTGGGATTCTTCTTCTACATGTGATTCACATTATGCCTGTGATTCTTCTTGGGCTTGAGATTCTCCTGGCACCTACAGGAAAGAACCCTCATCAAGTTGTTTCTCTAGATCAATTAGAGTATTTTCAATAGCAACTTTAGTGCTATCGTTGTCCACAAAAGTATTCTCCACCCATTCCAATTGATTTCCATATTTTTCTATTTCAGGGATTCAGTGGTGAATGTAGGGAGTAATCTTGTTTTTTTTTTTTTTCGTTTGTTGCAGATAAAGTCCAAGGGATCATATATCCACATAAAGCTCTATTTTAGATTAAGTCTCTAAAGGATTTGATCTGTTTCCTTTCCAACTTCTCGGCTACACACAAAGGGGCCTAGTTGATCTTTGATTCTGAGTTGGGCCTTCTTTTTGGCTTTGGCAAAATGTACCTCATCTGAATTGATTATCTGCATGTAGTACTCCAGAGAAAATAACCTCATTGGGAGGTATCTAGGTAGTTTATATGGGGCCATCTCACAACGATAAATTCTAATTTCAGTGTGATTTTGGTACAAGTACCAATCTCCCACTTTGTGTTGTTTTGAAAGCTGTAGCATCCTCCTGATATTTGAATTGATTCTTGGAGGAGGGCTGCCTATTAGCATTATTACAATAGGATTTACAAAAATATCTATGAAGTCTATGTATGGATATGGTGAGTCATATTTATGGATCAAAGGAGTCTAGAAAATCACTATCCTAGGGTGACCTTTAGTATCAAGATTTTGGAGAGTAAAGGAGAACTTGTCAGCTTGGTAATATAGAAAAAGGTGGTACAAAACTGAAGAATACTTAAATACTCTCCCATTACTTATCCTAAGAAAATGGTCATGCATCCTATCAGCTATGAACTTGGCATAATCACACATGATAGCAGGAGGTTTTCCTAGAGTGAAAATGGACATGAAGGCTAAGATGATTTCATCTATATATTCACTGGTGATATAGCCTAAGATACTAGATATCATTGCTACAATGTCCTGGCCAAATTGGGAAAATATGGTATATATATATGGGGGGGATCTTTTGGGATATGTTTCACTTCCACAATAAAACTTTGGAACATTTCAGCATGCATTACAGTAGTTAGCTTGGGGAATCAGTCTAATAGGTCTTTAATAGAAATTGTGATTAAGTTTTGCCCTGGTTGTAGATGCAGCATTTCATTGATTGACTCGGCAGTGATGGTGAAAAGTATGGTTTGGTCAGGGGACATCACTACTCTTTGACTAGGAATGTAGTTTTCATGGGTATAATGGACAATTTCTGGAAACATGTGCAGCTCAGGAAATTGATACTTGGGCAAATTAGACTCCCAAATATCTATTTTATTAGCATGGTTTAGGTATTGGTCTCTGTATCGGCAGTATAATTTGAGAGGGGATTCATGGAAAGAGGTGTCCTTAATTTGGAAATATTTATCAGCAAGGGGAAGGTGGTCCAGGTCTAGGTGAGGAGTGGAGATGGGTCTGACATCCATGGCAAATGGGGTTGCCATTCTCAGTTCTTGTGGATTTGAGAATGGGGGAGGTAAATTGTCAGTATTTAAGGGCAAAGGTGGTTCAATTCCAGGTGGTTTTCAATTACTAGAGGTTCTCTTTAATTTCAAATAAAAACACTCAGCAATTGGCTCTGAAATTGATAGGGTTTTTAGTGAATTATGGTTTAAATACCTGGAATTTAAGAAAACTGGGTCTGAACCGGGTAACTGGCAACTGTGAACGGTTGAAAAGGCTACGAGCAGGCTGGAAGGCAATCTGGGAGCTTTGTGGCGTCCTCAGGGTGCAATTGTATGTGGGTTGGAAGCTTCGATGTTCACAAGCGCATGCATGGAAGTTTATAGTTAAAAAAAAAATGATAAAAACAATAATTTGGGGCTTTTTTGGCTTTATGCATGAAAGTCAATTTGGCGTCTAGTGGGGTGAACAGTACTTGTTTTGGCGTGTAGCAAGCTGGCGGTAAGTGGTTTTCTTTGCATAGCTTTTGGGCGCTTAGCGGTATTGGGGGGAGGCCCCCCGATTCCATTCATTGAGCGCCACGTCACCTCGGGGGCCCAACAGAAAACAACCCTTTTTGGGCAGGTAACATTTGGATTTCGGGCCCTTCCGAAATCAACACAGCTGTCAGATGGGGAGGGGAGAGATCATGTGGTGGTCGGGCAATGGAGTTGCACGGAAGGTAATGGGGGGGCCTGGCGAGCATTTAAGCACGCCGGTTTTGGTTTAATGCGAGATTAAGGTGGGGTTAAGGTATCGAGCAGGAATTAATTGCGTTTTTAACTAATTTAATCGAGGATCTATTACTTAGTGGGTCCGGGGTAGAAAACCTTAGTTTATATAACTAAACTAGGGTGGAATTAATTAATATTGCGGGAGTTAATATATATACGGGAAACAGATTTTTATTAGGGATTTAATAAATAAGTTAGTAATTTAGTCAAATGAGTGGAAAAGGGGCATAATATCCCAAATATATGACCTCTCATGTTTTATTTCTTTCCGATAATCAAATAAAGACTTAGGATATAGTGTTTTTATGGGTTTTTGATATGAAAATGAGTTATGAGGGGGAACAAATACTTTTCCTACGTAAAAGTGATTTAACCTTAGGAAAAGAGTATTATTAAGAAAAATGAATGAACTCAAGGGGGGAATGAATGTTTATGAGTGGATTTAATACTAATTTCCTATAAGTCATTGAGCCAAGGGTCTGGTCCTTCCAAAAATCAGAGAAATGCTCGAAGCCTCTTTGACTTATGGTTTTTTAAGTACCTTAATATTTATTGTGGGGAATTAGTTAAGTAAAAGGTGAAATGAATGAGGGAAATTAATTAATTGACTTTGATATCCATCTGCATGCTTGAGTGCCCAATCACATTCGGAATTTTATAATGAAAAAGATGATACACGTGCTTTTGTCTAATCAATCATCAAATTCTGCAACCTTTCTACTGCTTACCTATCTACTCATCCTACCATTTTTACTTCTCTTTATTAGGGTGCATTTAAGCTAACAAACAATAGTAAACTATATAAATCTAACCTTATTACATCCAAGGGCTCAGATTATACAGTTGATATTATTTTAATTACTCTACCTGTCTACTTATCTGCCAAGATTAAACAATTTGGTCAGATTTTATTCTCTATCTATAGACATGAAATTTTAAAACATGAAATAGCCAAGTTTAAACATTTTGACTATCATGGATTGTGGCAAATATTACAAGCTGCACACAATCATTTATTATGCATAAAAAGTAAATAGTAGTGGCATTTTGACTTGCTCACTTTCATGGTCTTTTTATTTTCTTGGGGTTCATATTTTTCATCTTCTTTGACCTTTTTGTTCTTTTTGTCCTTTGATTATTCTTTTAGGACATACCCTCTTTACATTTTTTAATTTTTTTGAATATAGAAAACATTTTCATAAAGCAAAGGTATGTACATATTATAGTTTCAATCTCAGACATTTAAAAATTATGACTCCTATTGGTATAGGAACCTAACATCGCCCATAATATTTGTGCTGCAAGGGGGGTCCAGGGGGGGCGGCATCAATCTTTAGGAGCCCCCCTTGGCGGGGGATCGGGGGCAGTGCCCCCAAAGCTAAAAATAGATGTAAAATTGCCTTGTAAAATGTTGTAATTTCGTAGTGAATCTGGGTTGTTCATGAGAAGGAGATCTGACAGTAAAAGTTATGTTTAATTTAGGGTTTTATGCCATAGAAGGCAACTCGTCGCTATATATGAAGGAATTGTATTGAGTCTATGTAGAACTGTATTCTGAGTGAGAAAGAGAGAGGAGATTGAGCGAGAGAGAAGAGGGAATTATAGTGGATATGTTGTAGGTTATATCTCTTCAGTTTGTTGGATAATATAAAATAAAGGACTCGTTCTTTCTCCATGGACGTAGCCCAAATTGGGTGAACCATGTATATCTGTGTCTCTCTTGTTTTATGTGTTTTCTATGTTATATTTCTACAATGTATTCTATGTGTTCCATTGATCTGTAATATATAATTTTCTAACAACAAGTATTAGAGTCGAAGGTCTATTTGGCTGATAAACTCGTAGGAGAGAAGGGTTCCTGGTTCGAGTGGGAGCAATGGCAAAAGATGGCAAGTCTAGGATCAAAAAATTTAACGGCCAAAACTACCAGCTATGGAATATGCAGATGGAAGATGTTATGCTCTTGACCTCTGAAAAGATTCCAGAATACCAAATATGCACAAATACAATCCAGAACACAAAAAAAATGAGAAAAAAACAAGTATTTTATTATTCAGAGATGAAAGTAATGTTCACTTGCCTCTTCGAGGGGGCAACCTCCAGCAGATCAGAGCTCGATTACAAAATAAGACACGACATTCCACAATGGGGAGTCTCTATTCGTTATATAGGATTCATACATATAATACCATGGGTCATTATCATGGTTCTCTCAATACCATTTATCTAATACCATGGCCCGTTTGCAATTAATTGTGGTCCCTTTCTTAAATGTGATTCAACCACTTATAATTATTAATACGGGATTTATTGACTCTTTAACTAACTATATTTATGACTCAAACCTATTACATAAATAAATGAGTTAGGGTTGGACCCTAACATGCCCTCCCCCATAAAAAGCAACCTTTTCCTCAAGGTTGAAGCTGTGGAAATTGTTAAAGAATAGTGGTTGGTTCTCAAATCACATCTTCTAGAGAGGTGTCTTTCCACTTGACGAGGACTTCCTTGATCGTGCGGCCACGCAGATGTCATTCTCGCGTATCGAGGACCTATTCAAGTTGGAGCCATAGTGAACCTTCTTCATCCAATTCAGGTAGACTGGTTTGAATTCTGCAATTGTTTCCTACTACTTTCTTGAGACATGATACATGGAAGACTGGATGGATTTTGAATTTGGTGGCAACGCTAGCTTGTAGGCAACTGCTCCAATGCACTGAAGTATTTGATAAGGTCTGTAGAATTTTGGAACTAACTTTTGGTAGCCCTTTTCTTTGAGCGATGTTTGTTTATATGGTTGCAGCCATAGGAATACCTGATCCCCTTCTTGAAATGTGTGCTCTGAATGATGTTGGTTGTCTTTTTGCTTCATGCGATTCTGAGCTTGATGGAGATTATCTTTGAGACAGGATAGCATGGTTGCACGGTTTTGTAGGAGTTGATCCACTGCTTTCACCTTAGAGAATCTAGGGATACAAGAAGTAGGTGAAGGTGGGAGTTTACCATACACTACTTCATATTCAGTCATCTTGGTGGCTACACAATAGTTAGTATTACACCACCATTCAGCTAGAGGTAGGAGCTATACCCATTGATGTTGCTTTTCTGAAGTGAAGCACCTTAGGTATGTCTCCAAACATTTTTTGACTGCTTCAGTTTGACCATTAGTTTGGGGATGATAGGAAGTACTTAGTTGGAGTTGGGTACCTTGTAGCTTGAAAAGTTCTTACCAAAAGTTATTGGTGAAATTTGTATCATGATCAGACAAAATGGAAGTGGGCATGCCATGCAGTTTGAAGATTTGGTCCATGAAAGCTTGACCCACCAAAGTGGGGCCAAATGTGTGGGGTAGAGCACAAAAATGAGCATATTTAAAAAGTTTGTCCACAACCACCATGATGAGTGACTTGTTGCTTAACTTTGGAAGACTAGTAATGAAATCCATAGAAACATCCATCCAAATTGAAGCAGGGATGGGCAATGGTTGTAAGGTGCCTGGTGACTTGATTGTTAGTCCTTTGTGGCATTGACACACATCACATTCACCTACAAAAGTAAGAATGCCAATTTTCATGCCTATCCAAAAGAAAGAACGACAAGTGCAAGCATAAGTCTTCTGAAAGCCTGCATGAACTACAGTGGGAGATGAGTGCAACTCTGCCAAAATGTGCATTTTGAGGGTGGATGTCGGAGATATAACTACTCTATCCTTGTAGCGAAAAATTTCATCCTTCCAAGAGTAGCCAGAGGAATGAGGATTTGCACTCAAGTTATTAATGAGTTGGGAGAGAGAGGGATGTGAAAACCATTCCTGGCGGGCTTCTTCAATCCCATCTAGTATGGGAAGAGAAATTGATAGAAGAAAGCTCTCATCCTCAAATTGGCGTGATAAAGCATCTGCTACTACATCGTCACACCCTTTATTGTAAATTATCTCATAATCATATCCCAGCATTTTGGTTAGACATTTATTTTGTTGGGGAGAGTATAGACATTGCTCCAAAAAATATTTGAGGCTTTGATGGTCTGTACGAATTTGGAAACGTCGCCCCAATAAATATGTTTGCCAGGTATTGACTGCATGTAAGATGGCCATCATATCCTTCTATAGGTAGATTGTCCCAAATGTTTCCCACTCAATTGTTGGCTGGTGAAATCCAAGAGTTGACCTTCCTGCATTAAGGCAACACCAATACCAGTACCTGAGGCATCACATTCAATCACAAAATATTTGGTAAAGTCTAGCAGTGCCAATACCAGAGTAGAACACATGGCCCGCTTGAGAGCCGTAAATGCCTGTTGTGCTACATCAGTCCGGAGGAAAGAATTTTCTTGAGAATATTAGTGATGGGTCTAGCAATGCGGCCATAATTGCGAACAAATTTGCGATAGTAGCCGGTGAGACCCAAGAATCCCCTTAAACTCTTCAAGGTTTTTGGTTGGGGCCAATCTTGCATTGCCTGTATCTTTTTTAGATCCACCCAGACACCTTAAAGACCCACAATGTGGCCCAAACACTTGAATTCTTCCATGCCAAAAGAGCACTTGGACAATTTGAAAAATAATTTATGATTCCGGAGCAGCTGCAAGAGTAGGTCTACATGTTGAAGATGTTTTCCCACGAGAGAATGTCATCGAAGAAAACGAGGATAAATTTTCGGAGATACGGTTTTAGCAGGTGATTCATGAGGCTTTGAAAAGTGGATAGGGCATTACAAAGGCCAAATGGCATGACCAAGAACTCAGAATGGCCTGCATGGGTTCGAAAGCAGTCTTGGGAATGTTTACTTCTTTCATGCATATTTGGTGATAGCCAGAGCTATTACCGGGAATAGTGTCCACTCGGAGCTGCTATTCCCACTAAGACTGGTAGCTATCTTAGAAACAAACAAGTAAAGACTACTTTCATTTTCCTTTATGAAAATAGATAAAAGTGGAACAAAGGACACCAACCTTAGTCTTGCGCTTGGTTCCTTAATTGATTCCTCTCCTTCCTGATAGATCTTTGCTGCTTCTTCTTCGTCTTCCCAGCTTCAAAGAGCACCTATGGAATCAAAGCAGCATACTACTATCGAAGAACAGAGATCTATATTCATAAATAACATAGGACCAGATATGTATTAACATACAAATGCATTATAATCAAACATACAAGAATGTGGAGGAAAACTTGAATAGCTTTATTAATATCAAGAATAGCAAAGAGGATTACACCAATAGTTCTGACCCAGCATCATCCTCCAGCAAGAAATCCCTTCTTCACCTCAAGTAAAGCTTAGATCACCCAACACTATGAAGTTTCACCAGAAAACCAACAGCACTTCTCTACAAGATACAAGATTCTAGCCTTCGGATCTCTATGATGAGGGATCCATATGTAGCTGATTGTGGGGGGTGAGTCATATTTTGGGGTATTGATTAGTGTCCTCTCTCTGATAGTTCTTGATTCCACTTGGAGATTGATGCTCTCTTACTCATCCCTAGTCAAAAACAGAGAGGCAAGTGTCAGAGGGGAAGCTTTTAGAAGATTCCATGATCTTCCACCTTGCAAACTGTCCCTACCAATTGTCCATTCTCACCCATCGCACCCTACAGAGGGGCCATTTAGTATGCATCGCACCCTTTACATTGGGAAGGTGATATGCATCGCACCCTCTGCACTGGGTATTTAGTATGGCCCAGTTTTTACCATTTCTGAGCAGTTTTCTATGGAGAACTTCTGGGAGATGATGTAATCAGCTGACTTTGTTCCTTTAGGTAGTGAAATAGGGACTTAGGAGCCCTCAATTTATGGACATTTATGATTGGGGTTGCAGTGCCCAAAAATGTCTATAACAGTTACCCCCTAAAGCATGAGGTCGTTAATCTTTTGATGTCGGGTGAAATGCTTTATCATGAGGATTCGAAGTTTTTTCGAGCTGGTAGGCGACCCATAATAAGATACAATACAATACATTATCTTCATAATATTTTTCATGATTTAGTTGAGGCATGCATTCCCATGCTCAGCTTTATAAATTCATTTTCATGTACATAGAACAGACGACCGTCTGTGGAGTAGACTAATGATTCGGATGGAGTCATCATCCTTTGATTTGGATGATCATATGTTCAGTAATGATGTACATTTGATGTTTTTATATTCCTAAATATATCGCAGCCCGGATGGATGAAACTAGATCCGGGGTCTTCAAAACTTGTTCAATCTTCACTCGGAGTACAAGTCGATCCATGTGAAAGATGTTCTGGAGTCGAACATGGAAAGACATCGCCTGATCACCAGCCAATGATGTAAGCTATTAATAGGCGCGAGAGGAGTCACCAATAATGACAATGACCGTCAAGGTACTACAATACAATTCACATGGTGTGAAAAAGGACTTGACATCGAACACCACACAAAATCTCTCGGTCGAAGGCCAATGATGTAAACCTATCGCCGAAAGTGAGAAACTTTCCATTGAGGTATGCCAGCTTCAAAGTACTGAAAGGGGTTGTTCCTAATTCGACTTCTTAGATAATGAGCTGATGTCGACAAGAAGTGACCCATCGTAGGAGGGCCTTAATGAATCCCACATCTACGACATGGAACGGAGCAAATGATTTTGGAGGTGAAAATGATCTGATGATACCGGGTTCAGGGTGGCGGTCATGAAAGAATGGAGTGTGAATGTATTGCAGCGAATGAGACACAGGTGAATTCTCTAAGCGACTTCTCTTGAACATACCAACGACACTAACAATGGATTGGTAGCGTTAACCCCAAAAATGGATGGTGTGACGGACCAATGGTGATATGACTAGTCAACAGAACAACCCAACTTGACTCGAATGTGAAGAGAAAGTGTCATGTTCAAGAGCGACTTGCTACCAATAAAGTTTTTTCAAGTGTTCTTCCCAATTTTCCCCAGTCATTGTTGACCAGTACCTCTTTATTTTTGTCAAGCTTGAGGAGGATAACATATGCTTGTTCTATAATCCACCCTTCGGGCGAACCCGTCGCTATGTTTTAACGAGCCTAGCGACAGTGAAACTCGTTCTAATCCATTTGGACAAGTTTGTCACTATTGGTTTTAACGAGTTTAATGACAATGATAACTCGGTCCTTTTTCATTTTTATAGAGTCTGAAAAAAAGACAGAAAGGAAACTCCAATGATTCTTTTTCGTCATATAATCCCTTAAGTCCAAAAAAGCATAAAATAATACGAAAGGGATGAATTTTTTATAGTTTTAACGAGCCGAATAAGACAAGTGCTCGATCTTTTTGTGTAATAATCCCTCAGGTCCAAAAAGATTAAAATCTAGAGGAGGGATAGCACTTCCGATGACTTTAACGAGCTGGAGACACTAATCGCTTGGCAATCTTTTCATATTTTACGATTCAGTTGAAAAGAGCTTAAAAGAGACTCGTTTTTTGAGGAATGAGTAATAAGTTCGGGTAGCAGCTGATTCTAGGTAAGGTTTCAAATTTTCCCATCATGGCCAGTGTCACAAGGATGGCTAAAAAAATCACTCATCATAGATGTTCCTCAAAAAGGGTAAACAATAAAATCGAGTCATATGATCGGCCAAAACAGAGTGGAGGTGATGATGCGAACACGACCAAGGCTCAAAATTTGATGATAATGCATTCACAATGGTTATTTACCGGAGATTGGTTCATTTTTTAATGAGTTTAAACTCTTGGGGAAACATTTGCTCATTGCTTAGGTTTAATTTTTAACGAGCTTGAACTCCACATAAAAAACTACTCGTGGCAGGTTTATTTTCTAACAAGCTTGAACCCTGCGGTAACACTACTCGTGATAAGTTTGCATGCCCCCAGCATAATAACGCAAATCGAGGTGCATGCCCCCCAAGCTTCATTTCATTCAACTCGATGGTTGGAATGAAGGTTTACCTTCGATATCTTTGAAAGACTCGATTTGGAAAGGGAGTTGTTTCATTTTTTAATGAGGTTGACACAGTAAAATAACTATCCTCATGGCGACCTTTGATCACAACTCATAAGGGGTTATGAAGGAAAGATCAGGTTCCAATGCCCCCAGTACATAATGTACAACATCACTGAATTGATCATTAGATGATGTAGCTATGGTAAGGCTTGGAGGCAATGCCTCACGATGATCCACAGTATCAAAATGTTCTGAGTTCTTCATCATTTTTGTTGATGTAGAAGATCTCATGGGATAGGTTTCCACTCTGGCCACTTCTGCCAGCTTACTCAGAGGCGAAAGGGAAAAATTCCCCATTAAGGAATGGTCTTTTAGGAGACCTACTCTAATATTTTGAAGTGACTGAGAGCTTCCGTGGATCATCGGAATGCTTCCTGTAACTTGTGAACTATTGGGGAGAAATGTTTGTTGGTCAACGATTGTGCTTCCTCCTTGGAAGGGAAATGTAATCTTTCTGAAGTACGTCGACACAACGACAGCCATAGCATATATCCAGGGCCTTCCCAGTAGGATGTTTTAATCGAGGTTTCTGTCGATAACTTCAACATCAATTTCTACTATTTTGCCCCCCAGTTCGACTTGCAAGTTACTTAAAATCCCATATGGAGTGTATGTTCGCCCATCAAATGCTTTTAACATCATTGACAATCGCGACAAGGGTGGTGAGCCTAAATTTTTCCAGCAACTCATTGACATAATACATGTAGATGCCCCCTCATCAATAATTGTTCGATGAACAGTTTTGTTGAGGGCTTTCACTTGAATAAGGAAAGTTAGTTGAGCTGGTAACTGAGGGTCATATCCTTTGTGATCAAAGGCCAAAAGATTGGAATCTGCTGGGTCAATCCCACTTATCGCTGACAATAAAGCCTGCTTTTGGGAGGGTTAATTTTGCAGTACCTCAAGTGTCGACATAGCGGACGGCGATTGGGCCAGATCCTCCACTATATTATAATGTTGTGCTGCTCTGGTACGAGGATTAAATGTCGATTTGTGTACTACTCCCTTTGGCGGCTTTATCGTTAGCTCAAGAATGATGGGTTGCACAACTTCGGTCGAAGTTGTTGTCAAACTACCAGGTTGATTTGTAGCCTTGTTGTTCAACATCTGTGGATTTCCATCATTTTTATTCCTTGTCGATATCAAAGCATCATTTTTTTTGTTTCGAAATGGAAAACATAAGCACTTAGGACGGGAAAGCATTGTCGCTAGCAACCAGATTTGTTCCTGGGTTCGAAAATGGATCAGTCAATACCACTGAGGTTTTTGAATTCTTGAAGAATTTTCTAAGATCAACTTTTTATAGACAATCTCTTGTCCGATGATCCTCATCGCATATATGACACCCTGAAGGAGGTTTCCTTTGCCCAGAAGGGTTTGCAGAAGAGTTTTTAGGAGATGACTCCTCTTGTTTCTTATTTTTCCCTTTCTTTTTCTTTTTGCCTCCTGGTTGCTTTGGTTCTTTGCCTTTGTCAGTCGGCATGGCATTAACCTCCAAAGCAAGAAGTTTGTCATTTGCATTTTGACTAGAAACTATACAGGCTTTCTTTGAAATAGCCTTTATGCTTTTCATGCTAGTCGTACGTATCACGCCATTGCCAACATGAGAGTCTTTGTTTGATTTAGGAGGTGGAGGAAAGGAAAAATATGGTCTAGGAGCATTAGGGATTTTATTGTAGAGTGTGCCAGACTGAGTATAGATCAAGTCTAGATATTGTGCACGAGCAATAACTTGCTCTTCAGTGACAACTCCTCCCTTTACCACATCTTCTGTAATAGAAGGTAACAATGATTTAATAAACCATTCATCCAACAGTTGATCAGGAACATATGTTTTTACCATTCTACGACAACGTCACCACTCATGAATATGGTCGGATATGTGAGTAGTTGTCGTTTGTTTGAAATTGGTAAGAAGATCTGTTCCCGTTTCGTACCTTATGGGTAATTGAAAATGGGTTAAAAAGGTTATGGCTAGGGTACTGAAGTTATCAAACAAAGCTCTAGGCAATTCGATATACCATTTTTCTACCAGACCAATTAACGTTCGTTGAAAAAGGCGAAGCCTGATCGAATCATCGTTGAGAGTGTTTGATGAACACCACAGATGAAAGGTCATCACATGATTCGACGGGTCTTCACCTGGATTTCCATTAAATTTAGGAATATCTGATGGAAGTTTATGAGGAATCGTCGGCCACCAAGGGGCATAAGCAATTGGATCATTCGTCAGCCGGTTTAGATTTGGTAATTCTAGAGTTGCTACAAAGGGCAACTATTGATTCAGGTTAGGCGAAGCCTACCTAGGATAAGATGGAATCGCCTGAGCAGTGGGTCTTTGCATACCAGCATAATGTATTTGATGTTGGTAACTTTGATAAGGTTGATGGGCATAACCATTATAATATGGTTGTTGATAACTGCTTTGGAAATGTGGTTGCCCATTATTTATAAAGACTTGTTGCTCAAGTCCCTGATATGATTGCTGGAATTGCGGTTGTTGATATTGAACCAGCCATGGTTGTTGGACCATTTGCTGTCATCCAATACTAGATGATTGACCAAGATGAGGAGTCATAGTACCTGTTTGAGCCTGAGTCACTCCAGATAAGGAGGCACTAACCTGAGGTTGTGATTGAATCGTTGAGACAAGAGGCTGTTGTATTGCAACATGAGAAACTTGGGGTTGACATACAACAGGTAGCGCTTGTACTTGCGATGCAGTCACCGTAGCAGGTATAGTGGGAATATTCGACACAGGGTGGACTGGTTGCATTGAATATACAACCTTTGGTTGCTGAGGCAGTATTGGTACCCAACCACTGGATGTAATTCCAGTTTGATCTGAACTTTGTTGTAAACTCCCATATGGTTGTTCTCCAGGAGGGAATAATGAAAAGGCACACTGCCCCCATATGGTGGCAATCCAGTACTTAAAGGGTAGATTGGCCTTTGAAGACACATTGGATCAATTTGTTGAGTTTCAACATTAGAAATACTAGATGAGAACCCATATGAAGAAATAGGAACTGATCATGTCGTCGAAACAGTCCCTGATTAGACTCCAGCTTGTTTTTGATAACTTGCTGGGACATATGGTACACCAGCGAACATTGTTGGAGTAGTAGCAGGAGGTTCTGCTGCTGCTGCATCAGATGACACAGTCTTGTATGTCGACGGTTATTCAGACATATCTATTCTATCCAAAATATTTCCTAGCAATTCTACAGGAACTTTCGATGAAGGGAGACTAATTCCTAAGACCAACGAGGGAACAATGACGTTATTCCAATTAAAATAAATTTTAGATGCTTTGACACAAATTGTTTTTTCAATTTTTAAGAGTCGAGAAAAAACAAAAGATGACTCTAGTCGCCTTCGATTTTTAATGAGCCTGAAGTGACAAGTGCTCAGATGGACCTTTTTCCTTTAAGGAGTCTGAAAAGGAACGAAAGAGACTTCTCTAGAAATCTAGATAGAGGGATTACCAAACCTATCGCAAAACTACAGAATAATTTTTACGGTACGGCAGTCAATCTTCCCGAATGTTGTGTTCAGTGCATTGCGATCGATAGGGTGGCAGACAAGGCTTCCTGAGGATAAAGGATATAGCCTATTGTGGTCTCCCGATATATACTCGACGGTGCGTGGGAGCATAAGTCCGTACTGGAACTTGTCATCTCAAAGTGGAGGAATCACCCAACCAACAATGAACAGAACAGTTACCAAGTTTTACGACGCCGGAATACGTCTCTAGCCTAGACTTCTAGATGTTGTGCATTAGGTTCCAAAGCGTTTTTAGATTCATTAAATTTATTTTATAGTTGATCTTGTTTAAAAATTTGCCTTTCAGGTTCACGCGTGATGTGTATACAATTCCTAAAATGCATTCTAAGATTATAAACAATTGTTTAATCTTATTTTGGCAATGAAAATCCTAGCTACTAAGGAAAGAAAATTGAGAGTCTTTCAACAAAGAGCACAGAGCACACACTAAATGCACTGTTCTAAATCAAACCAAGCAGTCTAAATGCAAATGCCTATGCATGTATTTGTTTTCAGCCTTCTTAATGTATAAATGACAAGAATAATGCTAAGTGAAAATCTGAATTATTTTCAAAGCGACAATACTTAACAAATTCCTTTTCAAAATGAAGTGAAGATAAGGGCGACACTTTGCGATTTCGAAATGAAAACTATTTTTCGACACTTTAATAACTACTAATTAAAATAATATACAAGAGTAACAGTACAATCAACTATCAAGAATAATGGGATTCTCTTCTATGACTGAAAACGACACTTTCAGATTAAGAAACGACAATTCGACTACGCTACTTCTCTGCAAAAAAGAACTGAAAATGGTGCACAATACACAAAAACACTTACAGTTCTTTGCACAATAGAGGTGGAATGATGGAAGAGAAGGGGGTTTTCACAGAGATATACTGACCACAGACAGCAAAACTCCTGAATAGAACTAAAAAAAGTGAAGAAAAACCAAAGTCTGAAGGTAAAATTAACCTTCCCTTACCATCGCACCTGTCACACAGGGAATCCAATATGCATCTCACCTACTGCACACGGGAAGTGTGATGCATACAGATTGCCTTGAAGGGAGGGTGCGATGGTACCAGTGTGAGACTTTTAACCAGTCTTTGCTCACAATTTACAGTTCAATTCAGGGATTTAGGCCGAGTAAGTGATGTTCAGTAAATGTAAATCACAGGGATTGATCTAAGGAGGTTACTAGAGCCACCACTTAGGGAAATTAGAACGTTTGCAGATCGATTGTTCAATTTATAAACAAAACCGAGAGATAGACTGAAGCAGCATTGATCTACTTTGCATTTGTATAACAAATGCAGTTCGAAGGCTAGCTAGCTTAACTTCAGGCTCCGTCTGTAAGTTTTTTATAAAACAAACAAAGATAGACTAACAAACAAACTATTCGCTCCCCAGCGGAGTCGCCATTTTTTTACTAGGAATAGTGTCCACTCGGAGCTGCTATTCCCACTAAGACTGGTAGCTATCTTAGAAACAAACAAGTAAAGACTACTTTCATTTTCCTTTATGAAAACAGATAAGAGTGGAACAAAGGACACCAACCTTAGTCTTGTGCTTGGTTCCTTACTTGATTCCTCTCCTTCCTGAAAGATTTTTGCCGCTTCTTCTTCGTCTGCCCAGCTTCAAAGAGCACCTGTGGAATCAAAGCAACATACTACTATCGAAGAACAGAGATCTATATTCATAAATAACACAGGACTAGATATGTATTAACCATACAAATGCATATACAATCAAACATACAAGAATATGGAGGAAAACTTGAATAGCTTTATTAATATCAAGAATAGCAAGAGGATTACAACCAATAGTTCTGACCCATCATCATCCTCCAGCAAGAAAGCCCTTCTTCACCTCAAGTAAAGCTTAGATCACCCAACACTATGAAGTTTTCACCAGAAAACCAACAGCACTTCTCTACAAGATACAAGATTCCAGCCTCTGGATCTCTGTGATGAGCGATCCATATATAGATGATTGTATGGGGTGAGTCATCTTCTGGGGTCTTGATTAGTGTCCTCTCTCTGATAGTTCTTGATTCTACTTGGATACTGATGATCTCTTACTCATCCCTGGTCGAAAACAGAGAGGCAAGTGTCAGAGGGTAAGCTTCTGGAAGATTCCATGATCTTCCACCTCGCAAACGATCTCTGCCATTTGTCCATTCTCGCCCATCGCACCCTACAGAGGGGCCATTCAGTATGCATCACACCCTTTACACTAGGAAGGTGATATGCATCGCACCCTCTGCACTGGGTATTCAGTATGGCCCAGTTTTGACCATTTCTAAGCAGTTTTCTATGGAGAACTTTTGGGAGATGATGTAATCAGCTGACCTTGTTTCTTTAGGTAGTGAAGCAACACTTTTAGGGACTTAGGAACCCTCAATTTATGGACATTTATGATTGGGGTTGCAGTTCCCAAAAATGTCTATAACAAGAGCGCAGATCTAGCTTAGTAAAGAATTGAGCAGCATGTAGTTCATCCAGCAAATCATCAACAACCAGGATAGGGAATTTGTCTTTGACCATGAGCTTGTTGAGGTCCCTGAAGTCTGGACACATGCGTCATTCCCCATATTTTTTTAGCACCATGACCATTGGTGACGAATAAGGACTGATGCTAGGACGAATGACACCGGCTTCAAGGAGTTCCTTGATGATTTTTTCAATTTCATTTTTTTGGGCAAAAGGATACGATATGGCCGCACATTCGGCAGTTATGGCCCTAGGACCAAAGTGATGTTATGATCATGTTCCCCTCTAGAGGGTGGAATCTCCTTAGGTTTTTCAAATACATGCTGGTGTCGATTCAAGATCTGTTGCATGTCAAGATGAATATGAAGAGTAGTGGGCTCGATGGCCTGGATAGCATTAAACTGGGTGATAACTCCATGATGGCCCTTTTTTAACAAATTTTCCATGCAATGAGAGTTGATGATAGAAAGAGCACCTTCCTAGAGTCCACAGAGGGTATGCATGTGCTCATTCTTCTTAAAGCTCATATGTAACTCCTGGAAGTCCATGGTGATTGGGCCTAGTGTGCAAAGTCATTCAGCACCCAAGACAATGTCACAACCACCCATGTTAATTGAAAACATGTGGGTATTTAGGTGGTAATCTCCCATCTGAAGTTTGATATTTTCACAGCAGTCTTCACATTTCATTATCCCCCCATCAGTAATATGGACCTGGAAATTAGATACTGCCCTCATAAAACAATGAACAGCTTCGGCGACTCACTGATGGATAAATTTATGAGTGTTGCCACTATCAATCAATACTACTATAGGGAAATTTTTAATAAAGCCTTTGATTTTGAGAGTTTGGGGCACATAAATGCTATCCAACGGATGTAGCGAGATAACTAGTTCATCTAGGAGTTAATTGTCCTATTGGATTTCCTCAACTTCATTCTTTGGTCCCTCAAGGGGTGGGGCTTCCTCAGATGAGTTGTGATTAGTAACATCAATTTGAAATAATTTGGGTTTGTTGCTTTTATGCCCAGGAGAGTATTTGTCATCGCAGTAGTAGCACAATCCTTGTTTTCGTCTTTCAGCCATTTCTGCTGGAGACACCTTTTGAACCTTAAGTGTTTGGGTGGGACCCTGAGCCTGGGTGGGGTGTCCCTTGGCTATGAAATTTGGACGAGGAGACTGGGAAGCTAAAGCACGTTTCACTTTGATAGCCTTGTTCAAGCATCGATCCATGGAGGAGGGTGGTGCATCCGAAAATGTGCTTGGATGGCTTCTTTGAGGCCACTTATAAAACATTCCAAGAATAATTCATCTCCTAGACCGTATGTGCAAAAGGCCAATGTCTCAAAGGCTGCAACGTATTCTTTTACTGTTCCTGTATGTCAAAACTTAGTAAGACGACCCAAAAAATTAGATTCTTTGTCAAAGCGGTTACAAAGAGGTTTTGTGAACACCTTCCAGGTTATGTTCCCGGGATAGCATTTCTCATGCCAATGCCACCATTTCCATCTCTCTTGGTCCAAGTAAAGGGCTCCCACACATATTTTAGTTGTATCATCCCGGATATCATTCAGAATGAAATATTGTTCCATTTGTGCTACCCATATTGCTGGATTAGAGCCATCAAACTTGTACATGTCCATATTGGGTGGTCGAGGGTGGGAATGTGGTGATTTTCATGGAAGTGAATATGATGGCTAGATTCTCCTTCCAATTCATCACCACTACCATGTGCTTCCCGATGCAACCCCGACGCACTCAGTTTTAATTGGTCCATGAATTTCTTCATCTGGTCTATTAGGTTCTTGAATGTATCCAACCTGTGTTCAAGGCACTTGATCTTCTCGTTGGCCATGACTTGAGCTCTGGATTCTACCATACATAAATATTGGTCACTTGTCGTCACCTTGAAAGAATTTGGGACCGCCCGAAATTGAAGTTGACAAATGAATGGTACCACTGTGATCAACCCATCGTCTTGATTCTTATGGGCTAAGTCTCTTATAAGCGTCCCGGGAAAGCTCAGATAGAACCCAACAGGTAGGTACTATGGTAGTAGAACCTCAATTGGTGGATCTGATTGTTGTTATGGTGACTAAACCCCAACTGCAAGATTTGATCTGGCAAATTAGATAATGGGTGATCTTCAGAGAGTCGAGGGAACTATGGTCTCAAAGGAGTGTCAGGTGCTACAGATCGCAATATACATAAGGGTCCAACAATAGTACTCGGCCCAATATTTTAGGACAATAACTAAGGAGGATCAACCATACCCTTAGTCATACCACCCGACTACCCTATCGTACACGCAAGTAATCTCCCCAAGTGTTATTCTCTATGTACTATAACAGCAAGACGACCGACGGTTTAGCCAAGGTGAGGTTTCAAGTGAGCCTAGGGGGATTCTAATATACCCAAAGGGTACGTGGAAGGCAGTCTATGCATGGTTCTGTCTAATGCATTGCTACTCGAAGGGGTACCCACAAGGGTTACAAGGGAGTCCAATAAGCGTGACCACCTCTTGTATTTCCTGCATGCATGCCTCCCCAAATCTGCAGGTTTATGCGCTCAACGACAAATATCGTGGTTTAAAGACGTCGGAAGACGTCTCTAGCCTAAAAAAAAATCTGCAAAAGATGGAGGTACCACCGGCCCTGGAAAGCGCTTTGATACCACTTATTATGATCTTGACCTATGAGAAGATTCCATAATACCAATATGTGCAAATACAACTCAAAACACAGAACAAAATGAGAAAAAAAAACAAGTATTTTATTATTCAGAGACGAAAGCAATGTTCACTTGCCTCTTCGAGGGGGCAACCTCTAGCAGAGCATAGCTCAATTAAAAAATAAGACACGACATTCCACAATGGGGAGTCTCTATCCTTTATATAGAATTCATATATACAATACCATGGGTCATTACCATGGTTCTCTCAATACCATCTATCTAATACCATGGTCCGTTCGCAATTAACAGTGGTCCCTTTATTAAATTCGAGTCGACCACTTACAATTATTAATATGGGATTTATTGGCCCTTTAACTAACTATAACTATGACTCGACCCTATTACATAAATAAAGGGGTTAGGGTTAGACCCTAACATAATATTATCTATATCAGAAAGATTTGTACCTACCATTGAGCGGAAAGGAAAAGAAGATGACGAATATGACAAACACATAATGGGATATTCTCAACAAAAAGGCACTTGGAACAATACAGTTGTGTCTAGCAGTATTGGTAGCCTTTAATAACTCAAAGAAAAAGACAACAGAGGGTTTAATGTCGGCATTGGCCAAACTATATGAAAAACTCTCGGCCTCAAATAACGTATTTATTATGAAGCATTTATTTAACATGAAGATGTCAAAAGGTGGATTTATTGCTGATCATTTAAATGAATTTAATACAGTTACCAGTCAGTTAAGTTCTGTAGGGGTAACTTTTGATGATGAAGTTAGCATTTTGATATTTCTATGCTCATTGCCAGAAAGTTGGAATGGTTTAGTTATGGCCATTAGTAATTTTGTCTCTAGATCTAGAACTTTAAATTTTGATGATGTTGTCGGCGCAATCCTTAGCGAGGAAATGCGACGGAAAATCTCAAGTGAGACATCAAGTAATGCTTTGACTGCAGATACTAGGGGAAGAAAAATGGAAAGAGGAAAGAGTAGAGGATATCGCAGTAAGTCAAGGAAAGGAAGGTCCAAGTCCATATCGGGGATATTGTGCTGGAAATGCGGGAAGAAAGGACACCTAAAGAAAGAATGCAAGTCTTGGAAGGGAAAAGAAGGAGACGTATAGCAAGAAAACAATCATGAAGCGAATGTGATAGGTGGTGCATTGCAAGATGCTTTGATTATTTAATTATAGAATATTATTGATGCCTGGATGGTAGATTCAAGGGCCTCATTCCATGCCACACCTGATAGGAAACATTTTCATGATTATGTTCAAGGAAATTTTGGACAAGTTTAATTGGGTGATGATAAACCCAATAAAACCATTGGAATGGGTAGAGTTCTCATAAAACAATGGAATGGAAATCAATGGCTATTAAAGGAGGTAAGTCATGTTACAAATCTGAAGAAAAATCTAATTTCAACAGGAAAGTTGGGAGGTAAAGGTTGTGTGACTGCTTTTACAGATAAAACCTGGAAGGTCACTAAAGGATCATTGGTAATAGCAAAAGGAGAAAAGGTTGGTACATTGTATTTATGCAATGGTATTTCTAATTTTGTTAATGCTTTAACCTCTATCTAAAAAGATACGGAATTGTGGCATCATAGGCTTGGGCACATGAGTGAGAAGGGGATGCAGATTCTTCACTCAAGAAATTTTTTGTCAGGTTTGAAGCATGTTGATTTAAAATTCTGTGAGAATTGTGTTTATGGAAAACAGAAGAGAGTCAGATTCCTCGGAGTTGGGAAAGAAAAAAAGAGCAAAAAATTAGAGCTTGTGCATACAGATGAATGGGTACATGCTCAGGTATCATTTCTTAGTGGCTCTCATTATTATGTTACTTTTATTGATGATGCAACCAAGAAAACCTGGATTTATTGTATTCAAAATAAATCTGATGTATTTGATACTTTCAAGAAATGGAAAGCTTTGGTTGGAAATGAGGCAAGAAAAAGGTTGAAGTGTCTCAAATCAAACAATGGAGGTGAATATTGTAGCAAATAGTTTGACAGGTATTGTTTAGAGAATGGAATTTGCAGAGAGAAGAAAGTTCCTGGAACACCACAAGAAAATGGTGTGTCAGAAAGGATGAATAAGAAAATCATGGAGCATGCAAGGTGCGTGAGATTGCATGCAAGATTTCCTATACAATTTTGGGTAGATGTTGTAGATACTATTGTTTATCTAATAAACAGAGGGCCTTCAAGTTCCTTGGATGGTGGTATTCCAAAGGAGGCATGGACAAATAAAAAGGTAAAATACTCATTTTTAAAGACTTTTGGTTGTGAAGCCTTTGTCCACATTAATAAAGAAAATAGAACAAAGCTTGAAACAAAATCAAAGAAATGTACCTTTATTGGATATGGTGTAAACGATTTTGGTTATTTCTTTTATGATTATGAAAAACACAAAATCATTAGAAACAGATATGTCATATTCAATGAAAAGGTTTTGTATAAGGATCAGCTGCAGGAAAATAAACAGGAAAAAGAAAACAAAGAAATCACAATCCCTGATGAGATCACAGAAAAAGTTATGGTGCCTGAAAATTATAATGATCAACAACAACAAACACATCAAACACCTGAAAGTGGTGTTAGAATATCTACCAGGATAAGTAGACCCCCTAAACAATACTCTCCTTCATTATATTTGTATTGTTGACTGATTCTGGTGAACCAGAATGTTATGAAGAAGCAATGTAGGTAGAAACCAAAAAGAAGTGGGAGCAAGCCATGAAAGAAGAGATGGACTCCTTAGCACATAACCAGACTTGGGACTTAGTCAGGTTTCCTGTAAGTAAAACAAAATTGCAGAATAAATGGGTTTACAAGTTGAAGGAAGAAGATGAAGGTAAAAAAGGCATAAATCTAGACTTGTGGTGAAGGGGTTTGAACGAAAAAAGAGTATAGACTTTGACGAGATATTTTCTCTTGTTGTTAAAATGATTTCAATCAGAACTAGTTTGAGTCTAGTAGCAGTTCAATATTTGCATCTTGAGCAGTTAGAGGTAAAGACAACCTTTCTCCATGGGGATTTGGAGGAAGAGATATATATGCAGTAGCCACAAGGATATGAGGTAAAAGGGAAGGAGAAAGTAGTGTGCAAGTTGAAGAAGAGCTTGTATGGCTTAAAATAGGCTCCAAGGCAATGGTATCTAAATTTGACAGGTTTATATCTAAACAAGGTTATACTAGATGTCACTCTGATCATTGTGTTTATTTCAAATGGCAAAATGATAGCTGTTATATTATATTTTTATTGTATGTAGATGACATGCTTGTTGTGGGTTCTAACATGCAAGATATAAATGTGCTCAAAAGAAAACTAGTGAACTCATTTGCAATGAAGGATTTGGGTGCTTCTAAACAAATCCTTGGTATGAGAATAACTAGAGACAAGTAGAATCGGAAATTAACATTGTCTCTGAGTGGGTACATAGAAAAGGTGTTGAAAAGATTTAATATGCAAAATGAAAAACCAGTTAGTATACATTTGGCTAGCCATTTCAAACTAAATAAGGAGGTGTGTCCCATGACTCAGGAAGAAATGGATTATATGTCTAAAGTTCCATATGCATCAGCAGTTGGAAGCTTAATGTATGCAATGGTCTGCACAAGGCTTGATATTGCACATGCAGTGGGAGTTTTAAGCATGCATATGAACAATCCAGGAAAAGAACATTGGATGGCGATGAAGCGGATTCTCAGGTATTTGAGAGGTACCACAAATAAGGCATTATGCTTTGGTGGTTCAAACATTGTTCTACAGGGATATGTTGATTCAAATATGGCAGGTGATAGAGATAATAGGAGGAGCACAATAGGGTATGTGTTTAATGTAGGTGGAACAACTGTCAGCTGGGTTTCAAAACTGCAAAGTGTTGTTGAACACTTAACAACGGAAGTAGAGTATGTTGCTGCTACCTAGGCTAGTAAAGAAATGATTTGGTTACAAAGGTTTCTGGATGAATTGGGTAAGAAGAAGGAGTTGGGAAAGTTATACAGTGATAAATAGAGTGCCATACATCTTGCAAAGAACTCTGCATTTCATTCCAAGACAAAACATATACAGCTCAAGTATCATTTCATATGGTCAGTGTTGGAAGATGGAGAGTTGAATCTGGAAAAGATACACACTAGCTAGAATCTTGTAGATATGTTAACAGAATTTGTAACTAGGGAGAAACTGAGATTCTTCTCATTTTCAATTGGTATTCAAGTATCATGAAGAAGATGAGAAACAGTCAGGTCCAAAGTGGATTCATTGTCCAGCAAATGAAGTAGCGGTGGAGTTGCTAAAATCATACTCCAAGTGGGAGATTATTGGGTGTGGAGCCTAATTATCTTCTTTATTCAGAGGTATCACCGCATTGGACCCTAATTTGTAATGTTATGGCAATGCCACCCATAATATTTGCACTGAAAGGGGGGTCCAGTGGGCGGAAACGATCTTTAGGAGCCCCCAGCGATCTTTAGGAGTCCCCCCCCTGCAGGGGATCAGAGGTAGCACCTCCGAAGCTAAAAATAGATATAAAATTTCCTTGTAAAATGTTGTAATTTCGTAGTCAATTTGGGGCGTTCATTAGGAAAAGATCTAACGGTAGAAGTTATGTTTAAGTTAGGGTTTTCTACCCTAGAAGGCAACCCCTCGCTATATATGAGGGAATTGTATTGTGTCTATGTAGATCTGTATTTTGAGCGAAAAAGAGAAAGGATATTTAGCGAGAGAGAAGAGGGAATTACACTAGATCTGTTGTAGGTTTTATCTCTTCAGTTTGTTGGATAATATAAAAGGAAGGATTGGTTATTTCTCTGTGGAAGTAGCCCAAATTGGGTGAACCATGTATATCTGTGTCTCTTATTTTATGTGTTTTTTGTGTTTATATTTCTGTAATGTATTCTATGTGTTCCATTGCTCTGTAACATATAATTTCCTAACATAGGGATATTAAGACTTTTTGAACAATCATATCTTCCTAAGGCTCTCAATGGGAGCTAACTAGATAAAAACTCTTGCTCATGAAACCCATGAAGCAAGGCAGTATAAAATTAATTTTATTCTCTACTTTTCATCATTTACAAAGACCATAAACTCATGTCATTATGAAGACCAAACATAGTTACATTTTACAACAATCATCTCCATCAGGCTCTCAGTCTATCTTTCTGCAAGTCGCAACTTCATGGAGTCTAGATTCATATATGTGTTCCAAGGTGTTTTGGTCTATGGAGCCTTCAATCAACTTCCCTACCAAGAGCAGAATCCTTCTGATAGCTTGTAAAGCAGTTGTTGTCCGATCATCATCATCGATGAAGGAAAAATCACTAACAAACTTAGCTTCCATATGGTCACATTCATTGGTTTGTCCTCTTATCTCCTCCTATACATACTATGCTTTCGGAAATTTCCCTAGGGTGTGGACAAAGTTTCTCACCTACAAGTTCTCTATAATTCCTTCTTTCATCCATTTGGCCTTACAGTCTCACAAGTGTCGTTGAGGGTCGATGCTTCCTCAATACTTAACAAATTCAAGTTGGTGGTCCTTTGAATACCTTAATCTAGCCACCAATGTTGTCTTAACCTCCTGCCATTCTCTGATATGGTCGCAGTGAGATCCCCACCACCTTTCTGGTGTCTCTTGTAAGGTGACATCCAGTAAGAGTACTTTGTGTATTTCAAATATGGTTACATCAACTTCATTAACAAAATCTGTGCCATTAAAAAAAGGAAATTCTCATACCTCAGTACCAATCCAATTGATATGATGGATCATGGAACAACACCTAACGTTGATCTCATGACCACCATTTTTCCATTCATTCCATGCAGCCTCAAATCCTACTTCAAAGCTCTGAACACTCCTCTAATTAATCAATCCTCATGTTGTGTTGTTAATATAGTCTTCCCTTCTTCTTCTTGTTAGCCTGTATAGTTGGTCTAGCAACTCAGATTCTTCTCGTCCATCTATTGGCTCTGTGAACCTCGGGCCTTGATATGGATCTAGTGAATGGATTACTCTAACTCCCTCCACTTTGAAGGTCATCATCTCCTTCTTCAGATCAATCACTGCGTAATTCTCAAAGGCCTGATCTATTCCTAGCAATGTTGGATATGGATCTTTATCTCCCATAATATATATTACTTCAAAGTCGGCATAGGTCTTTAACCCTACTATGTCGACCTCTACATCCTCTGGACGTCCCACAAGAAGGATACAATATTGGTTCTCCATGTGTAGTTGTATTGGAGAGAACACCAACTTATGTCTTCCTAAGGCTTCCCAAGTTTTCCTCAGTAGGATATTCACATCTGAGCCCAAGTCTAGCATTGTATCTTTGAAATGGAAGCCTGCAATTTGTGCATCAATCTGAAACTCCCTCCATGTTCTCTTATTGTTCCTACATACTCATCTAGAGTGTATTTCGGGTAGATTGGTGAAAATAAGTTCTTACCCAGCCACTCCATCTTTGACAACAGCTTTAAGATTTTCCCGCAATTGTCCAAGCATTTTCTTGTCATTCACAATCTGCATGAACAACCTGAACCATTCAGCTATAGGTTGGGAATTGTTTTTCAAGAGGTTTGGACTCCTATTTTTTGAAGGTTCTGATTATTCTCCTTGGAGTGTGATAGTTGGAGTTGATTTATTAAAAATCTTTGTTGCCTCCTTGTAATATTTCTTTTGTTGGCTGGGATCATACAAGTGTTTTAGTGAGGTCGGATTTATAATTCTTGGTTGTTGTGCGGCTCCCAAATCAACCCCAGTATTTTTCCCTCCCCAGATGACTATATTAATATTTGAAAGGAGAGTGGTCTCGAGTTCCCTTGGTTTGGCATTAATTAAATTTGCTCCCCTCTGGCGTTTTCACTCCTTTCATCTAGCAATCAATTATGGACAATCTTTCATTGCATGTGTATTGACCCTGCACTAAGAGCACCAGGGTCTTCTAGGCAACAAACAGTCTCTTGCAACATGCACTTCTTCGTCACAATTGTAATAGTGGATTGAACCTCTGCCTCATGTTACCCCCCCCACCCACTTTGTCCCTCCACCTCGTCCTCAAGAAGCTTCATTGATCGTGTAAGCATAACAATCCATCCGGTCAGCTAAGGCATCCAATGACCTACACTGATCAGTGTGGTGAGTAGGTGATCCACATAACTTACAAAAAACATTATTTGGGACATTTGAATACTTCTATAAAATTGGATAGATGCAAGGGAGATGCTCGTAAGTCTTGCAAATTTCACAATACTTTGTTGGGGCCACACTTCGCTAATTAGGAAAGGCGTGGAACTGCCTGCAGCCTACATATAACCCTTGCTTACCAACCTGCACAACTCCGGTGGTGGGTAAAGATGTAGAGGGTCCCGCCGGTACGAAGGGAGTGCTCGTCCCTCTCATTCGTGGGCACTCTTTGGCATGATGTCCCTCGATGTGGCAATTGGTACACCATATGTGCGATCACGACACTCACACCACATGCATGTCCCTTAACTTCTCTGTCAGATCAGCAATCTGATGCAACAATCCTATGAGAGTGGGATCATGGGAGACAATTTCTCCTCGGTGTTCATGTGTGTATCCTACCATGGCCTCGATTTGTGTTGCCTATCCTACGGCATCCTGTAGATTATCAATATTTTTTTGAGTCAATAGTGTGTGGGTGAGTGGCAATAACACCTTAATAAACCAATCACGTTGATGATTGAGGTCAATAGGGTAGTTTAGCTTTCTAATGGAATCCTTAAATATTTGCATAATCTCTCAGGTGATTTCACCCTCCCTCTGCTTAATTTCCCATAGTTTCTATAGCCCTTGTTGGTTAGTCTGAGGAAGCTAAAACTCTTGGAAAAACTCCCGTCGGACATCATCTATAGTCGGATTCTGTTGTAGTGTAGACCGCTTAATGAACCATCTTAGTGCTTTGTCTTGAAGAGTGGTCTAGAATTCAATAAGCTTCATGTCATTTGGATTTTGGCGGGCTCTCAAAATGACCTCACATAGATACCAATGTTGTTCTACGTCTTCATTCCCTTTCCTAGAGAATTCAGGATATCTAGTAAATGATCCCACCAAATTGTCAACCATACATGATTGAATTGATGGAACGAGTAAAAATCCTTTGGAACCCAGTTGTGACGATACTTGGGGACCCGAACTGCAACTAATATTTCTACCAAAAAGATATCAGCCTTGTAGGCAATGTGTACATTGTGGACCTTGATAACTCTAACTAGCTTAGATAAAAATTGGCCAGGGTTGTTATAAAGTACCAAGGGAAGGGTGGGAGAAGTCCTACCTGAGATGTTGAGAAATGAATCGCTATTGATGGGAGACACATCATTCTCAGAAAATGATCTTCTCATAGTGAAGTGCATGTCATCATCTAGGCTTTCCTCAAGTCCTGTATGGCCCGATCTATCTAGCATTCCCATATCTCCTAGCAAGGCAAACTCTCTATTACTTCTTTAAACCCCAATCACTGCGACGGTCTCAGCCTCTCCTATTGGGCCAAGTTTCACTCTAGCATCAAATCATCACTTCACAACTTGAACTGGCTCCTTTCTCTTTCTTACACCCTCGGACATCTCAACGTCGCTCCTGCTTGGTGTAGTTCCTTTTTTCGTCTATGAATCTCTTGCAAATCTTTCTCGTGTCATTCTTCAGCTATTTATGTCCTCTAAGCTCTCATATCTTTAGCCTTCTGAAAATCATTTGCATCTATTTCTCTAATAGTTGCATAGCTCCCATCCATGTAGCATTCCCCCTCTTTAGATCCATCCCCCAATACCAGGGCTTTAAGCTGCCATAGGTGGCCTCTAGAACACCAGGAGGTTCTCTTTTACCATTAGAACTTTAATCCACAACAAGATTTCCTTCAACACTCTCCCTCGCAAACCTGATTTGAATACAGCCTCAACCTTAGAGAATGACTGGTGGCCGTCTGTAGAAAACTCAATAATATACCCATCTAGAGTGGTTTGCACCTAGAAGTCGACAACTCATGTTAGATTTGTGTCAAGTCAATGTAATTCAACAAGATCAGCTTGAGTCCAGGTAGGAGGAGTTCTGCTCTGGCCACCAATCTTTTCTTGATCCGCAACCTCCGCAACCAATTGTAGAGCTCCTCTGACAACTTGAACAAGAAGATCTCGTATTGATCGTTTGCAAGTTCCACGTGAAAAATTTCTTCCTTCAGCCACTTCTCACTTCGGTAACAGAGTTGATCTTGTTGTGAAACAAATCGCTCTACTTGTTCATGCCACCTCTCTTGCAGATCCTTCTTAAATATCTTCAACACCATATTCCAAACCCCTTTGGAAAGTTTTAGGTCCCAGTAATGGAACCATTTGTTGGTGTAAAAATGATGAATAAGTTGAGATCTTGGGTTCAGGAACAAGGGCCAACACAAGTTTCATCATATTCTAGCATAGCGATGGCATTTTCACCTTACTCAGAAATAATAAGGTGTCTCACCTCAGATGCACTAAGACCTTACTAAGGTAAGGGGTTGGAACTAACCGTCAAGAGAAATCACAAGGAATTAGTAATACTCAGTACATCCTGAGCTCGACTATCGGAGATACAACCATAACAGATTAAGTGTTTAAGAAGGAACATGTACTATGTAGATACATTCACAACAAAAAAATTAAAAGGGCACAAAAAATCACACAAGACTATCATATATGCCTGCAACTTCTTCTTTTATTAGGCTCAATAGCATTAGAACAATACATTCGACTCATACCCTCATCAACAGAGCACAAAATCTAGCAATACAAGAAAAGAAAATACAAAACTAGAATAGTACAGAATCTTGTGGACTCAATAGGCTTCGTGATAGCAATTTTGATGCTCTCCTTGCCTCTCCTCTCTTTTTTGTCTTTTCCTTCAGCCTATTTAATCTCTTCGCTCGCTTGGATGGTTACTTCTCCCTTAGATGTTCCTCCCTACTCGGTTGTCACTGAACCTTCCAAATCAACTGCAACTACGTGAGCCGTGCTTTCTCTGGCCAATCCTATGCAACTGCTAGTCTTTGGCAGGTCCTTTCTCCTCCTCTGGTTGTCTTCTCTGTGACTTCCCAATAGTCACCTTTAGTAAAAATGTAGCCAACATTGAAACATGACAAAAATTAACCCTCAAAATGAAGGACCCAACAGTGATTTAACGTAAAACAAAAGGTTTTTATTCTTGTTTGACACTTTTAAGGGATTCCCCATATGTAGTTTGTGATGTAACTATCACTTATGAATATAAATGCCCTCTTTTCATGGATAATGACTTTGGGACCAATCCAGTTGAAGTCCATGTCCACATTTGTCAAGTACCTTGCATGAAATCCCAATTTCAGAGAATGAAGTTGCTTCTTGGCTTGTTAAAGCTTTTCGTCTAAACTATGAGATTCTTTCAAATTTCTACAAAGGGCCAGCCCCATAATTACAAGTTGGCTCCTAGATTGGATTACCGGTCAACCCAACATAAATTTCATGTCAGATAAAAAAACATGCCTAGATTTTTATAATGTTTTGACTCATCATTTCATATAATTGACATGATGACAAGTTCTCTGAGGCAACCCCAAAATTCTAAGGCAAGGAAACTCGAGCTAGCATTACAAACTTGCTACATATATCATGACTTGGCAGGCCTGAATTCTCAAGTCAGATTTAATGAAAATAGATTGCAAAAAAGGGTATGTGTGGGGTTGCTCAATTTATATTTTTGTAGTTGACTTGTAATTGTTCGAAGAGTTTGTAGATCTTGTGAGGAGTTTCTTGTAGCATCAATGTTTGTACTAAGGTTTCTATCAATTGAATGAAGTGTTTCTACCGCGTTAAGTTTTGATGAGAACAGCTCGTGAAGATCCTTGTTAGTACCCCTAAGAAAAAGTGCATTGTGGAGATGAGAACCTTACTTTGATAAAGGAAGTTGCCTCAATAATGATCTAGAGAAACATAGTATTATTGATTTTGTCTAGTGATGTATAGGATCAAGGTATTCTCAAGATCAAAGCACACAATATTTTCAAAATGCTGAAAATTTTGAAGGAAGAATTTTGATTAGGTTTAAAGAAGCAAACCTAAAGATTGCATGGTTTATGATGATTCATTGAAGAAGCAATTGACGACAAACCCAAAGCACAACTTGGAGTTGACTCAGTGCTCAATTAGGGGATTGGAGTCTCCTGTGGGTTGGAGCCCACAAATTTACTGAGTTGGTGCTTAGTTAGGGGATTTGAGTCTCCTGTGGGTTGGAGCCCACAAATTTACTAAGTTGGTGCTTAGTTAGGGGATTGGAGTCTCTTATGGGTTAGAGCCCATGAAATCACTTAGTTGGTGCTCAAGTGGGGATTGGTGCCTCTTGTAGATTGGTGCCTACAATAGTCTTAGTTGGAGTTGATATACATGATTGTACTTTTTATATAATAAGAAAATATTTTTCTTTCAATTATAAATATTTCATATTCATGTGCTCTATTTTGAATTAATAATATTCTGAATTGTTAACAGTTAAAAATTAGTTAAATGACCAAACATTGATCCATGCCCTCCCTCTAAGTATTTCCAACATGGTCATGGCTACTTCACCTCCTCGTTTCAGTTCAAGGAGGATCCTGATCTAATCTTTCACAATGGAATTTATTTTCGTGGACCTTAAGGTATATATTTGAATTTTTAGACTCTTGATTTTAATCGAGAGAATCATATTCGCTCTTTGGTGTTAGTTGGGTCTATCTTTCACACCTCCCCCTTTCACTATTAGAATGAAAAGCCCTAAAATCCATTGAAATTCCCTATGAAAATATATCAACTAAGCCATCTCCATAGACCAAATCTCTCATGTGTATGTATTTGTGTAGAAGTGGATGTAGAGAGAGGCCTACCAGAAGCTATACAGTTATATAATGGGAGGATGAAAGCATGTTCAGGAAATTAACTACAAGTAGATCTGAGAGCAAATCTAGAGCCACACCCTGGCCCTATTTTCATTATTGATAGGTCACCTTGTGCTCAGCATAGATTAGTATCATGGGTCTTTGACTGAGTGGTTTCCCTTGTGTTCAACATTATCTTTTATTATCACACATTGGGATTCGTGTAGTGCCTTGGTTTCCATTTGACCCTATTGGTGGATTCCTCACCTCTATGTCAGCTTTCATTATAGGTTGGTTCATAGGGTTTCTATTATGAGCTAGCTACATCTTGTGTATGTCAGAAACGTGCTTCGGTTGGGTTACTACATCTTTATTCATTTGATTCCTTCCACATTATTGGCCTACGGGTTACACTCGCGCTAGATTCATGAAAGATGCCTCAATGCCTTCCTTCTAATGGATCTTTTCCCATCGACTTCATCTCATTGCTTTGGGGACGAGATCTAGAGTCCATTTGGTAGTACCTTAGGGTTTGTAGTCATTAGTGGCAGACTCCTTTGTTATCGACAATGGGAAAACATCATTGTCTCTTGATTGATAGATTCTTCCAAGTGTTCGATTATAGCTCATTTATTTTCACTTGTTAGATTGTACTGGGTACTTTGGCTCTCATCATCAGTATCGGTGAGTAGTTTCGCACTTGTTAACAGTATATATCAATGACCGGTAATCAAATGATTTCTCACATGGTCGACTTCAGATCATTTATTCCCATTTTGTAGAAATGTACCACTGCGGTCGGTGAAGACCTTGGGTTTGCATCAACGTTTCTTGGTTCACATGTGAGTTGCCCCTGTTGTTGCCAGTTGACACCATCCACCTTATATGTTGCAGTTCCTTACAGCGACATCCTATATGTTGGCACCCGAGTTGCAGTGTAGTACCATTTATTCCACTATTTGACTTGGTATTTTTTGGATCATCTTTATGACTTTAGTGTTCAGCTTCATACTTTAGCATCAGTGATTAGTTCTTTATATGTGATATTCAAACATGTACTTACTTGGAAATGATCAGATCATCCATTATGTATCTTCAGTTCCTTTATACTTATATGCATATTGGATTTGTTTTTGTACTTGACATGCAGGCATGCTTTACTATCTCTGAGCATGGGTATGCCCACCTCAGACAGTAATTTCTTTCAAATCTTTCACTGGCTTGGTAGGTTGAATTCTGGTGAACTCCTCCTCAGTCTCCGCGTGATTCCTTCTATACACTTAATACATTTTGGCCAACATGTACCCCTTCTGACCTCATATATTAGGGGGCATCTATATAGCACTATTTACCACTCTTGGTAGATTTGATGCTCTGGTTATGGCATAGGGCAACCCATCCTTTCTAGACTTGGTCCAAAATCTAAAAAACAATGTTTTATTTTCTATGCGCTACTTTCCCTGTGTTAAAAACGTGTACACGCGGGTCAGAATATACCCAACCCGTGTATATGTGTTAAAACACATAAAAATAATAAAATTCCTTAATTTCGGGCAGAGTTTACAAGTTTTACCTGTTACTCACCTAATATAGCCCGCAACCCAGCTATTTCCCAACTGTAAAAACTAATTTGGAGAAGTATAAATAAACCTCCATGGGAAGTCCTAAAGGGAGAAGAGATGAGATATTGATATTACAGTTGATTGATCCCTAATCGAGTCTGAAGAAATATGTGTGCTTCCTACACTCCCCAAGCTTTAGGAAACTCTTGTTTCCTCTTTTGAGATATCCTTCATCCCTCTTGTGATATCCTTGTGTATATTGATGGAGGAAGATTGCTGAGGAAGATTGTATATCCCCATCTAGCTCTATATCTTCTTATTTTTGTTTTTCCTCCTCCTTACTGACAAAAGGACTAACATCATAGATGAGGGTTTTGATGTTATCCTCTGCTGGTAAGTCTCGGAAGACTGGCCATGTTATAGGGATCTTGAGGTTTTGGAGGGCATCCTCAATGAGGATTTTGGTGGGCCCATGGTGAACTAACTATTGGGAATTTCATGTCTTTTCTTTGCTGCTGGAGTCCATGAGTGATTGCATCAGAAAATAGGGTATGTTGAGTCTTTGGTGAACTGATATTTCTACCCCAAATCTTAATTCTTCATGCTCTCTAAAATGGTAGCCATAAACAACATTGTATCTACCCTCACATGAGATATACTTGATGAGCATCGTGCTAGTGAGGCTTGAGGAGGAAATAAGCAAATTCTTTGAAAGAAAAAAACTGAGTTTCCTATGTATGTAATCCACTAGATTTCTAGAGTAAACTGGCCACCTTTTTACTTACAAACCAACTATCTCTTAACCTTTACAACTTTTTAACAAATGATGCATATGAGTGAGTGAGTAGGATACTTACCTGTGGCCTTAATGCCACGCTGTAGTTGTCAAAGATCAGAGCTGTTGTTGATGGTCATTCTTCTTCCTCCTCTGCTGTCTGCTGATGGTTTCTGTGACTGTAGATCTGATGCTTCTGAATGGATAGAGGGAGTAGGAGTGTGTGTGGATGTAGGGATGATGGTAATGGATGAGGTGAGGGGTTAAATCATGTCTAGAATGAATTTTGGGGATCTAACCAATCTACGAGTTAGGGGATCTTGTAGAAAACACAATTTTCACCTAAATTAGAGCAATGAAGTGAAAAACGATGGAATTTATGGAGGGATGCATGGTAAGGAGTGGAGGAAATGAAAATATGTGAGGCAGGGCTCCCTTTAGATCTTCTATTTGCTCCCTGCTTGGCTTTCTCATTCTCCTGCAAATAACAATTATGTTTTTTTCCTCTTATTATTATATTTTTTTTAAAACACCTAGGTTGCCTCAGAGAGGTTTTCACCCTAGGGATCTTCTTTTTCTTTCCATTTTTCTCATCCTTGGGCCGTGTCATGGAGGTTTTCAACCCAAAGATGGGACTCAAGCACCTCATGGAGGTTTTCACCTGAATACTTACTCTGTTTTCTTTCTTTTTCAGTCACCTGATAAGGGAGGAGCTGAAACTTGCTCCACCATCATCACTATCTTATTGATACTATCAGTGAACTCTTGCTTAGATAAAGGCCTCTTGTACATTTCCAATCTGTGTCCATTAACTAGTAATGGAATGGATTCTTCATTTATAGTTCTGATGTGCATTGAACCATTGTCATGGCATCTTTCTACCACATAAGGTCTGAACCATCTTGTCCTTAGCTTTCCCTTGAAGTATTTATACCTAGATTCATATAACAATTCCTGGTATCCTTCTTGAAATTTCTTCTCCTTAATATGCTTGTAATGCCAGATTTTCCTCTGAAGCTGAACTATCTTTGTATGAAGAAGGGTCTGCATTCTGAATTCATCCAATCCATTCAAATGGAACAGTTTTTCTTTTTGTGCATGACTAAGATCCAAATCTAGTTGGGTTTCCATCCTCAATGTATTATATTCAAATTCAATGGACAACAAAGCCTTTTTCCCATAGACCAGCTCATAGGGTGTAAATCTAGTGGTGGTCTTCCATGTCATATTATAGGCCTAGGTGGCCTCAACTAGTCTTTATGTCCAATCTTTTATGTTGTTGTTCACTACCTTGGTTAAGATGTTCTCCAGTGCTCTGTTGGTCACCTCCACTTTCCCATTAGCTTGTGGATAATAAGGAGTAGAGATCCTATGCTTGATTTTGTGATGCTTGAGCAGTTCTTCAATCATGTTGGAGGTAAAAATGGTTGCCTTGGTCTGTAAATAACTCTCTAGAGTACCCAAATTTGTATAATATATTCTCCCATAGGAACTCAGCCACCTTCTCTTCTGTTGTTGCCTTAATTGTCATGGTTTCAGCCCACTTAGTCAAGGAACCAGTGCACACAATAATGTGTTTTTTTTCTTTGAAGGAGGATTGATAGGCCCAATGAAGTTCATGCCCCATTTGTCAAATGGCTCGAAAGTAACTTGAGGTTGTAGGGCCATTTCATCTCTTGGAGTAGGCTTTCCCATCCTCTGGCACCGATCACACTAACTAATGTACTTTTTCACATCCTGATGAAGAGTAGGCCAATAATAGCCTACTTGCAGCACTTTGAATGTTGTCCTCTTTGCTGCAAAGTGACCTCCACAAGGCCTATCATGACAGGTCAAAAGGATGTCAAAAACTTCTTCTTACTTGACACACCTTCTCAAGATCTGATTTGGGCCAAGTTTGAATAGATTGCCCCAATCCAGACGAAGGGGGGCATTTTTCCTGATTATCTTGCTCTTTTCTCTGGGGGGAAAGTTTGGTGGGAACTGTGTTGATACCTAATAGCTTTTTATATCAGAAAACCATGGGAAGAGCATTGAAATAGCAAACAAATTCTTATTTGGTAACTGATCATCCACCATTCCTTCTTCACCTATAGGCAGATTCATCCTAGATAGAAAGTCAGCGACAACATTCTCCTTACCAGGCTTATCAACAATAGTTAGATCAAACTACTGTAATAAAAGTAACCATCTTATGATTCTAGCATTTATATCTGGTTTGTTCATTAAATATTTAATTGTAGCATGATAAGTATGCACAAATGTTTGATAGCATGTAATGTAATGCCTAAACTTGTTCAATGAATGCACAACAGCCAGGAGTTATTTTTCAGTCATAGTATAGTTTAACTCAGCATTTGACAGGTTTTTACTGGTAAAATAGATGGCATAGGGCAATTTCACCTCTACCTAACCTAATGTTGCTCCTATGGCTTTGGGTGAGGCATCAACATGAATATGAATAGGGAGGGCCTAGTTTGGGCCTCTAAGAATTGGTGTATGTTATAGACATATTTGGGCACTACAACCCCAATCACATATGTCCATAAACCAAGGGTTTCTGAGTCCCTAAAAGTGTTATTTCATGCCCTAAAGGAATAAGGTCAGCTGATTACATCATCTCCCAGAAGTTCTCACAGAAAACTACTCAGAACTGGTCAAAACTGGACCATACAGATTGCTCAGTGATAAGGGTGTGATGTATCTCACCTGCTCAGTGCAAAAAGTGCGATGCATACTGGAAAGCCCTTCTGTAGGGTGCGATGGACGAGAGTAGACAAATGGCAGAGACAGTTTGCAAGGTGGATGATCATGGAATCTTCCAGAAACTTCTCCTGTGACACTTGCCTCTCTGAATTCACCCAGGGATGAGTAAGAGATCATCAATCTCTAAGTGGAATCAAGAACTATCAGAGAGAATACACTAATCAAAATCCCAGAAGCTGACTCACCCCCCTGCAATCATCTATATATAGATCCCTCATCCTAGAGATCCAGAGACTAGAATCTTGTATCTTGTAAGGAAGTGTTGTTGGTTTCCTGGTGGAACATCATAGTGTTGGGTGATCTAAGCTTTTCATGAGGTGAAGAAGGGCTTTCATGCTGGGAGGATGACGGTGGGTTAGATTAATGGGTTGTAATCCTCTCTTCTAATCTTTACATCAATACAGCTATTCAAGTTTTCCTCCACATTCTTGTATGTCTGATAATATGTGCATTTGTGTGGTCAAGATATATCTGGTCCTATATTGTTTATGATTATAGTTCTCTACACTTTGAAGGTATTATGCTACTTTTACTTTACAAGTACTCTTTGAAGCAGAGTAATCAAGGAAAGAGCGGCAAAGATCTGTCAGAGAAGAGAAGGAACAAGCAAGGAACCAAGCGAAAGATTGAGGTTGGTATTCTTTGCTCCTCTCCTATCTATTTCTCGTAAAGGAAAACGAAAGTAACTTTAATCTATTTGTTTCTAAGATAGCTACCCATCTTAGTGGGACTAGCAGCTCTGCATAGACACTAGATTTCCTGATAACAAAATGGCGACTCCGCTGGGGAGCAAATAGCTTATTTTCTTGTCTATATTTGTTTGCTTTATAAACTTACAGATGGAGCTTGAAGTCAAGCCAGCTAGCCTTCGAACTGCATTCGCTATGCAAGTGCAAAGTAGATCAATGCTGCTTCAATCTATCTCTAGGTTTTGTTTATAAACTGAACAATTGATTTTCAAACAACCTAATTGCCCTAGTGGTGGCTCAAATAGCCTCATTAGATCAGCCCGTGTGATTTTCATTTACGGACTATCGTCAGCTCGGCCTAAATCCCTGAACTAAGCTGCAAAATGTGACCAAGAACCAAGTTGAAGTCTCATCCCTGGACCATCGCACCTTCTCCTCTTAGCAATCTAGATGCATCGCACCTCCCGTGTGCAGTAGGTGAGATGCATCGCTCTTTCTCTGTGTTACAGATGCAATGATCAGATAAGACCTCTTCTGCTTCCAGATTTTGGTTTTTTTTCACTCTCTTTAGCGTTATTCAGGAGTTTTGCTGTCTGTGATCAGTATACAACTATGGAAACTCCCTTCCTTTGCATGATTCAGCCTCCATTGTACAAAGAACTGTAAATGTTTTTTATGTATTGTTCGCCATTTACGGTTCTCCTTTACAAAGAAGTAGCGTAATCAAATTGTCGTCTTTTTATTTGGAAGTGTCGCAAGTGTCGTTTACTCTTGTATTTGATTTGAATTATTAGTTTTTCAAGTGTCGAAAGCAGTTTTCAATTCAAAATCACAAAGTTTCGTCATTGTCTTCCTTTTGTCTTTTGAAGAGAAAATCGTTAGTATTGTCGCTTGAAACGATTCATATTTTTACTTAGCATTATTTTTGTCATTCACACATTAAGAAAGCGAAAACAAATACATGCATGTGCATTTTCATTTAGACTGCTTGTTGATTTTTATTTAGGACAGTGCATCTAATGTGTGCTCTCTGCTCTATGTTGAAAGAATTTTGGTTCTCTTTCCTTAGTAGCTAGGATTTTCATTGCAAAAAGAATATTAAACAATTTTTTATCATCTTAGATTGCATTTTAGGAATTGTATATCTACATCACACGGTGAACCTGAAAGGCAAACTTCTTAAGAAAGATCAACTGTAAAATAAATTCAATGAACATAAAAACGCTTTGGAACCTAACGCAAAACATTTAGAAGTCTAGGCTAGAGACGTATTCTAGCGTCGTAAAGCCTGGTAACTATCGCTTTCATCGTAGGTTGGGTGATTCTCCCTCTTTGAGACGACAAGTGCCAGTACAGACTTATGCTCCCACGTACTGTCGAATATATATTGGGAAACCACAATAGGCTATATCCTTTATCCTTAGGAAGCCATGTCTACCGCCCTATCAATCGCAATGCACTGAACACAGTATTCGAGAAGATTGATTGTCGTACCATAAAAAGTATTCTGCAGTTTTGCGATTGGTTTGGTGATCCCTCTATCTAGATTTCCATAGTAGTCTCTTTCATTCCCTTTCAAACTCCTTAAAGGAAAAGGCCCATCTGAGCACTTGTCACTTCAAGCTCATTAAAAATCGAAGGCGACTAGAGTCATCTTTAGCTTTTTCTCGACTCTTAAAAATTGAAAAAGCAGGTTGTGTCAAAGCATCTAAAATTCATTAAATTCGGAATGAGTTTTTCCCCTTTATTTTGAATTGATCAAGTAATCTGCAATCGTGGAAGAAAGTCAATCGAAACCCCGTCGTTCGCGGAGATTAACGAGTCAACCATCTTTGACTCCGAAAATGAAACTATTCCATACAAAGCGAACTCGTTTAACCGGATCAAAATCTCCTG
>APFE030805601.1:17561-28836 GCA_000404065.3 Pinus taeda | reverse complement strand
ATGGAAAAATTGTTTCTTTCACAATATTTGTGGGATTTGGTGGAAAATGGTTATATAGAACTAGTGGATGCTCAAGCTCTTTATGGTTGGATTCAATCCAAAAGGGAGTTGAATCAATATTAATATATTATATATAATTATATATATATTATTATATTTATATATATCTATCTATATCTATATAATATAATTATAATATATATATATATATATATATATGATATCCTTTTTCATCCAAACAAAGTAGTACAACAATTTTTTTTGCAAGATCTTGTTGCAACAAAGAAATCAAGGAGTCATGGGAACGATATATATTTGGGCTACATCAAGCTTATCAAGGAACAAAGTACATAAAAGTTGTTAAATTTCAATTTGTTATGAGAGAATTCAAAACTCTCTGCATGTGAAATTATGAATCCATACAAGATTTTTTCACTAGATTTATGGTAATAGTAAATTAAATTATATGCTATGGAGAAGATTTAAGAGATTTAAAAATTGTTGAAAATATTTTAAGAAGTCCTTGTGCAAAATTTGATTCTTTTGTCGTTGTTATTAAAGAGACTAAATATTTAATTCAAATATTTGTGAATGAGCTTATGAGAACTCATGAACGAAGGTTGAATAGATCTGCTGGAGAATATTCTCATAAATCAATTTAAGAAAAATACAATATTTTAGGGTATAAGGAAGTTAAGAATTTATCCCATCAGGAAAATATGAACTAGCTAAAGAGGAAAAGGACAAGCATATGGAGATGTTATAGAGGAACAAATTTTGTCACAAATAAAAAAGGAAGAGGTAATCATAGTAATGATGGAGATAAAATATTTGGAAAATCCTAAGGTAAATGTTTTTAATATAAGTTATTTATCCATTATAAATGTAATTGTTAGGAAAAAAAAGGAAAGAAACAAGCTAACATTTTTTTAAGAAAAAGAAGACGTGGTGGGTTTATTTCGAGTTTTTTACTCAACTAATAAGGTTTATAATGAGGTATGAATTTGGGGTATTTGTTACTGTCTGAAGATAAGTTAATGTACTAAATTAAAATTCTCCTAGGAGATGTTTAACTAGTGCAATTTGAAGGTAAATGAACAATTGCAGTAAAGACAAAGCAAGGGAAAATAAAGAATTAATGATGGTTTATAGGTTCCTTGTTTAGTAGATAATTATTGAATGTGGGATAGCTCATTCAAAAGGGATATGTTGTTATTTTTAAGAACAATGAATGCATAATCTATGATAAATAAAATCATATTCAAAATATAGCCAACATTAATATGCTACAAGTTTGAATTTTTGGTTTCAATATTTCCCCTCAATCAAATAGAACAATAAAGGTTGGCTATGGGATAATTCTTGGGTAGTAGTTACCTAGTGTTGTAACTAAGAGACACCACCAAAAAAGGAGGATTGATGAGTACAAGATAGGGAATCTTACTATTGATGAGTACACTAACATATTTTTGGAGTTGTTGAAGTATTTTCCATATATCAGAGGTGAGAAGGTGAATATTTAAAGGTACCTTAGTGGGCTACCACAAGCTTACCAAGATATAATTCAATTTGATGAGCCAAGAACCCTAAAGGACATTAAATGAAAGGGAAAAATATTGCTATTAATAGTCTAAGCATAAGGCTGAGTTCCAAACATACTGGAAAAAGAGAGATAAGACTACATTCAAGGGAAAAGATCCAAAATCCCTAGGATATAAGAAAAGAGGCAGGAATGTGAAGTTCACCACTCTTGGAAAGGGTGAGATTTGAAAAAAAAATCCCTACTTATAGTAGATACCATCCCAGTAAAACAATAAGAGAAGAGGTCAAGGGGTTCAAGAAAGGGCCTTTGTAGTGTTCGACATGTGGAGAGAACCACCTATAGAGAGACTATCCTAAAAAACAACAGAATGACACAAGGTTGTATGATGTGAAATAGGAAATAATGGTCAATAATGTGGCTCAAATCATGCCACAAAGTTATGATGCATTGGAAAATAGGTAGGAGGACCATCAAACTTGAATAATAGATATGGATGGTATAGTTGTTAACCAACCTATTTTGATTTTAATCAACTTAGTTTCCAATTTCAATTATACTAGACCAAAGGTCACAAAGAAATGTGCCCTGTAAACGAAAACTCATGAGAAATCATGGTTGGTCTAGCTTGCCATGGGAACTAACAAATGTGTGATAGAATTAGTGGAATCATGCCCAGTGATGATAAGAGGCATGTCCACTTCAGTCACCCTCAAACTTTTGTTGTTGTGTTCATATGATGTCCTAATCAGCATGAATTGGCTAGAAGCCCATAATATCAAAATTTATTTCTACAATATGTCGCTAGAGTTCTTGAATTATGTGGGTGATGATGTGACATTGTAGGAATAAGGAATCTTGTCACTAGTGGGAAAATATCATCAATGCAAGTGAAAAAATGCAACAAGAAATGGTGCACATTTTATGTAGTTCAAGAAACTAACGAGCTGGAAAATAGCTATGAAATAATGTAATAGAACTCAGTGTTAAGGAAATTTAGTAATACATTTTCAAAGGAGATACTAGGATTACTACATAGAATAGAGATTGATTTTTCCATCGAATTTCTTCCATGATTAGTGTTGGTTTAAAAATCCCCATATCGCATTAGTACACTATAGCTAGTGGAGCTAAAGATATAGATGAATGAAATTCTGGAGAAAGGGTATATCAGAACTAGCCTGTTACTTTAGGGAGCCCCAATGCTATTTGTGAAGAAGAATGACAGATTAAAATTGTGCATTAATTACCGGCAATTTAATAAATTCATGGTGGTGAATACATACTAATTGCCTAGAATTGATGAAATTTTTTATTAGCTGAGAGGGCTTGTGATACTCTCAAAATAGATTTGAGGTTTGGCTACAATTAGGTTCAAATAAAGGATGAAGACATCCACAAGACAACCTTTGGGACCAAATACAAACACTGTGAGTTTCTGGTGGTGCCATTTTAGCTCACACATTCCCTTACTACATTTATCTGTCTGATGAACAATTTCTTAATCCCATATTTGAACAAGTTTGTATTGGTCTTCATGGATGCCATATTAGTCTAAATGAAAACGAGAGAAGAGCATGAAGATAATTTTAAAGCGGTAATGAAACTACTGAGAGAGCACAAGATCTATGACAAGCTTAGCAAATGTGATTTCTATGAATCACAAGCTCAATATTTGGAACATTGTTTTCAGGGAAGGAATAGTAGTGGATCCCAATAAAATCAAGGTCATGATGGAGTGGACGACACCCTGAAATGTTACAAAAGTTAGATTTATCATGGGATTGGCTGGATATTATCAGTGGTTCAGTTGAGACTTCTAAAATTTTAGGCACCCAATCACAACTTTACAAAATAAGGGGATAAAATTCCAATGGACATCAAGATATGTTGATAGCTCTAAGAAACTCAAGAATTTTCTCACACATGCACCTATCCTGAGACTAGATGATCTTAAGAAATATTTCTTAATTTACATAGATGCCTACAAGGAAGGATTAGGTGGGTTCCTAATGCAAGAGGGACATGTAATTTGTTATGAATCAAGAAATCTAAATGAACATGGGAAGAACTATGTTACTTATGACTTGGAGCTTGGATCGATAGTGCACACATTGAATATGTGGAGGAACTACTTACGTGGGAGGAAGTTTGTGTTAATGTCAAACCATGGAGAGTTGAGATACTTATTAAAATAACCCAAATTAAATGATATACAATCCTGATGATTGGCATTTAACAAGCTTGACTTTAATATAAGCACATTAAAGCCAAGGAGAACAAGGTGGCAAATGCACTTATTAGAAGGTTACAAGTGGCTCACTTGGCATCCATAAGAACTTGTGAAGATTGACATCAAATAAATGATTAACGAAGAATTACATCATGATGATAATTACCATAATGTGAAGGAATTCTTGAAATAGGTTCCATAAGGATCATTGAGCATGACTTATACACTCACTGATGATGGCATGTTGAAGTTCAAGGATAAATGCTATGTGCCTTGTATATGTGACTTGAAGAAGCTCATAATGGATGAGTTTCATAAAAGACCTTATTGAGGTCATCCTTCTTATAAAAAAATGATAAAATCCATGAAGAAAAATGTATTATTAGTTAGGCATAAAGAAAGAAATTATTGATTACATTTCTAGGTTTCTAGAATGTAAACAAGTTAAAGTTGAATGAAAGCACCCAACCAGATTACTACAACTAAGCCAAATTCGTTAGTGGAAGTGGGAAGTCATATCTATGGACTTCATCACAAAATTTCCAAAAACATTTAGGTGTCATGATGTGATAATGGTGATAATGGAAAAATTGTCCAAGGTGGCTCACTTTATAGCTATCAAGTCCACCCACTAGGAACTTGAAATAGATTAAATCTTCATGAAGGAGATATTTAGATTACATGGCATATTGAAGGAGATTATTTTGGGTCGAGATCCCAAGTTCATTTAAAATTTTTAGAAGGAATTTTTTTTCTAGCTTTGGAACCCAATTAGACTTTACTACAACATATCATCATCAAATTGATGAAAAAAGTAAAAGAGCGAAGAGAGATTTAGAGGACATCTTCAAGATGTATGTAATGCATCAACCAAAGAGGCGGGAAGAGTTCCTACCCTTAGTTTAACTTTCCTAGAACAATAGGTATCCAGAGTCATTGAGGATGATCCCTTTTAACGATTTATATGGCAAAGAATGTAACAATATCATTAGTTGGGATGATCCAATGAACAAGGTGGTTCTTGGACCTGATATGATGAAGGAAATGGAGATTAATATCTAGTAGTTATTAAAGACAACCCAGGATAGGAAAAATATTTATGCACACCAGCAGAGAATGCACAAGGAATTCCAAGTGGGATAGAATGTATATCTCAACATAAGGCCAAGGAATATTCACTAGGAATGGGGTCTTGTTCTATGTTGGCACCCAGATTTTTTGGACCATTTCAGATTTTGGAAAGGGTGGGGCCAATGGTATATATATTGGCCTTACTACCCAAAGTGAAAGCACATGATTTTTTTCAAATTTATTAACTTAGGAAGTATGTGCATGACACTAATCATATCTTGGATTGGTGTGTGATAGAGGTGGAATCAGAGGTATATTTCTAACTACAACCTTTTTTCATCTTGGACTGGAAGCAGATAACTCTATGGAATCAAGTAATAAAGTAGGTCAAGATGAAATGAAAGCACTTTGGACTAGATGAAGCCACCTGGGAAATGGAAAATTAAATGAGGGTACTTTACCAATTATTGTTCATTGCATAAATGAGTGTAAGAGTTGTAAATATAAATCTGACAATTTGTGATTTTATGTTTCTGTTTTTAGAACACTGAGGACAATGCTTCCTTAAGGGGATTGGGGTATATAACAACCCTTTTGTTGCACCCAATATATGTAAATATCATGGTGTAATTTTTTTTTACATAAGTTTGTATAAAAACTTGAATTGATGGTAGAAGTGCGAGGAGGGACACAAACTCCTAGTTTTGGGGGGAGGGGATTCTTTAAGGTGTGCTAAGAACATGCTAGAACCACTAAATTAAATCCCTTACCAAGAGGACCGCAATTTCTTGCGTTGATAGGCATTGAATTCAATGACTAGGAAGCATGGGGGGAGGAAAAATTCATCCCTATCCCCTTTCTTGTGGATCGATTGAAGAATGATGTGTTGGGAAGGACAAGAAAGGTCAACACAAGAGGGAGACATAAAACAACATAGGAAAAGAGGGGACATAAAACATAGCATGTGATAGATAGAAATAATATAAGGAGAGAAAGATAGCATATAAACATTGGGTATGGAACACACAACAGATTTAGAAACAAGGAAAAATAAGCAAGAAATATAGAGGCAATTGAACACATACAACCACAATGAACAACGAGAAACATTTGTGGAGAGGGTGATTAGTAGTAGAGCAACGAGGAGAAAGACTTAGAAGAAAAAAATTGTTGAAAGAATAGTGAAAATGGATTGAATTAAACTAAATTGTCCCTAAGCTATTATTTTGAGAATTTGGGTGCCATCACATGTGTTATGGTGACAATGCTCTGATTGTGTGCCTAAGCCTGTTTGGAAGGTGGGAGGCTTATTGGAGAAATTAACCACTTAGTGCTTGTTGAATAAGCTTACAAACCACTTGGGTGCTTGTTGTATTGTAGGTAAACCATTTGACATGGTACATTAAGCCACTATGATGCTTGTTGGAAGAGTTGATAAACCGCCTAGAAAATTGCCTACAAGTTCTCCTAGTGCTTGCCTTGAAAACACAACTAAGAAACCATATAGATAGTGGATTTAGTCTCTTGGAACTAAGAAATACCCCAACTGGGTTTTGGGTGAAGCCCTGTGAGTATTCTCATAGAGAATGAGATTCATTAGGAGGCTTACTGCTAGAGAGGAGTTGATAAACTACCTAGATAGTGGACTGCTTCTCCTGAATGTTTGAACAATCCTTGGTGTGAATTTCGCTTGACAAAATATCCCCTCAAACTTTGGATTCAAATCAGGGGTGGTTAGCTACAAGAGAGATTGTAGTGTAGTTGGATTATGGTTGGTTGGAGAGTTGAAGTCCCTCCTTCGGTTGCCTTCCTTTTCAATCTACACAAATAAGTTTAAATTTATGCATATTTGGATCTCAAGCTATGACAACCTTGTTTCGTTACTGAATTTTACTATGATCATGTATGTTCAAGTGTGGATTTGAAAGTCATTATTGCACTTACTATTGGTTATGTTGGATATTATGTTTTCAATGACTAGTGGAACCATGGAGTTTGTACACTACTTGTGTGTTATCCATTAGTTGTATGCTCGTAGCTGAGTGCCTACATGGTTGTAATGGCATGTTCATATCTTGTGAAAATGATTCAAAACTATAAATCTATGCAATATTTCCTTGTTGTTGTTGCTTGGATGATAAGTTTTGAAAAATGAATGGAAAAATCCATAAGACTTGAGTTACAAGCTTGTTTCACCTACTTGAGACCATTGTTTAGGATATGACCATCTCTTTCAAAAGATTTCGTGTTTTGGGCAATTTCCCCTATCTTAAGAAATTTGCCCATTTTCCTTGTTTCCTTCTCTTTATCACTCTTGTATACAAATCTGGTTATTCGCGTTATCCAAGGGTGGTTAGCACCACCACCCTCATGCAAAAATTGGATGCCCACAGGCTAGTTACCCGAGTGTGTTTACATTGTAGCATCTGGTTATTAAGTGGATCAGGAGGCTAGCAAACGCCCATACAGTGTGGGGGATTGGATGTCATCTAGGGCCAAATACACCATCTTAGGAGTCGTTGCATTTGGGATTCGAGCTCCAGAGGTGGGAAGAGCAATCAAAACACTAAAAAGGGCTAGAGGCCCATGAGTTGGATCAACCTTTAACAGTGTTTACATCCGAAGAGTTGGTATTTGGGGGTTGTAAGAAAAGGTATAATGTTAACATCTCAGTGGGTTGTATTTTTTTCTAATTTGATTTATAATGGTGAAATATTTCAAAACACAAAGGGAAGGGCATGGTGTTCCCTACAACTAATTTGAAATGAAAATTCCACGTGGGACCATGTGGAGGCTATGTGGCATCATAATGATGATGTGACACACTTTTGTGATGAGAGAGTAAAGAAGGTATTGGATGATATGCTAAGAATGTATGTTATGCATCATGCTATGAAGTGGGAATATTACTCACCCTTGGTAGAGTTCATCTATATTAATGACTACTATGAGTCACTAAAATAAGTCCCTTTGAGGCCCTATATGGTATGACATGTAAAACTTCAATTAGTTTGGATAATATAGTGGATCATATTGTACTTGGAGCATAATTATTGTGAGAATTAGAATAGAAAGTGGAAAGAATTAAGCAAAACCTGAAGCCAACATAGGATTAATATAAGAGATGTGCTAATATAAATAAAACTTATAGGGTGTTCAAAGTAAGAGATAATGTGTATATCGGGATTATGCCCAAGATAAGTTCTTTAAGAATGGAAAGATGTGCCAAGTCAATTCTTTTCTACTATGGATCATTTGATATATTAGAGAGTGGGACTATTTTCTTACATTCTTTCCTTACCTCCCATTTTCAAAGCACATAATTTTTTCCATGTCTCTTCTTAAGAAATATGTGCATGGTGCTTGCCATATTGTTGATTGAGTTATAATATAGATAGAACTCGAAGGAGAATTCTAGTGAGAGGATCAATTCATACAAAATAGGAAGGAAATTGTTCTCCAAAATTGAGTCATTGCAAAAGGTAAAGCTATAGTGGAAACATTGTGGAGTAGATGACAAAACATGGGAACTAAAGGATCCCATGAGGATGGAATAACCATTTTTGTTTATTGTATAAACCATCAATTATGAACAATAGAACATCGAGGACTATGTTCCTTGAAAGAGATTGGGATTGTAACACCCCATTTTTGAACCCCAAATATGAATATAATTATGATATTTACTGCTAAGAGATTTTAGCATGCAATTTTTATTAATAATTTTAACGATGCAATTATGTTCTATTATGTTAACAAGAAATTACTAATAACCTATTGAATGGGTGATGCACCTACATTGATTATGATACCATAGGAGGGAACCAATGAGGGAAATGGGAGAAAAGTTTTCATATTGAAATTCTCCTTGACTAAAATTTTATTTATTGAGCTAAACTTAAACTTAGAAATTTTCCCATTTCCCAAAAAGTGAGTTGATGAATAAATTGGTAGTTGAACTACTAACTTCCCATCATTATGGGGAGGAGTGGGGAATTGTATTGAAACTGTTACTTAGAGAAATGGACATAGCCATCTAGAAATTTCTAATTCGGCCCACAAAATTGTGAGTCAAACCCATAAAATCTCATGCTAAGAAATACAATATGCAATCAATTCACATACATGGAGTATGGGATAAACATGAATAGGTCTAAGGGTGATTTATGAGAGAAAAACATGTCAAGAGATGTTTTGGTTGATTGTAGAATTGTAGGGGACTATTAGATTCATTTTTTCCTAGATGAAATCAAGTAGAAAGGTCATAAACTAGAGTTATGAAAGAAAGCCATGTTTCTTGGGTATTTGTTTGGTAAGCATGAAGGTACTTAGAGGGGAGGTCAGGTCATTGAGGGATTGTTGTGTTAGCAAACGAATTACCTTGTGCCATGCAAACCAACTATTAAATCACCTGTGACTTCTTGCAAGCTCTTGTCTCATCGAATTAGTTTTTTTTTTTTTTTTTGATTTCTTAAATCGAATGAGTCTGAACTTCATTTGTGCACCATGCATTTTTTAGTATAAGTTATCATGGTTTAGGTATTAGGTGACTAGTAGTAAGAGATTGAAAGAGATAGTTGAGCCTATGGTTGGGTAGAAAAATGCTCACCCTTCACCATTTGTAGGCAACTACAAATTAATTAATCTAGATAAGTTTTTATACTAGATTTTGTATTGTTTGTCATGAAATGGATACTAATACACATATAAAGATTTTGCTTCCAATTGAGATGTAAAACTAGATGCATTTTCCCATGGTTAAATGTTTTAAATTAGAATGTGAAATAATTTAAAGTGTTCTCATTTATGAGCTTACCTTCCATCTCATCCATAAATAGGAAAGATGATTAGGTTGTATAAGTATGTGGAATTATTTAGGAAAGATGATTAGGTTGTATAAGTATGTGGAATTATTACCTTGATTCCATACTTACATTCTTACCCAAAAACAAGTGGATGGTTTTATCAAATTATGTTATTGTTGGCATGGAAAATAAAAATTATGAATATAGTTAAGTTTATAAATTTTGATTATTAAAGTATCTCATCACAATATTTTAAGTATGAGGAGTTTTTAACTTTAAAAAATATATTCTTAAAATTAATTTGGGGGAGGAGTTTGATTTTATTTCTCTAAATTTGTGGGAATTTTGATTTTATAAAAGAAAAGCTCATGTAAACTTAAATTTTCTATGTTTTTACATGGGTAAATACTGTGAAATCTAAATCACGAAGAAAAATATTTTATTTAGGTTCTTAAATTAAAAAAATCATTGAAACAAAAACGGAAATTCTAAAGCTTTAAATTATCATTTTCTAAGAAATTAAAAATTTTACTCGTATGAAGTTCCAGCATAAAAATTTACACGGACAATTTTTTTTTATAAATTCCCTAGTTAAAAATAAAAATTTCAATAATAGATGGAAAATAATATATATATATTCGAAGGGTTATCCTCATCATCTTCTCCCGGCATATATATATATGCCGGGAGAAGATGAGGATAAGCCTTTAATTCAATAAGTAGAGCCGGTTCGGGTGAATCTTGGTAGGTGTATCGTTAGGAGAATGAAGAGATTATCAAATTAGAAGAAGGAAAACTGTTATATTTTAAAATATAATAAGCACTATATCATATTATAAGAATATATAAGAATATAATAACAATAACCCATAAATTTTTAAATGCTTAGTAATAAATATAAAAAGAACACAGCTAGCTTGCGGGGAGAATATGGCTTGGAAGGGGATATTATAATCTTACTTTGTTAGATGATAAGAATTCCAAAAACATGTATTCTTTTTATGGAACGGGGAAGATGGGGTCGTGGGATTGCATCATATAGGAAAGTCTTGCACACATTAACTTATAAATTCTTAGCAATCGCTACACATAAATGCCTCAAAACTTGAGAATCAAGGAATCATAAAAGAATCCAAAAATATTACCATATTTGGTAGGATTCACGTTTTAATAACAAAGTATGATTTTTAAGGTGTGTGATAAAAATGAGCTCAAAACATCATCAATACATATATTATATTTTTGAATTAAAATTTTTGTAATTCATAATATTTAGAAGACAATTCTTTTTTGGAAAAATCTCATATCAATATATATATATATATAAATTTGTGAAGGCAATGTGTCGAATGAAAAAGATCGATGAGGTTAAATGGGGTGGGAGTCAGGGTTGGAATTTGGATTCTTTATTACCTGTCAAATAATTTTTTTTTGATGTTTTGGGTTTTTATGTTGGCCGTCAAGGAACGTTATGTCTAAAATTTTGCTCTTCAATCAAAATGTTTTGATAATAAATTGACCCTTCATCAATAAAGGTTTAATTAAAAAAATACTTTTCAATCACACCACTGTGTTAATTTTTTCTCACATATTTATTTAAATAAAAACAAATATTATAATATAAAT
>APFE030805601.1:0-16645 GCA_000404065.3 Pinus taeda | reverse complement strand
TAATTTAAAATTTACTAAAATGAGTAACTATATCATCATCCATTTTTGTTTCTTACCGCAAATCATTCCATTTCTTATCAATTTTGCCATACATGGTTTTTATCAATTTCCTTATAAACAATTTAATCGAATCCTCTACCTTAATCAATTCCGGAGAAAGAGTCCCAACAAATTGTTTATCACATTACTCAAAATTTAAATATTAAAATATTCTTCATGAAACATTATTAATAATATAAAGATAGTATATCTATCTATCCCTTTCTTCCAGATTTAAGATTAAATGTCACTCAATCTAATGGTTAGAAAATGCCCAAAAAGAAAAAGTAAAAGAAAAACGACAAAAACCATGTATCAATCAACATGATCATTTCCAGAACAAATGGGAGCTGTGTAAGAGTGTGTACTCAGTATGGGATTGACATCATAATAATGGCCAAATTCGGATGCGTGCCTAATTACACGCAATTAATAAAAAAATCTAAAACTTATCCCCAAAGTCATGGGTTCCCATGTCTATCGCAAACAAGTCTATTGATATTATGTCGCTGGCATTGCTTTTGATAAAAGAATAAAATTCTCCCCGCGGCTGGCCAGAGTTGGAACATTGCGCAAGAATTCAAATTATCTGGCAGACAGGCTCATTTTACAATGAAGTATGAGAGAGTGTTCGTATTTGGTTTTTAAAATAAAATAATAATGATAAACATGTTTTTCTCGGTTTTTTTTTAAAAAATAAAAATTGTAACATATTATAATATATATATATAGTATATACTTTAAGATCTTTGTATGGGGAGGCTCATATTTATAATGGATAGAGAGATTTATTTTTTTTTTTAATTAAACATACTAATTAATATAATATGTTTTTCTGTTTTTTACTAAATAAAATATTAAAAACATATGAGATATAATATTTACTATATACTATTTTGAGTGTAAAATATTTTATTTAAATTTCACATTTTAAAAATGTTTTAAAATTAAAAGATTTGATCTACTTTGATTCTTGTTAGATCTATAATTAAGATAGATCTATATTAATATTTGGTTCAGTCAAATACTAAAATATTTGTGAATTGAATTGTTAAAGATATACTGATATGTCCACATTAAATAACAATGTGGTAGACTTACATATTTATCCAGCAATACAAGGTATATTTATCAGTCAAGGCAAGAATATTTACCAGTTTATCCAACCATTAATACATGGGCTGTATATACCTACCGCTGGATAATGTAACTGCCTCAATCCTAACTAGACATATACTGCACCCACGTATTTATGGCTAGATAAACTGATAAATATTATGTGAATTGCTAAAAATACACAAACAAGCCCACATTAAATAACAACCTAATAGATTTACATATTCACTCGACAACACAAAACATATTTACCAATGAAGGCAAGGGGTATTTACCAGTCTATCCCGCCATTAATATATGTAACAGTGTATACCCACAACAAGATAATGTATGTTTCATCCTAAATAGGCATATACCGCGGCCCCCCCCGTATTTATATAGCTAGATAAACGGGTAAATATTGGAGGTCATTGCCCATTAAGAAAGGGGCGCCATAGTTGCTGTGCTGTTTTGGAATTCCAATTCGTATCAATCGATATTATATAATTTATAAAAAAAATTATTGTAATTATGAGGATGTATGATTTTTTTTGGAATTGTCTATAATGGGATTTTTTTGGAGATTCCGGTGACGGAATCTATGGGAAGAAATTGAGGTTAAATCTTGATTTGTTGTAGTTAAAATGATTTTTTAACTGCATATTTGGATTCAGCACCCTGAAAAACCCTGGGACGTTTTGATTGTGCAGAAACTAGCTATCAAACTTGCTATTCCAATAAATTGCTGCCGGATTTTGACCAGAAAAACCCCACCTGAAAAGGCTTTCAAAAGATCGATTATGACACTGCATTTTTTTGTTTGACGATTATTATGTTTGTAGAGAGTTTTAATGCTTAAGTCTAGGTGCTTTTATAATTCGTATGAGGTGTGTAAATGTTTTGTAAATATTTACATTCCTAAGTTAATAAAAATGAAAGTAATAAAGCGGATATGGAAATATTTATAGTGTTTTAACAAAGATAAAGATTATGTTAACCAATTATAATTAAAAAATTTAAAATAATAAAGTAATAAATTTATTTTGTTTTTATTAATAAAAGTACCAACAATGTTAGATAAAAGAAAATTATAATATACATATCACTTTTAAAATATATGACATAGAAATAGTAATTATAAATTAAGATCCATTTTATTCATATAAATTAAAATAATGATTTCATAAGAATTTTTATTTTCTAAATCAATGTTTTCTATTAAAACGAGAAAGATACATGGTTGGTTACAATTAGTCAAAAAATCAAAGTCCTCACTCCTACTCAATCTATTGGCATGTAGTACAAGTAAAATATCATAGATAACAACCATTTACAAGTAAAATATCGTAGATAGCAACCATTCAAAATAGTGAGACATGAGCTTTACAACCCAAAAGGCCCAAAATTGACCAAGAAACTCAAAATGTCACAAAAGCATTATTCAACCAGCCAGATTACTGAGATCTTGTTGACAATTATGATTGGCGTTAGACCAAAACCCGTAGGTGTTAGTCAACAATCGCATCGCTAGAGATAAGGATCCACGAGAGGAGGTTAGTCCATGTCACGAAACACACGGGGAGCGTCGGTTTCTCCAATGTCCAATAATCTCCCCCCCAATGCAAACTAGGTGTGTATCAAACTTGTGACCTACGCTTTGATACCACTTGTTGGGAATCACAATTGTCGTTAGACCAAAACCTGCAAGTGTTCGTCAACCATATTGAATACAAAGCCAATCTTGTTAAGGATCAACCTTATAAGTTCATAGTCAACACAATCATATGCCTTGATTAAATAGATATTCAAGAGAAATGCCTCATGTTTGCGAGGCTTGATGGAGTGAATGCACTCTTATGTGATGGAAACAACATCATGTATTTGTCTTTGTTCAAGAAATCCAAATTTTTCAGGTGTAACATTCTTCAATAGCACCAGCTTAATGTTGTTGTCTTAGGATCAATTTGTAAATTGTGTCACGTAAAGAAATTGGATGGAAGTAAGAAAATGTAGAGGGCTTCAAAACCTTTGAGATCAGCACTATAAAGGTTGCATTAAATGAGCTCATGATCCGATAGAAATGGCATCATTCCTTGACAATATTTGTTATTTAATCTAGCATAAATCTTGAAATTGTATGAATAGTTACACAAACCATCTGTATGGACCTAGGCTTTTCCCCTTGGCCAATTCCTTTAAAACTTTCAATATCTCTCCCTTAGTGACAAGACATCCCAAATGGCCTCTTTCATCCTCGTTGATCCTATTCTAGAATTGAATTGATGAAATCTTGTTCTTTAACAAATTGTACTTCTTGCCTACATTTATAAAGCCTGCTAAAAAAATCAACAACTTCCCTTTGGATCTCCTTTTGGGAAGTGTAGTAATTCCCTTCTTCATCCTTGATGGACTATATGGCATTTTGATTCCATCTATGAGTTTCTTGATTATGGGAAAATCGAGTGTTTTTATCACCGTCTGCCACCCACGCCACCCTACTCTTATTTTTCCAATCCTCTTCTTGTGTCTTCAGAATCTAGTTCTTTCTGGCTTCTGATTCAAGAATCTTGTTTTTAGTGGATTTAGAGAAATATCCCGGTTCCATAGGATCTTTTATGGACATTATCTATTGTTGATAATTACCAGTTCCTGAATCATTTTTTTTTCTCTAACCCATATCTAAAACAGTTTCATCAACTCGTTTAACTTATGACAAACTACTTCCATGCTTAGAACCCTCCTTTGAGCTCTAGTTAAGAGCCAAAAGTCTTGGACGAGATATTCAAATCCTTAATCCTTTAACTAGAAATTATTAAATTTGAATGGGAAAGATGTACGTTCCATTTCTCCATTCCATTCTAAAAATACCGAAAAGTGGTCTGAAATTTTTGATGGAAGGATCCAGGATCTCAAATGTAAAAAATGCGCAGCCAAAGTAGCTTTGATGAAAAACGATCGAATCTTTTCGATATGCCCTCTTTCTCCATTCGCCCATTTCTCGATGTAGGCTTGATTGGATCTGGCTAGATGTCCCTTGTTAATTAAGAGAGAAAAAATATTCAAAAAAAATCCCCAGAATACCCCCCTTTATACTTGCTCCCCATACCTCATCCTTAGCCATGGGCAAATTGAAGTCACCTACCATAATCACTGAGTTGAGGTCCAAGAGGTCACTATCATCAACACATTCCTAAAATTTTCTTCTATTAGGGTAGGGTGCATATACTTTAATGATGTGTAGGTGCACATTTGTTCCTCTCTAGAATATGGAAAGTATGATACCTACAATAGATTTGTAAGCTTTGAAATAAATAACATTGGGATTTCACATGGCAGTCAGGCCTCCTGGGAGGCTAGAGGTAGCTTTCATAAACCATCAAAAGCAGGAAAATCTATAACATAAACCCCAATCCTTTTCCTTACAAGTCCTGGTCTCTTGGAATAGAACAACATTAGAATTGTAAATATGGATGACGTTATTGAGGGATCTCCTCTTTTGCGTTCATCTCAAATCCATCACATTTAAAGATAACAAATTCATTATGGGGAAACATTGTGGGTATATCCCCTCTTAGGACCCAAGAATCAGAAATTGCAACATCCAAGTGTCATATATTAATGTTATCAAGATCATTGGTTTTGGCATAGAGACCCCCCAAAGACTCCCGAGATAATTCTCGAAGGTCTGCGAGGCCCATAGAAAAATTGGAAATTTTCTTGTATTTCACTCCCTTTTTCTTTTGGGTAGTGACATGTTTCCTAGGCTTTGGGCTCACAAAAACCTTCTCATCTGCTAAGAATGAGGTTTTACGCATTAGAGGAAATTTCAGCCTAAAAGTGTCCATGAAATTTTGATGTAATTTCCATCTCATAATATCTAAACCAAACAATATCCTTTAAATTTAAAAAGAGGTACATGTAAATATTTTGGATGGAAAATGAGAAAAGCTACTTTTTTATTGTATTTTTGGATTATCTCCTTATAGGTTTACTCAAATTTCAAGTGTAAACACTCATTGGATGTGGAATTAAATTCCACATTCAACGACTACCCTTATGCATAATTTTTAGAAAACTCATATTGACAAAAATTGAAGATACATTAAAAAATCATGTTCAACACTCTTTTTTAATGTATCTTCATTTTTTGTCGATGTGGGTCTTCTAATAGGTACTCGTTGGATGTGGAATTTAATTTTTCATCCAACAAGTCTCTATACTTCAAATATGTGTAAACCTATAGGGATATAAGCCAAAATACAATTAAAAAATTAGTTTTCTTTTTTCCCCTCCAAAATTCATAACCTTTTTTTAACTATTATTTTATTACTTTTCCTCAAGAGACCACTTTTATGCTGAAATTTCATCTAATGTCACTCAACAAGACTAAAGTCAGGCTCTCCAAGTCCTCATCGAGAGAGAAATGAGGGGACAAAAGACTTGTGGGAACCCTAAATTGTATAGGGGAAGAAAAGTAATCCACCTTTCAGCTATGGACAACATCCACCCTAGCTGGTACCTATAACTTTACCATTGGTATTATTAACTTGTATATAGGCATTTTTACAATATCATGGTCAATAACATGACTTATTAATACAATAAATAGTAAAAAGTTCATACTTACACTAAGATTACAATATAAAAAAATTCTTAACCATGGATATTCAACACCACTTTACCATGGATATTATTTACTTGTAAGTAGACTTTGTTACAATATAATGAACAATTCCCCTTCCTTAATACCATTGTCCACAACACAATTCATTCATAATAAAAATATGTTATATAATAATTCTATTTTAATATTTTTAGCGCATTTTTTTATTTAAATCTAAAAAAAAATGTTATAATTACTTTTGAGATATATCTAAGCTCTTTATCCTCACTACTACTAAAAATATTCCATGAATATATTCCAAAGAGATTAAATGAAGGTTTTAATAAAATAAAAAATGAGAATATTTGTATATATCGATATGTGAAATTTATATAATATAAGTAATATTATTAAGAATTTACATAGATCCATGTTAACTAAGAATATGTCAAACAATGATAGGAATCAAATCTATCAAGGTGTAAACATCTCAAATTTTGCACTAAAAAAGGAGGTGGCATCTTGAGCGATTTAACCCCTCAGCGTTTGGTATATCTAGAGTTAAAATGGATCTATGCTAGTTTATTAAAAATAATATTTAATTGTAATTATTGATAGTACATTTTTTTGGTAAAGGTTGAATATTAGTAAATTTTGAATAATGGTATAACAAAATAGAATTAATCAAAATTAGCTTAAGGAGAAATTATAATTATTAATTTGAGCGAAGTAATTGGAATTGTATTGAAATGATTAGTAAGCATTTCTATACTTATAGTAATGTAAATCTTATATATAAATATGTTAAAAATAAATCCTATATATATGAATATATTAAGCGTTCAATGAAGATATGAAAAAAATACAACTAAGGAATCCCAAATATACCATTTTTGATATTTTGGTTCAATGTTTATATGGATTATTGTGCTTTTCTAATTTTGTTTGTCTCATTATAATTTATACATTTTGGCATCACAGACAATTACATTAGTGGGAAACATTTATTTATTTTTGAATATTGTGCAGGTTGAGTGTTTGAGAGTTTAAACAAATAATGAATGATATGAGTATTAATATTTCTCAACTTCAAATACCATTCTTTAAAGGTGAGAATTATGGTTTTGGGCATTAAAAATAAAATTTTGTTTCTTTCATAGGATATAAGGGATTTGATGGAAATTGGTTATACATGATCAATGGATGTTTAAGCTCTTGTTGGTTGGACTTGCCAGGCTGATATTGACATAAATTACAATATGATATTTCAATAAACTTGGGTGTTCATAAACTTAGAAGCATATGACTATGTGTAGGGAATTAGACTTAGATTTGTTTTCATGTTAAGTAATGGAAAGTGATTATTTTCCATAATATTAGAGCTAAGTTTCTTAAGTTGATTTGTAGAAAAATTAAAATCTAAAACTATAAATTGAAAAAATCAAGAATGCTCAAAACAAAACTATGATTTAACAACTCAAACAATTAAAAGAAACTAATCACACTTCTTGAAAATAGTAAAATACTTCTTGAAAGTAAAAGCACACTACTTACTTGAAATGTTTTGGAAAATCAAGCACATAATAACATCCAACAAGTTGTAGTTCCTTTAGATTCAAAGACAACAATGGTTAAGTCATGAGCCTTATATTTATCTATCACTATTGATTTCAAGTATTAACATAAAAGGACATATTCAGACATGGAAAGAATTGATCCAAAATTAAAAAATGAAGGATTCATCAAATGATTTGCAAGCTAGTGAATGTCTTTTAGGCAATTAATCGTGACTATAAAAGCACACAAAAAAAAAAAAAAAAAAAAAATCAAAATTTTAATAGTTAAAATGGAAAATAAGCAACATCAAAACACAACAAATTGATGACAGAGTTCACCCCTCCCAGGCTACATCTTCGGGTGTAGCGTCCAATGGTTTGTTTTTAATTATGTGCTCAAATGTTCAAATACATCAACATACAAGTCTCAACTTGAAAAGACAACATTGCCATTGTGTCCAAAATGGGTAAAAACCACTCTGTAGGATCTTATTGGGCTCAAAAATGCTGAAACATGGCCAATATAGGCCTTCTTCAAACTGCCTATAAAAAAATTCTCTACAAATTATTCCTCTCTACAAAATTGGTAAAAGAGTGCCTATGTGGTGTGTTGGCATGGCTCTCTGTTGGTATCCTGGAGGTCCCTGGTTAGATACGCAATTTTCGGTGAGGTTGGTGTTGTTTAGTTATACACATATTTTTTAAGACAATATGGGTTGAAGCCCCTTCTGCCTCCCACGTTGGTGGTTATGTGGAGCCACATGTGATTGAGGGGCACAAGCCATAGGCTATGCACCATCCTGGCCCCACTCCCAGTCACATGGCATTAATGTGTCCTGGGCCTAGCGCATAAGTAGGGTGCCACATGCTCCTCTCCCTTTGCTTCTGTTGCTGTTCACATATATACCAAAGAACCAAGGGTCTGGCCAGTTGGGCATGCCCACTGGCCCAACCATTGTTGCAACCACCGAGCTCCTAAAATTTAAATAGGGTCTGCCTCCATTTAATGCCAAGTAAAACTTGCAGCGCACTGGTAGGGCATCAATTTGACAGACGAGAGGTTACATGTTCGATTCCTGTAGAGGTTTTTTGGTCCATTCAACCAATTTTTTGCCTCATATAGGGTGCGACATGGCACCCTAGGATTGGACCACGTGTCACTCTGTGATTGTCCTATTCCTCAAAACCTTCAACCACTAATAGTGTGTAAGGTTTCATCATGAGACACCCAAATGGGGGATTCTAATTAGCTCTCATACTACTCAATCAATAGAGAATGTTATCATATAGATTGCCACGTGGCATCTGTACACTACACAGTCAACACTACAAGTTCATTTTTTAGTCATTTGCCAAAAACATGAGAACGTGATAACTTCCTCATATGATTTTGGATTGAGATGATTCAAACATATTTGAAGTTAGAATGATGAGATCTATGGTTTGGCTCTAGTTTCATGATATTTTGAACATTTTTCATTTTTGAGCATATTTTTAATGTTGAGGATCATTCCTTCCCATTGGAAGATTTTGCACCACCAAAAGTCTATTTTTTCTCAGTAGGTAAGTGAGGGTACAACTCCCTCACTTTCTCAATCGTTATCCACCTTGCTTTTCGTGGATTGGTACCTTTCAACCCCACATGAAGATACTCCACATTGCATCCACATGAATTTCTTATCCTCCTATCAAGAATTGAGTCTTCCTACAATGCATTTAAATATTCATGAGAAAAATATTATATATATGGAATGTAAACATTCTTTTCTTGATCAAAAACCATAGGAGGCTCATACAATCTCAAGTTTTCCAAATTCACAACAGAATAAATTTACATGTAAGGTGGAAAATCTAATCAAAAAGCATTGTTACCAATCTTCTCCAAGATTTTGAAAGGACCATATCTGATTGGCTTGAGCTTTTTACCTTCACCTTGTAAGATTTACTTGTTGATGTACAACCAAACTTGATCTCCCACTTGGAAATCATGATCAATGTGATTATTATCATGTCTTTCTTTGTACTTGGCTTGGCTTTTCTGTAGTTGTTCTTGTACCCTTTGATGCATTAGCTAAATCTATTCAATTAAATTCTTGGCTTTGTCCACATCACTATGTCCATATAATGCAATATCTTTACTAAATATGAAATCCAAAGGAGACTTTGGAAAATAACCCAAACAAACTTCAAATGGAGATACTTGTGTAGATGAGTGCTTGGCATGATTGTCGGCATGCTAGATGTAATGCAAATGCTCATCCCAAAGTTTAGGATGCTTACCATAATATCCTCGAAGGAGATGCACTACCATTCTATTCACTAATTCTGTCTAGTCATTGATTTGTGGATGAAATGTTGTTCTCTTCTTCAACTTTGAGTCCATGAATTCTCATAAACTTGACCAAAACTTCCTGACAAATTGAGAGTATCAATTAGAAATAATTGAAGTAGGTAACCCAAAATGAACCCACACATTTTGGATGAACATATTTGTGGTTTGTTCAACTGTAACGTGTTTCTTACATGGCATCAACACACACATTTTTATTAAATGATCCACTACAACATATAAATAATCATGACCTTTCCTAGACATTGGTAGTCCCCCCAAAAAATCCACATAAATACTTTCTCAAGGACAAGAAGTGATAGGAAGTGGAGTGTAAAAGCTCAATTTCCTATTCCTTGGATTGCTAGTAGTAGACATAGAACACCCCCTTAGATATATTGATACAGTTTCATTCATATGATGCCAACAACAACACCTTTGTAATTGATGAGTTCTTTTTCCTACACCAAAGTTACCAACAATAAGATAAGTATGGGCTTCCCTTAGAACATTAACTCTTTCACCCTGTGGAACACATAACTTGCCATGATGATATAACAATTTTTTATGAACATGATAATCCAAGTTTTCAACATGATTTCCATGACTCAAAGTTGCATAAACATATTTAAAATATTCATCTTGAGCGTATTGTTCAATATAACTTTCATGCATGATTGAGTTACTCTTAAGAATAACATATGAATTAAAAATAAGCCTTGATAACATATATGCAACTTTGTTGTATATACCTTTCTAATACATGATTACCAAATGAAATTGTTGTAGGACTCCCATCCATCTAAAATGTATAGCTTGTTGTAGTTTGGTTTGTGATTGTAAATATTGCAAAGGTTGATGGTCAGTATCGATAATTGTTTATTTACCCATCAAATAGTGCTTCCATTTCTTCATGCTTTTTACCAAAGCATACAACTCTTTGACATATGTTGGATAGTTAATTACTGCATTGGAAAAGGTTTCAGAATGATAACATATTGGCTTACCATATTGCATCAAAACTTCTCCCATAGCATATTCACTTGCATAGGTTTGAATTTAAAATGGTTTCTTAAGATCTGGAAGTGCTAGAACTAGTCTTATACTGATTTTCTCTTTCAAAGTTTCAAAGGCTTTATGTTTTCTACCACCCCCCTGAAATACCTACTTCACACTTGTCAAAGCATGTAATGATGTTGCAATGAATGACAAGTTAGAAGTAATTTTTCTCCAATATTGGGCTTCTCCCAAAAAAAATCCTAACTTCTATTACATTGTTGGGTTTTGCCAATTCACAATAACATAAAATTTAGAGGGATCAATTTTCCATTCACCACCTTCTACAATATGACACAAATAAACCAAGTATTTTTTCCCAAATTCACATTATACATATTCAAATAGAACTTTTCATTTTTTAAATACATCTAGAACTTTATTTACATGCTTGACATGCTCTTAATGAGTCCTACTGAAAATTAGAATAGCATCTAAGTAAAATATGGCAAAATCATCAAGGAATGGTCACAATACATCATTCATAATTCTCATGAATGTGGCAGGTGCATTGCAAAGTCCAAATGACATAACTAACCATTCAAACAAACCTCGTTTGTCTTGCAAGCAGTTTTCCAAATATCATCTTTAACGATCCTTGTCTGATGATAACTAATTCTCAAGTCTAAGTTAGTAAAATAAACAACACCCTTCAAATTATCTAGAAAATCGTCAATGTGAGGAAGAGGATAGCGATTCTTTACCGGGATCTTTTCAAAGCTCGAAAATCCTCACAGATGCACCATGTACCATATTTCTTTGGAACCAAAACAATAGGAGACCCACAAGGAGATGTACTAGGTCTGATGACCCCTTTGTTAAGAAGCTCTTAAATTTTCTTCTTAAAATATGCATTCTCCAAATTTGACATTCTATACATGCCAATCTTCAGAAGGGTTGCATCCTGCTACAATTGAATCTCATGTTGGATTCGTCTTTTTGGTGGTAACCCTTTAGGATCCTGAAACATGTTATTGTAATTGTTGAAAAATTCAACCAATTCATGCTTTATTTTATAATCACATCCTAAGAAAGATTTACATTCAAAATTTTAGCTTTAATCATCAACAACACAAAATTCTTACTAGCATTCACAAGCCTTTTCATTTGACGAACACTAACAAGAGATAAGTTCATCTTATTGCGATGTTATATAAAAATGTACTCAAATACATCTTTGAAAAGATGATATTTATTCTTATGATGATAGAATATGGATTTTTGTTCATATAAGTATGGACTCCCTAAGAAAATCCCGCATAAGTCAGGTGGTACAACATTAGACTCTACCTCATATATAAAATTAGTAGTGATGGAAAGTTTGAGTTTACGTTTTCTTATCACTTGTAATTTGGCATCATCACATACCCAACCCAGGGGGTAAGATTTTTCATGAGGTGTAGTGTCTAAATTAAGTTTCTTAACAATTGCTACATAAATAAGATTGACTTGAGATCGACTATCAAAAAATGTATCAACCTTTGTATGTTTTGTAATGACCCTGATATGGAAAAGATCACTTATTTCTTTATCATTTTTAGATTCAATAGTTTTACTAGAAGAAGTAGTACTTTCATTAGAAGATATACCTTTCATTCCCATGTTTGTGATATTGGTTTCATCACGTTAATCAGATCCTAGATATTATTGACTTGTATTAGCAGTCTTTTGTTTCCCCTTGTTATTGATATTCTTTGGTCTCAATTTTGGATGTAGTTTCCAGTAGTGTTTTTTATTATGGCCATATTTTGAACAATGATTACAAGTAATTTTGTCTCCCTCTTTCTTGACAGTAGCATTTTTCCTAAACTTACCTTTAAAATTGTCCTTTCCTTGTCTCTAGATTTAATGGGTTTCTTGTTAGACTCTTGAGAAACATGCTTGCCTCTTGGTTCTGAATGAGTTGTCTGAACATATACTTCATCCGTATTGGTGGGATTAAACATAAGTATAGTATGTCTCAAATAACTATGTAATCCGCCTATATAATTAAGGAGAGTATCTTGTGAAGTAAAATCAAAACACATGATTAAAGTACTTCTTCTAAATTCTTGTGTGTAACTTTGGAAACCATGACCTTTAGCTTGTCTAAAAGTTTTCAAATCCATAATTTATTTTTGCATGTAAGCTAATGGATAAAATTTCCTTCTTGATGTCGCTATCATAAATCATTCCAAGAAGAGATAATTTTACCACTTTTCTTCAAATCTTCTTGATTTTTGGCCTCCTACTAGATGAGAGTTTCACCTTCTAGATGAAGAGAAGAAAGTCGTATATTTTTCACATCATCATCAATATTTTGAATCGTGCAATAGACTTCAATTTGACAAACCCAATTATCCAACTTTTCAACATTTACTTCCCCATTGTACATTGGCAATTCAAACTTGAAATCCAGATTACTGTACATTGGCAACTCAAACTTGAAATCAATATTAATCAAATGAGACTTAGTATGTCCTCTTGGAGATCGACAAGGAGTAGGTATATGGGATGACGGAGGTGAAGAAGGAGGTGAGGATGGAGGTGAAGGAGGAGGAGGAGGTGGAGTCTTTCTCCCATTACTGCCATTACCTATTGGTTGATTAGAAATTTCTCCTTGCAACCATTTTGTTCTTTCATTGTATAACACTTTCACCATGTTAGACATATCAAAGAAAGCCTTTCTAAAATATATATCATACTCAAACATCAACTCTTGTCCCTCTCCTTCTTCGTGTGCCATGACTTGTGGAGTTTGTGGCCTCATTGAGCCAATTTGAGGGTTTGGTCCTTAAAGTTCTCATTATCCTTTTCTCAATTTATATCTTGCAAGCATTCAAAAGCCTTGCAAATTATGAAAACCTTCATAATAAGCATGCTCTAATACCAAACTAATCCAAAATTAAAAATGAAGGTTTCATGAAATGATTTGCAAGCTAGTTTATGTCTTTTAGGAAATGGATCATGATTGCAAAACCACACAAACTAAAATAATTTTGTGGAATTTTAACACTTAAAATGGACAATAAGTGGCATAAAAACACAATAAATTGATGACGAAGTTTAGTCATCTTGAGCTATATCTCTGGTCCTGCTTTGTTAGGGTCCCCCCTAACCCCCTTATCTATGCAATGGGACCACGTCATAGTCAAGAGTCAATAAAGCCCATATTAATAATTGTAAGTGGTTAATCCGCAATTAATAAAGAAACCACAGTTAGTTGCAAATGGGCCGTAGTATTAGATAGATGGTATTAGTAATAAGTGGTATTGACCCGTTGTATTACTCGTAGGAGTCATATATAAAGGATAGAAACTCCCTGCGAGGAGCATCTGGTCTTATTTTTGTAATCGAGCTCTACTCTATTGGAGGTTGCCCCCTCGAAGAGGCAAGTGAACATTACTCTCTGAATAATAAAGTCATTGCCATTCTGTGTTCTGGATATCTTTTATTCGCATATTATGTGTTCTCGGTCTCTTTTCTTCGCATATTTTGTGTTCTCGGTCTCTTTTCTTTGCATATTCTGTATTTGGGTATCATTTGCAAGTTAAGAAGCATAACAAGTGTTATCAAGCTCTTTCCGGGCCGGTGGGATCTCCATTTAGAGCAAATTTTTTTTTGCTCGGACGTGTTCCGACGTCTTTAAACCACAGGATCTGTCGTTGAGCGCATAAATCTGTGGATTTGGGGAGGCATGCACGCAGGAAATACAAGAGGTGGTCACGTCTGTTGGACTCACTTGTAACCCCTGCGGGTACCCCTTCGAGTAGTAGTGCATTAGACAGAACCGCGCACGGACTGTCTTCCACGTACCCTCTGGGTATATCGGAAGCCCCATAAGCTCCTGAAAACCTCGCCATTCAGATCTCTCAGATCCAGCATACCAGAAGCGTTGTGCAGGGTTCCTATACCAAGGTATAATTGTCGCAGGACTTTTGGCCGCATTGACATTTTGAAGATTTGGCGACTGCAGTATTGATCAAGAAGGAGTAAAGCTCCGTTACGAGTAAAATAAAAAAAAAAAAAGTCTGAGATGTTCCGGGACGCTTATTGGTGATATAGCCCATTAAAATCAGGATGACGAGCTGAGCATGGTGGTACCATTCAATTAATTGGGCAAATTTATTTTTTTAGCGGTCCCAATTTTTCATCAGGTCGGTGTATGGTAGCAACTAGAGCTCAAGCGATGGCCAATGAAAGGATGGACAAACTAGAAGAAACGGTGAACAAAATCCAAACTCAACTTGACAAAATAAATCTGGATAACATGAACAACCTGCTTACAGGAATGAGTCTCCAGCTAGAGAAATTGCAGGGAAAAGGCAAGGAGGATTTTATGTCAAACGGCAAGGAGCAAGCCCACGAGGAGGGGTATAATGGCTATGAAGGCATTTACGGTAAATCTAGCCACTCTCCTCACGTCTGGCACACCCATCCACCACCCAGTCAACGACCTCCTAAGTTGTATATGCATAAATTTGACGGTTCTCACCCAGCAGTATGGCTAGCACAAATGGACCAGTATTTCAAACTGAATCAAATCCTAGATGATGCGACTAAGCTTATGTTGGGGAGCATGTACTTCGACAATGAATGGTGGCAATGGTGGGAATGGCATCAGCGTTCCAATGGATATTTTAGGACTTGGACCCAATTTACCAAAGCCCTTCGAGATCGCTTTGAACAAGAAGACTCTTATTTGGGTCGTCTCACTAAGCTCAGACGGACTGGGACAGTAGAGGAATATATTAATGCTTTTGAAAGCTTAGCTTTCCGCACTAAGGGTCTCACAGATGAGTTCTACACGGAATGTTTTATCAGCGGTCTTAAAGAAGCCATCAGAGCTCAAGCGCTACTTCACCACCCTCCCACGTGGATGGAGGCTTACCAGGTAGCTCGTAAGGTGGAACATGCATTAGCAGCCCAATACAGTCGCCCAAATTTCCCCGCTAAAGGTCGCCTCCCACAGGCGCAGCACACGACTCAAACACTTAAGGTCCAAAAGGTGTCCCCTGCGGAAATGCCCGAAAGAAGGAAGCAAGGACTATGTTACTACTGTGATGAAAAATACTCCCTAGGTCATAAATGTAAGGAGCCCAAATTCTTTCAAATAGATGCCACTGACTACAACTCAAAAGAGGAAGATCCTCCACTTGGGGAACATGAGCCGCTAGAGGATGATAACCAACAGGACAATGTCTCTGACAAACCAGTTATTTCGTTGCATGCCTTGGCAGGGATTTCTTCCCCTCAAACGCTCAAAATTAGATGGTTTATTAAACATCGCCCAGTAGTAGTTTTGATTGATAGTGGAAGTACACATAATTTCATCCATCAAAAAGTCACAAAAACAGTGCATTGCTTTGTACGAGCAGTTTCTAACTTCCAAGTTCAAATTGCAGATGGAGGCACAATGAAATGTGAAGGCCGTTGTGAAAATGTCAAACTTCAAATGGGGGATTATCAGTTGAAAACCAACATGTTTGCCATACACATGGGGGGTTGTGACATTGTCCTCGGCACTGACTGGCTCCGCACTCTTGGGCCAATCACAATGGATTTCCAGGAGTTGTATATGAGTTTTAAGCAGGAACAACCACACACATACCCTCCGAGGACTCCAGGCGGGAGCCCCCTCTATCATCAGCTCGCATAGGACGGAAAAATTGTTAAAAAAGGGCAATCATGGAGTTGTAGCTCAATTTAATGCCATCCAAGTAGTCGAAACCAAGCCGCCGCCACTTCATCCTGAGATGCAACAGATTTTAAATAACCATCTGCCAGTCTTTGACAAGCCTCAAGGGATTCCACCCTCACGAGGGGAACATGATCATAGCATCGCCTTGGTTCCAGGGGCCCAATCCCCAAATGTGCACCCATACAGATATCTGTTCACCCAAAAGAACGAAATAGAAAAAATCATCAAGGAACTTTTGGAAGCAGGGGTCATTCGTCCCAGCATTAGTCCTTATTCATCCCCAGTGG
>APFE030805596.1:85041-95762 GCA_000404065.3 Pinus taeda | reverse complement strand
ATAGGAAGAGCACTTCAGGGTGTTGTTTTGGGTTGGGTTCAGCAGTAGTGTCATGGTTCAGCCGGAAGCAGCAGTCAGTAGCACTGAGTTCAGCAGAAGCAGAGTATATGGCAGTCAGTCTAGCTAGTTGTGAGGCCATCTGGCTTCGCAAGATGTTGTTTAGCTTATTTGGTCAGCCGTTTGAGACCTTCAGTGATTTACTGTGATAATCAGAGTTGCATTAAACTCACGGAGAATCCAGTATTTCATGACAGGTCAAAGCATATCGGGATTAGATATCATTTCATCAGAGACTATGTTCAGAAGGGAGCTGTGAAGCTTGAGTATATTTCCACTGATGAGCAGGTAGCAGACATTCTTACCAAAGCCTTACCACGGGGCAAGCATGTTTACTTCAGAGACAAGATGGGTGTGGTGAGGAAAACCTTCCTCGGTAAGAGGGAGTGTTGAAATTTGGTACCGGAGGACAGGTGGTTCCCTTAGGCTTTGATCTTTGGCCTAGGGAAAAGTGTCCAAAAGAATTTAATTTTTCTCCTAAAGTAACTTTATAATTTTTATAAAGTTAAATCTAATTTAAAAGTGACTTTAAGTGATAAAGTTACTAAAGTCTAATTTTAAAGTGACTTTAATAAAGTTAATGTAAATTTAGAAAGGAAAAGTGACTTTGGAAATAAATGACTAAGTGGGTCTTTATTAAAGTGGGGTGAATTAAAAAATAGAAAGTGAGATTTAAAAATGCATTTAATCTCAGCCATTGATCTAAATCTATTTCAGCCATTGGATTTAGAGATCACCCAAAAGTCACTTGGATCACCCAAAAGTCACTTGGAGTTATATTAAAGGAGGAAAGGAGGAAAAGATCATTCATTCTTTCATGAGCAGATTGGGAGAAGGAGAGCAAGAGAGCAAGGGAGATTTCTGGACAAGAAGGAGAAAGAGGCAGCAGTTTGGCACACATACCAGACAGCTCTTCAGCAAAATCATAACAGCAGAAAGACAAGTTTCCAGGTGGTCCGTTGGGCTGAAAACGGATAAGTTTGCTTGCTGAAAAATCATTTTGCTGTAATTTTTTGCTGAAATTTTCTTGCTGTAAAAAGACATTTTTCAGAAATAAAGAAGAGCTCTCAAACTGGTTTCCCCAAGAGTTGTAGGGGGTTTTTCCAGGGTCACATTGACCAAAAATATCAGTGTTTTAATGTGTTTTAATGGCTGTTTATTACTGCTGATTTTTATTCCTGCAATTTCCAGCATTCTGTAAAATTTCCAGAATTTGTGTTTCAGCAAAATTTATTTTTCCAGCTTGTTGAATGTATGGTTATGGGAAAGGGCATTTAACTACATGGGAGAAATAAGGAGAAACTGAAAACCGGGGTGGGAAAACAGAAATTTTAACAAAAGGAAGAATATGGCTAAGGTGCAATGCTTTCGCTGTCAAGAATATGGGCACTATAGAAGAGATTGTCCTAAAATTAAAAGGAACAATAAAAACAAGGAAGAAGCTCATATTACTGAAGAAGTGGAAGAACCTAAAACAAAGAAGCCAAAGAAGGAGGAAGTGAGAGATCTCTACTATGATTGAGATGATTTCCTTCAAATATTCTTCTATTGTGAAAAGTATAGGTAGGAAACTTTGTAAATAAGATAGGATGCATCATATTAGAGAATGGCATCATGGTAAAAGCATATATGTAACATGTAAAATGTCTAGGACAAAAATCTATAGCTATAGGGGTTATAGCTCGTGAAAACCTCATTGAAAGATACTTGTAAGTCATCTAGGACAAGGCTCATCATACATCTACATAATAAGATATGTTGGATCCTCCAGATCCTCTGATGGAATCTTCATTGTAAGATTCACCGATCATGAAGAAAGACAAGTGATTCTAAACTAATGGAATTCATAGGACGATGACATAATGACATAACAGGGAAGCAAGTCAATAGAATAAGGCTACTTCATTCAGAGGAAGTTGTTGCAGAAAGTCAGAGGAAAAATTAGGTATGTATGCTCACAGGTAATATGGTTACAAACATCATGAATCAACGCTCTATCTTAAGAAGCATGATCAGAGAAAGGATCTCCTCCTAGGATGCAGGAATGCATAGATCACATATTTACTAGATTAAATCAACATAGTATGTCCTCGTATGAAAGATGAGGTAACTGGCTACAATTGGAAGTTCCTAGGAATGAAAAATGTGACGAAAGAAAGGAAGAGATCGTGGAACAAGCAACAATGGTAAAGGCAGTCAACATCCGAGAGACCAAGCAGATTTGAATATGATATCTCCTAGAAAGATATGAAGACACCGATAGAAGTATGGAAAAGATAGAGACCCTTGACAACACATGTCTTTAGGATATGTGTCAACATGTACGCTAGATATTGATGCCTACAAGAACATGTCATGGTGGAAAGCCTTCACAAAGTTAATTATGATTTAAGAAGCATGATCAGAGAAAGGATCTCCTCCTAGGATGCAGGAATGCATAGATCACATATTTACTAGATGAAATCAACATAATATGTCCTCATATGAAAGATGAGGTAACTAGCTGCAATTGAGGAACTCTAATTGGAAGTTCATGGGAATGAAAAATGTGAAGAAAGAAAGGAAGAGATTGTGGAACAAGCAACAATGATAAAGGAAGTCATATCTCCCAGAAAGATATGAAGACTTTGATAGAAGTCTCGAAAAGATAGAGACCCTTGACAAAATATATCTTTAGGAGATGTGTCAACACGTATGCTAGACATTGATGCCTACAAGAACTCATGGTGGAAAGCCTTCACAAAGGTAATTATGATTTAAGTGTTCATTACTTAGTTATGAACTAGTATCTAGATGGGCTTATGCAAGACTACCAAAGGGAAAAACTATGGATATATTCCAAAAAGGGATGAAAGACCCTTCCAAAGAAGAAAGCATGATGAAGGTAGCATAACATGAAGCAATGTCGGATATAGACTAATAGCTCACTTTCTGATGAGAGGGATGATGACATGACTAACTCATGGACGAAAGTGATGAATGGTCTGTGCTCTATAAAGAAGCCCCCAAAAGAAGAAGACTCCTTGACAAAGAAAATACATGACATCGAAGGAAGGAGTTCTTCTAGCAGTTGGTTGTCCCATTGTCTCCACCTGAGGAGTTGTTGTAGATCCCTAATTAAGAGGGAGCCTGGAAACAAGTTTCTTACTCAAAAGAAACTTGAAAATTCCTAAGCCAAGAGGAAGCTTAGGTACATTCATTTTGTAGGAATGAGTAAATTTGTCCTCCCTAACTGAGAGGTTGAGATAGACACATTATTCTTGTCTTTACTTGGGTAGACAAAATAGAGGCTTGGGTAATCATTTGGCATCTGATACTCTTTGAGGATGAGATAGGGCATCTAAAATAAGAGGAGTCGTGGAAGAACGATATTCTCTGAGGGTTGGGGAGCCCAAGATAAGAATAGTCCTCATGGAGCACACCCTGAGAACCCAAGTGGGGTATGTTCCAAGAGAGACAGTGATTAAGGTGTCTATAAATCATTGGTCTCGCCAGGATTAAGCTCAAATCTTATGGAGAGATAGAGTTGTTAGTCAAGGCTTTGCTATATAAATGCCAGTTAATATAATGCTAAACAAATGGGTTACCAATCTGATTCTTCTTATGAGAAATTCTTCATATTCAGAATTACCAAGTACCATTATGAATACCTCCCTAGTTAAGAGTGTTGAAAAATGAGTAACCAAGTTTGGTCTTCATTAGTATGAAATGTATTCTTGTATATATAAAATGTAAAAGAAAATATTACTATTAATGGAGCATGGATTTGATGTTCAAGTTCTTTTATTTTATAGGTCAAGCACCCATTGAGTGCTTCTACGGTTTGTGCTAGGTATAAGAGTCATTGTCATATATGGAAGACCCTATGGGCACATTGTATATTGCAAAGAAAAATTTATTATATTGAAAGTGTCAAAATATCTCCAAGATAAAGTCAGCCTACATGAAGAGCCATGTCTACCCTCGAGGAAGCCTATATATAAGAGGAACTCGTCCTCCCCTTGGATCATTCATTCATTCACTCATCTCTTATGCGAAGAAGAGAGATGAAGAAAGTCAAAGAAGGAAGTGCAAAGAAGAGGACGAAGAAGTCAAAGTGTTTGGGTCTCTCTCTTTTCTTCTGGAAGTGCAAAGTTAGGTTTTTTGCGCTAAATTCGATTTGAAAACAAGAGAGAAGGGAAGGCAAGCGAAGGTCTCTTAGGGCATCCTACTAGCCCTAGGAACAAGCCAAGGCAATCAAAGTCAAGAGGAAGGCTGTTAGAGGGAGATTGAAGTCTCCTAGAGAAGCAGCACCAATCGCTGGGGAGCAAAATTTCGGATCTACTGGGAGGTCGAAGATATTGCAACAGGAGGTTGAGGAAGACTTGATCTTGGAGGGTATTTGTCTCAGTCTAGGTCATGGTATTCGTCAATTGAAAGATCTAAAAGATAAGAAGAGATTTTCAGGTTTTCCCCTCAAGTGGAGGGGTTTTGGCCCTGGCTTGCAACCTATATACTGTGTCATTGTTCTTACTATTTTGGTAGTTGTTTGATGTATTGCACATTGGAATAAAGAAGATCAAAGCTAATAAGTAAAAAAGTAACACAAACAGTTATCAAGTAAAGAGAGTTAACATATACATTGCCATATTGAATTCTCAGCATGGTATTAGAGCTTTGGTTCGCTAAGGGCATCATGAAGATCTCCTCTACAATGAAGAAGGTCATCAAGAAGATTGCAAGCTATCTCAAGAAAGGTATCAAAGAAGTATGGAGTCTCATATTCTCTTCAAAGAAGGTATCACTCAAAGAAAGGGATGAGGGACTCTTCTCCGCTCTCTCTGGGACATTCCAAGACGAAGACATCTGGGTAATTGATAGCGGTGCATCAAGGCACATGGCTAGCTGGTAACTCCCACCAATTGAAGACCTTGTCAAAAGGAAAATCCGCATACTCTGTGGAACTTGGAGACAACAAAAGCTATCCAATGAAAGGCATTGGATCATCATCCATAAGGCTCGAAGATGGAAGCAACATCCACCTCAACAACATTCTATTTGCTCCAGGTTTGCACAAAAATCCACTTTCTATTTCAAGCTTAGAAGATAAAGGAGATAGAGTAGCCTTCATTGATGGTAAAGTAGTTGTATGGGCAAAAGGCTCAAGCATATAACAAGCGAACGTGATTGATATGTCCTAGTTCACACCGAGATTAGTCCATGTGAACTTTGGCATCGAAGGTTTGGTCATTTACATTTCAAGATACTTCCAACTCTAAATTCCATAATAGAAGGAATACCAATTCTAAAGGAGAATCATGAAGGTGTTTGTATAAGATGTGCATTAGACAAGAATTCCAAGAGACCATTTGGAAGCAGTGCTTCACAGTGGAAAAAAATCTTGGATCTCATTCACTCTAATATGTGTGGCCCTATGACTCCAAAATCACTTGGGGGACATCTTTATTATGTCACATTCATACATGATCACTCAAGGAAGACCTGGGTTTACTTAATGAAAACCAAGGATGAAGTATTTATTAAATTTCAATAATTCAAAGTTGAAGTGGAGAACCTTACAAAAATGAGAATCAAAATACTAAAATCTGATAATGGAGGAGAATATATATCCAAAGAGATTATAGTATTCTGTAAGGAATCTGGGATTAAGAGGGAGTTGATAGTTCCATACAATCCCAAACAAAATGGAGTTGTAGAAAGAAAGAACAGATTCATTGAAGAAAGTGTAAAAGCAATGTTACAAGATCAAGATCTACCCAAGTTTCTGTGGGGTGAGGCAACAAAGACAGCAATCTACATACAAAATCGATGTTCTCACAGATCTCTAGACGACAAGACTTCGGAAGAAGTGTTCAGTGGGAAGAAGCCATCCATAGATCATCTCTGAATCTTTGGATGTCATGTGTACATTCATATACCAAAGGACAGAAGAAAGAAGTTGGATCCTTCTATTTTGAAGGGTATATTTGTTGCATATAGTAACTCATAGAAAGCCTATAGAATCTATATGAAAGATGGACATCACATTGAGTTAGCTGTATGTCATATTTGATGAGAGCGTAGCATTCAAGAAATAAAAAGAACTTTCTATAGATTCTGATGACGAAGAACTTCTCATATTTGAGGAAGAAGTTGACAAGGAAGGAGAAGGATCTCACCACGAGGAAGAAGGACCTAGTGAACCTATTCAACTGGTGGTCATTCAAGAAACAAGGAAAAGACCTAACTAGTTGAAGTCTACACTACTTGATGCAGAAGGTCATGGGGCAGCTCAAGGATCATTTACAGAAAGTAAAAGACCCAAAAAATATCATGAGTATGTTGCATACATGAAAAAATTAATAGAAGCAAAACCATCCACCTTTGAAGAGGTTGTAGAACATCGAGAATGGAAGGATGCCATGAACGAAGAATATAAATCTATAATGAAGAATGGAGTCTGGGAGATTATACCTAGGCCTTAAGACAAATTTGTGGTTACTTCCAAATGGATCTATAAGATCAAGCATGCAGTTGATGGAAGTATAGATAAGTATAAAGCAAGATTTGTGGCTAGAGGGTTCTCTCAACTTGAAGGCATCGACTATGAAGAAACATTTGCTCCAACAAGAATATATACAACAATTCGATCATTAGTCTCTCTGGCAGCATCAATGGGATGGAACATCCACCAAATGGATGTCAAGGCTGTGTTTCTAAATGGCACTATAGATAAAGAAGTCTATATAGAACAACACTTGGGATTCGAAGTCAAAGATAGGAAGGCCTCAAGTAAGCACCAAGGGCATGGTATGCTAGAATGGATGCATACCTACAAAGATTAGGCTTCACGAAAAGTTTTGTTGACTCTAACCTCTAGATTAAGGTTGTAAACAATGAACCTGTAATTATTCTTCTGTATGTAGATGGTCTTCTCTTGACAGGTGTAGTAGGTCAAATTAAAGAATGTAAGAAGCAATTGGTAGCAGAATTTGACATGAAGGACCTTGGGCTTATGCATTACTATTTGGGCCTAAAAGTCTGGCAGGGACCTAATGAAGTCTATTTAGGTAAAGGAGACTATGAGATCGAGATATTGAAAAAGTTCAACATGATGGACAGCAAATCTATGACCACTTCGATGATCACAAACATGAAAAGACTAAGGAGTTCTAAATCAAGCCCTGTGGATCCTTTCGAATATAGACCACTGATTGGCTCATTGATGTACTTGGTGAATACTCGACCAAACATATGTTTTGTTGTAAATATACTCAGTCAATTCCAAGGGGAGCCGAAGCATGATCATTGGGGATAAAAGCATGTTGATTTGGGGTAGCATCGGATGTGCTCTAGCCATAAAAATTGGTGGAGAGGCTAAAGCAGATGAGATCTCCAAGACCCAGAAATGGTTTGGGAAGATTCTAACCAGTTTGGGAGATATTAAAATAATTAATATCTTTAATGGAGTTCCTAAGTCTAAACTTCGAAAAAATAAAATATTAATGGATATTAATATAAAATTGGGTTAGAATGTTCCAAAATTCATGGATCAAGCCAATTCTAATCTTAGTCATTGATTAGAGATATAATCTCGGTCGTTGATGGACCAACGAGAAAAGTATAAGAGGAGGCTTGAGGGTCAGTTGGAGAATACACCAGAGTGATCAGTCATTCTATTCTCTAGAGCGGGGTTTGCTAAGAGAGATAGAATCAGTGATCAGCAGCGAGGGGCAGTGAATACATAGCAGAGAGGCAGAGTTGATACCAGAGAAACAGCGCCGAGCCTGGAGAGGTTGACGCAGAGGCAACTAGCTGGTACGCAAAGGCAGCTAGGAGCTGCACAGAGCTAGGAGAGGACAGCACGGGAGACGCAGAGCGTCTAAGGGCTGACAAAGAGGCTTCAGTAGTTGCGCAGAGGCTGGCAAAGTTGACACAGGGCCAAAAGGCAGCGCTAGGAGGATTTTCGTGGGACAAGCTGGTTGCGGGTGAGCCGGGAAGGGTGACGCAGTCCCTATCAGAGTGACGCAGAGCAATGGAGCTGCAATTGTTGCTATGGGATTGTTCATCCGGTGATTAATCAGCCGGAATATCTGTCTCTGAGGAGAGGTACTACTGCCAAGGGCATTCTCTATTGGGTGAGCCATTTCTGGCACCTTAGTTGTATTCTGAAAACTGCATAATAATAAAACCCTCTGAATAGTTGCACCGGTTTTCCCGCATTGGGTTTTTTTGGGGACATTGGTCCAAAAATAACGATGTCACTTGTGTGCTTGTTTTCTTTCAGTTGATGATCTGTAGATGTTGATACTGTACTTGTGTTTATTTTCAGTATTTACATGGTAAATAACTTGTTAAGAAATTAAACAAGTAGGAAGAAATAAACCAGATAGTACAGGAAGAATTTCTATCGAGTTAAACTTAGAAATTTCAACATGTTATCAAACGGTGGTTGCAAATCACAGGATAACTGAAGGCATCAGCTAGCAGAGCAATAGCAGCAGATTCAGTTGTCCCGAGTGACAAAGTTGATCCGTGCAAAGCTGACAAAGGAAGTAGTGATGCAGAGAAACTGCGTCGTCATTCTGGGCCAGAGAAAGGTAGCGCAGAGGCTAAGGGAGGCAGAATCAAGCTCATGCAGAGCCACGCAAAAGCCATGAGGGTTGACGCAGTTGACTGGGGGAGTTGATTTGCCGGTGCCCGGAGTAAGCAGAGCCAAGTGGCTCATTCCTTTAGTTGTTGGGGTATAGGAGGTTGTGGATAATTTGCGGAGTGAAGTTGGTGGGGTATTGTGGTCAAAACAGTACCTAACAGGGCAAGACCAAGGGGAGGGAGTTGCTGCAGAGGCGAATTTCTAGCCAAGGAATCCAGATCAGTGGTACAATTGCACAGACAATTGGAGTGGGTCAACTTGATGTTGGCAGAGGGATTTCCAGAAGGGAAATCGAGACTCAGAGGGAGTCGAACGGAGAACTTCCAGACAGGAAGTTGAGAGACTCAGCAGGAGTCGAACAGAGGACTTCCAGGAGGGAAGTAGAGAGACTCAGAGGAGTCGAAAGAAGAGCAGCATAATGGTTGCGAATGGACTAAGAGATTAGGATAGGTTGGACGGAGCATCCAACTTCGTGGTCTAGAAGGCCAAGATCTTCTCCATTCTAAACAGATATTGCATCAAGGACTTTGCCTTGAAAACAATAGCGATCCCGGTTGACCCAGCTGAAAATGAGAAGTACAAGGCGGCAATGGCCAAGGTGAAGTGCATCATCTTTAATGGGGTCAAGGATCATGTGGTGTCGCATATTACCGAGAAGGACACGGCAAATGAGATGTGGGATGCCTTGAAGAAATTGTATCAACATACTTCCGTGCAGAGGAAGATGTTACTTGAAAATCAGTTGCGATCATACTATATGCAGAAGTTAGAGCAGATAGATGTCTTCCTCGGTCGATTGAAGGAGATCCGTGACCAGCTAACTTCCATAGGGACCACGTCGGATCAAGTATTGATGGTGAGGACCGCGTTGAACACAGTCTCAGAGGATTAGGAGGTATTTGTCCAGAGCATACTAGGCAGGACAAGCCTTCCAGATTGGGAGGCACTGTGGGCAGCTCTTCGTCAAAAAGAGATCAGACGGGTGAACAAGGCGGGGAACAACGACAAAGGGGTCAGAATCAAGGAGGAGGAAGAAGAGGATGCGACTCTAGCATTTGCGGAAAAGCAGGAGAAGAGAAAGAAGAAGGACCTCTCCAAGGTCAAGTGCTTCCACTATGGGGAACTGAGAAATTTTGAGAACCAATGTTCTAGGAAAAAGAGTAAGGGGGAGGCTTCTAAGACCAAGGCAGTGCCAGCAAGGGCGGAGAAAGAAGTCAAGGAGAATGACGATTGTGCCATGAGTGCTCATGTGCCACTTGAGAAGAAGTGGGGAGACATGGAGTTGTAGTCAAACGGACTACAAGCGATGAGGGACAGGATCCTTGAGGTACCCAACCTCTTGGATTATACCTTGTTACGGGAGCCCCGAAGAGGAGTAGCAAGACTGGCGAATGTCGATAGAGATGGATGTGGATGAAGCGACAGAGAGTGCTACAGTGTAGTAGTCCCCGGACAGCGCAAGACTAGCAGGCTACAACAGTGCGAGAGGCACGAGAGTGTTGCACCAGTGCAGTATGGCATAGAGAGGTGTCCAACAGTGCGAGATGAAGGGAGTTGTTGCAGCAGCGCAGAGGTCTGTAGAGAGAGCACTTGTTAGTGGTAGAGAGAGCTTCAACATCGAAAGTGTCTCTAGCCTAACAAGAATGTCAGATTTGGGTGGATCAGTTACTTACTTCTCAATAATTGAGTTGCAGTGCAGCAGTTAACAGTGGCAATGCTATGGGCAGCATGATGAGAGGGGGATGCAGTGCTAGGAGTATGGACCAGCAGCAACACGGATGCAGAGGGAGTTGTCATACATATGCAGCAATGGCAGTGGCAGGGCCATGGGCAGCAGTACAGGATGCAGTAGTGCAAAGGATGTTGGGCAAGGAGGCTTAGCATCAGCACAAAGACCGTTGTTGGATAATCAGGGTGATACTCAGTATGGAATATTACTAGAGCACAGTCCTCGCTAAGAGGGAGAGTTGATTTGGGGTAGCATCGGATGTGCTCTAGCCATGAAAATTGGTGGAGAGGCTAAAGCACATGA
>APFE030805596.1:51024-84992 GCA_000404065.3 Pinus taeda | reverse complement strand
GGGGTAGCATCGGATGTGCTCTAGCCATGAAAATTGGTGGAGAGGCTAAAGCACATGAGATCTCCAAGACCTAGAAATGGTTTGGGCAGATTCTAACGGTTTGGAAGATATAAAATAATTAATATATTTAATGGAGTTCCTAAGTCTAAGCTTAGGAAAAATAAAATATTAATGGGTATTAATATAAAACTGGGTTAGAATGTTCAAAAAGTCATGGATCAAGCCAAATGTAATCTTAGTCGATTAGAGATTTAATCTCATTCATTGATGGATCAACGAGAAAAGTATAAGAGGAGGCTTGAGGGTCAGTTGAAAAATACACTAGAGTGATCAATCATTCTATTCTTTAGAGCGGGGTTTGCTAAGAGAGATAGAATCAGTGATCAGCAACGAGGGGCAGTGAATACATAGCAGAGACGCAGAGTTGGTACCAGAGAGACAACGCAGAGCATGGAGAGGTTGACGTAGAGGCAACTGGGTGTTACGCAGAGGCAGCTAGGAGCTGCGCAGAGCTAGGAGAGGACATCGTGGGAGGCACAGAGGGTCTAAGGGCTGACGCAAAGGCTTTAGTAGTTGCGCAGAGGCTGGCAAAGCTGACGCAGGGCCAAGAGGCAGCGTTGGGAGGATTTTCGTGGGACAGACTGGGTGTTGGTGAGCTGGGAAGGGTGACGCAGTCTCTATCAGAGTGACACAGAGCAGTGGAGCTACAATTGTTGTTGTGGTATCGTTCATCCGGTGATTAATCAGTCAGAATATCTGTCTCCAAGGAGAGGTACTACTGCCGAGGGCATTCTTTGTTGGGTGAGCCATTTCTGGCACCCTAGTTGTATTCTGAAAACTGCATAATAATAAAACCCTTTGAATAGCTGCACCGATTTTCCCACATTGGGTTTTTCTGGGGACATTGGTCCAAAAATAACAGTGTCACTTGTCTGCTTGTTTTCTTTCAATTGATGATCTGTAGATGTTGATACTATACTTGTGTTTATTTTCAGTATTTACATGGTAAATAACTTGTTAAGAAATTAAACAAGTAGGAAGAAATAAACTAGATAGTACAGGAAGAATTTCTAACGGGTTAAACTTAGAAATTCCAACATAGAAAAACATATTCTGAGATATCTGTGAGTGTTAAGTTTAGGTATGTTCTATGCTTAGAGAAATTTATTTAAATTTTCACAGTTAGCTCAATACCTTTTCCAGATTAGCAATCAGATCAGCATTAAAGTAAACTGTAGATAGAACATAAACATAAATCGTTGAAGACAAGCCAAGACAAGAGGACACAAGATGTGGCGCTAGCTAGGGACAAACCCTAATGTGGGGAAACCTTTGATCAATTCTTCTTATATGTTCTTCAATAGTTCAACAGAGAGAGAGAGAGAGAGAGAAGATGAGTGAATTGAATTGTCCAAATGAAGAGAATGCTCCTTTTATTTATATGCAAACATTGAGGTTGAATAGACATGATTGTTAGGCTTCTGAGCCTACATAAGTTTGCTTGCCGACATTGACAATTTGTCGATAATCAAAATAATTCATATCTCCATAAATACTTATCGGAATCGGATGATATTTAGATCAATCCTACACCTCTTGATGAGAGGAATCTAGGAAAAATATCATAAGCCATAAATAAGGTGACCCACATGGAGTTTGGCCCTAGTTTCCAATTTTAACACTCCCTCTTAACTAGGGAGAACTCCATCAGCTAATCCATATGTCCGACTGTACTATCTCTGCCATCAGTGCCCTGCTGAGCTCTGTTTTGCTCTGCTCTGTTGAGCTCTACTCTGCTAAACCATGAAGAAGAAGAATTGATCGAGAATGTCTCATACCATTCTCTACTGACCCGAAGTCAGTTCCATATGAAGAGGGTGTGTCATACCACTCTTACTGACCCAAAGTCAGTTTCATTGATCCCACATCAATATCACAAGAGAGTGTCTCAAACCACTCATACTGATCCCAGATCAGTTTCATTGATCCTAGATTAATGTCGCAAGAGAGTGTCTCAAACCACTCATACTGATCCCAGATCAATGGAGGTCATCCTAGCATAGGGAGTACGGTAGATACAACGATGCATCCATTGATAGTACTACTAATGGTCCCTAACCCCATTTCCCTACTCATTGATCAGATGAGAGGTACTTCCCATGAGTCCCAGACTGCATGGGTAGGATGCCTCAACAGGAGAACTAATCATCCTGTCCCACAGTTGCCACGGGAGAACTAATCATCCCGGCCCACAGGAGAACTAATCATCCTGTTCCAGAGTCGCCACGGGATATCACAAGGAAGGTTGAGCCATTCACCCTGTAGGCCCTATGGGGAGGGTGAGTCGCCCTATGGTCGCGTGTTGCTCCAGTAAGTACCCCAAGCCCCCCGGAGCTCCTAGAGCTCAATGCATGCAACATGCCTGACCCTTATAAGAAGGTCTCTCAACAACTCCAAGTCGTTCAGGAAAGTCACAAATTTGACCTTTCCCCGGGGCTTTGACAAAAAGCATGCGACCTGTACATCAGTCTCAATGCGATGGAGCCTCCTCGCTCATCAACTTACCATATCCCAGATAAGGTAGTATCTAATGTCTATCTGCTGGAGCAATCATCGAATATGGGATTCCTCAACAATTGAATCCCCCCTTGGTTGTTACAGAGGATCATAGTGGTATTCATCATGTGTACAAACAGCTCACTGAAGAGCTTCCACAACCAGGAAGCTTCATACGAGATCATACTCGTAGTTATGTATTCAGTCTCAACGATGCTTATAGCAACCGACTTCTGCTTCTTGCTCGTCCAAGATATCGAACAAAACCCAAAGAGAACCAGCACTTAGAAGTGCTCTTGCGATCCTCCACACTGCCTGCCCAGTCAGCATTTGAATAATCATGCAGCTTCACATTTCCGACAATGTATCTAAATCCATGAGAGATTGTGCCCTAAAGATATCTCAGAAGATTCTTGGCACCAATCCAGTGAGGCTCAACCATATATGAGCCCATCATACTAACTACAAATCATAAGTACAAACGGAAATTCAGCAAGAACATCAACGCGAATGAGTTTATGAGACTCAGAGGCATTTCCCAAATCCAGTCCGACATCACTACCATATAACTTCTGAAAGTTAAGATCCTCGAGGTAGTCACAGGCTTGCAGTTTACCATTCCACATCCAGAATCCAACTCCCTCTTACTTCTGCTAATGAGAGGGTCTGCACCTGTTAGAAATAGGTCGTCCTCAGAAGGTGTCGGTATGAGAGGTCTATCATCCACAACCTTCAAGCAAAGGTTTGGATCGGCTTCACTCTTAGTGAATTCCAGGTTCATCTGACAACTATCAATCCCCTCATACTATGCCCAGAGTGTTTTGCTTCAAGCCATAGAGGGCTTTCTTCCACTTGCATACATGAGATTCCCGATCATGAATCTCAAACCCCTTGGTTTGTTCCAAACCTGTGGACCTGCTACATGAGGGGAATGATCCCCTTGTAAGATTTTCCTTCGGTACATCTCAGACATGTACCTTCATGCTCTTCTTGAATTCAGGCATCCCAGCCACCCTCTAACTCACATTGTGTAGGGTCCTATAATAAGTAGACCTCTGGTGCTATAGATGAGATGTGTCAACTGACATGGTCCCCAATGGACCATCCTGCAACTTGATACAAATTGCCAACCCTGAACCCATGAGTAAAAGCATCTTTTGAAAATTTTATTTTCAAACACATACATTGCCATCGATGAATGCCACATTGAAACTTTTGACTTCCATTGCCGAAATGGACACTAGGTTCTTCTTGTGATCAGGTACATAAAAGAGATTTTGTAAATGAATCGAGTTACCCTCATTCAATTGAGGGGTAATATTTCCTACACCCTTTCCGGGATAGGTGGCATCGGCTCCAAGTATAATCTCACGATTGTTTCCATCTCTACCAAATTAGAGAGAGCACCCTTCTATCCGTTGAAGTGCTTTGGAGCACTACAATCAATAAGCCAGATTCCCAAAGAATCTGAAGGAGAGGGCCAATACAAGATAACGCTTCTTTATCTTATCAGAAACAACATTTGATTCTTCATACCTGGGGTTCCTTGCTTTCTCTGAAGAGTTGGACATTTCATTGATGGCCTGCATTACTTGTCATTCCTCTGATCATTGAAGATGTCACTGGAATGATTGTTATCATCATCAAGTGATGTGTCCCTACCTCCGACACTCCTTTACAACCAAGGCATCTGCCTTTCTTTCCACCCTTATATCCAGACTTCCCATTGAAGAGATCTTTAGGCCATCAGAAACTTCCGCTGCGCCATTCTGATAATATTCTCTGCTTCGACTTCACCCTCGGTGAATTTGAAGAGGGATGAGGAATCCATTGATCCCTTTGTCCTTTCCCAACTATGTTCGGTGATTACTCTTTCACTCTTGCTTGGGCATTGTCTTCACCCCAGCTCTGATACCATGTTAAGTTTAGGTATGTTCTATGCTTAGAGCAATTTATTTAAATTTTCACAGTTAGCTGAATATCTTTTCCAAATTAGCAATCACATCAGCATTAAAGTAAACTGCAGATAGAACATAAACATAAATTGTTGAAGACAAGCCAAGACAAGAGGGCACAAGATGTGGCGCTAGCCAGGGACAAACCCCAATGTGGGGAAACCCTTTGATCAATTCTTCTTATATGTTCTTCAATAGTTTAGCAGAGAGAGAGAGAGAGAGAGAGAAGATGAGTGAATTGAATTGTCCAAATGAGGACAATGCTCCTTGTATTTATATGCAAACGTTGAGGTTGAATAGACATGATTGTTGGGCTTCTGAGCTTCGGAATCGGATGATCTTTAGATCAATCCTACACCTCTCGATGAGATGAATCTAGGAAAAATATCAAAAGCCATAAATAAGGTGACCCACTATGAGCAGGTAGCTGACATATTGACTAAATCACTTCCAAACAAGATGCTTGTATACTTAAGGGTCAAGCTTGGTTTGGTGGATTTGTCCTCCCTAATTGAGAGGGAGAGATAGACACAACATTCTTGTCTTCACTTGGGAAGAAAGAATGGAGGATTGGGTAACCATCTGGCATTCGATACTCTTTGAGAATGTGGTAGGGCATTCAAGATAAGAGTAGTCGTGGACCGATATTCTGAGGATTAGTTACCCAAGATAAGAATAGTCCAATGTGAGATCATACTCTGTGAAAACCTGGGTGGGGTATGGACCTTGGAGAGACAATGATGATGGTGTCCATAAATCATTGGTCTCGCCAGCATTGTGCTCTGATCTTGTGGAAAGATAGTTGTTAGTCAAGATCTTGCTATGTAATAATGTTGGTTATTATTATGATGCTAGATAGATGGGTTACCAATCCGACTCTTCTTATGAGATCTCTTCAAATTGAGAATAACCATGTACCTCTTATGAATACCTCCCTAGTTAAGAGGGAGTGTTGAAAAATGTGTAACTAGGTTCGGTCTTCATTAGTATGAAATGTATTCTTGTATATATAAAATGAAAAAGAAATTATTATTACTATTGGAGCATGGGTTTCATGCTCGAGTTCTTTTATTTTATAGGTCAAGCACCCACTGAGTGCTTTTTGAGTTTGTCCTAGCTATAAGAGTCATTGTCATATATGGAAGACCCTATGGGCACATTGTATATTGTAAAGAAAAATTTACTTGAAAGTGTCAAAATACCTCCAAGATCAAGTCGACCTACATGAAGAGTCACAACCACCCTTGAGGAAGCCTATATATAAGAGGAACTTGTCCTCCTCTTGGATCATTCATTCATTCACTCATCTCTTATGTGAAGAAGAGGGAAGAAGAAAGTCAAAGAAAGAAGTGCGAAGAAGAGAAAGACAAAGAAGTCTAAGTGTTTGGGTCTCTCTCCTTTCTTTTGGAAGTGTGAAGTTAGGGTTTTTGCGCTGGGATAGTCTGAAGTTCAATTTGAAAGCAAGAGAGAAGGGAAGGGCAAGTGAAGGTCTCTTAAGGCATCCTACTAGCCCTAGGACTCAAGTCAAGGCAAGCAAAGTGAAGAGGAAGGTTGTTAGAGGGAGATCAAAGTCTCCTAGAGAAGTAGCAGCAATTGCTGGGGAGCAGAATTTCGGATCTATTGGGAGGTCGAAGATATTGCAGCAGGAGGTTGAGGAAGACTTGATCTTGGAGGGTATTTGTCTCAATCTAGGTCATGGTATTCGTCAATTGAAAGATCTAAAAGATAAGAAGATATTTTCGAGTTTTCCCTTCAAAAGGAGGGGTTTTGGCCCTAGCTTGCAGCGTATATATTTTGTCATTGTTCTTACTGTTTTAGTAGTTGTTTGATGTATTGCACATTGGAATAAAGAAGATCAAAGCTAATAAGTAAAAAGGTAACACAAATAGTTATCAAGATAAGAGAATTAACATATACATTTCCCTACTGAATTCTCAACAAAAACAAAGACGGAGTGTTGTAAAACGTAACTAGGTTCAGTCTTCATAATGACATGTAATTATGATTTTATGTAAGAGATATAAAGAAGAAAAATAAAATTATTGTAATGCTTGCATCATGTGTTTCATGAGCAAGAAATTTTATTTTAGTAAAGGCTCCCATTGAGAGCCCTTAAGGAATTTTGTCATCTAGTCATAAAATTATAAAGAGTCATTGTCATGAAGACATGTTACACATTGTAAAGAGTCACACTTGTCTATGTAAAGTCATCCTCCAAGACCTTGTTACTAGCCCTCTTCAATTCGGCCTACAACAAAGGGAGAAATCAATAGATGATATCGACCCTTCTCTAAGAGATCATGTCGGCGTAACTGCCATGGACAAACGCCTATATATACTAGTGCTCGACCTCATTTGGAGACAAGCAATTCGATTAAGCAAGTCTACAAAGAAGTGCGAGAATCATACCAGAGAAAGCCACTATCTCAATGAAGCAAGAGGGAAGGAGAGCAAAGTTAGATTACGAATTGTTTTTGGGTAATATATCCTCCCACGTGCGAAGGCAGAAGATACAAAGATGCCAGAAGTTGGTCGAATTCTTACAACTGCATCAAAGTGATCATATTTGGGAAGCAAACCTCACTAGAAGGGGCCGAATAAAAGTGCATTAGGTCTCTCTCTTGAAACCTCAAGGGAACCGAGATTCTCAAGGAAGAAGAGAAGGAGACTGAGATTCTCAAGGAAGCCGAGATGAGAAACAAGAAGAAGTAGCGTTAGAAAGAGGCTAGTGACTTGGTCTTGGGAGGACTCTAGTGTCAAGGGTCATTGTCATGGTCTTAGTGTTCGTCAATTGAAGATCTGTAAGAAGAATTTCGTTTGGGTTTTCCTCTCAAAGAGTGAGAGGTTTTGGCCCTGGTTGACAAGCCTATATACTGTGTCTCTTGTCTCTCTATTTGTTCATGATATGGTAATAGTCTTGATGAAAAGAACACAATAATAAGTACAAGGAAGAGAAGATTCTAATTAAGAAGCAAATCTCTATCACAAGCAGTTATCATAAGTAGAGAAATCACTTAACCACTGATGCCCTAGATTTCTCAACAAATCTTGCATATTGCATCCTTGTAACTCCATCAACTGTTGTCAACGAAGTATTAAATCCTCTAGTAGCCATGAAACTGCCCCTTTCTAGCACTAGCAAAGCGACATTAGGTCTCCTTGAGCGAAAATTATCAAATTAAAAGTAATTCTTGACTCCATCTCTCCCAGTAGGCAGACACTAGGTCTAAATTTTTGGTGATCACTTTCTTATTGAAAAATCAATCTTTCTTCACCTATTTTTCTCTCTTTTTTTCATCCCTTTAGGGATAGGGAGGCCCCTCCCTGGCTTGGTGCAAAATCCCTAAAAGAGCGTGTTTTGAATTTTGTCTGGATAGTATTGTTATTTAGTCTCTCCACTAGGCATCTGCAAGTTTTGAACAAATTTCAACAATGGAATCTCAAGAAAATTGATGCCCGACACCAAGTGGGAACCCTTGAAGTTGCCCTTCAACTTACGGATTTCTTGAAGGTTTGTACTTTAATAGTGTATCATTCAAAACCTTTTCTTTTAACTATCTTGACCTTGAATTAACTTTTATCTCGTCAAATACCTCAACCTTAGGTCTTGTATAGTATTTCTTTCAAGGGGCTTTTCATGGAAAGTCCCACTAGCTTCTCCCAAATCTCATAATTTAATTGAATCTTTCCATTGAATGAGCCATCCTTGCCTCACTTTGAAGAGTGTGTTTTGAATTTCGTCTGAATAGGATTGTTCCTTAGTCTCTCCTCTAGGCATCTGCAAGTTTTGAACGAATTTCATCAGTCGAATCTCAAGAAAATTGATGCCTCACTAGCTTCACCCAAAAGCTCATACTTTAATTGAGTCTTTCCATTGAATAAGCCATCCTTACTTCACTTTGAACCCTCTTATAGACACATTATGTTGAAATTGTAACTACGGTTGGTCTTCATAATTGCTACTATACTTTATCATTATGTATTTATTGTAAAATTGAAAAAGAAGAAAAAGAAAATCATTTTGAAGCGTGGGTTTCATGCTCATTTTATTTATTTATTAAGTCAAAGTCTCCATTTTAGGCTTCTTGGGTTTATTAGGTCAAATCCTCCATAGTAGGCTTCTAGGATTTTTCTTGAGTCATAAGAGTCATTGTCACATTTATTAGACCCTTCTTGGGATTTTGTATCATGTAAAGAAAATTATTTTTGAGTTAAAACAGTGATTTTTCACCTCCTCACGAACTCTGCCCTACCTTGATGAAGTCGGCCTAGTTTGGAGCTATTCGCCCCTATGGAATTAGTATAAATAGAAGGAGAGCTCAACCTATTTGACATTCATAATCACAAATTTTGATCTGCAACAAAAGTAGAGAAATAAGTGTGAAGTCAAAGAGAAAGGTCTAATGAAAGGAAGAACAAGATCAAAGTTTTGGGGCACCTTTTCTCTCACACGTGCAAGGTTTTTTGGGTTTTTGGGCAAGTTGCAGTGCCCGAAATTTCTGTAGTGACTGCAGGTCTGAAATTTTGAGTTGCAGGGAGCCGAAGTTGCTAATTGAAGCAGTAGACACTTGTTGACTTTGGCAGAGTTTGTCTACTTGGAGGTAGGGCTGACTTGGTGATTGGAGGAGGTCCTTGTCTTGGTCAAAAGGCCTTGGATTGATTGTCTCACTTTGACTTGGTTATAATATAGAAGAAGAGTTGACTAAGTTTTCACCTTGAAGAGGGGTTTTTCGCTAGCTGAGCACCTACATCTTGTGTCTCTTGTTCTTGTGATATTCATGCGTTTTAATTTGGTCATTGTTTGATGAAAGATAACATAATAAAGAAGTGAAGAAGCCAACACATATCACAAGTAATTATCAGGAAAAGTGGAATCAAAACCCTAATAATTACATGCATTGATTTCTCAACATGGTATCAGAGCTAAGGTGAAGGAAGTACTATTTGAAGATCACTTTGTTGGCTATCATTTGAAGGAAGGAAAGCAAGGAGATCTATAAGTTGGTTGGGTCATCGAAATTCCTTGCATGAAAAAGGAGGATAGACATAGTCCTCGAAGAAAGTGAAGTCATTGAACACATCAATGAAAAAGGTCTCCTCTCAATTCATGGAAAGGGATTCTTATGAAAGGTCCCCTCATATAGCTATATTGGAGACATCAAAGAGATGCATATGATAAAGGAGTAATAAATAAGGTCACATGACTTAGATTTGATCTACACAAAATTGAAGGTATCAAAGAATGAAGGGATATCTTCATAAGATCTCAACTACGAGATCTGGGGGAGATGATAAGAAGATAATCATCATTGTTCTAAATGCACTAACTGATGAACAAGGTAACAAATGTCCATGGGTATAAGAAAGTTACCTCATTCGACAACTTGTGGTTTCTAGGCAAGATAGAAGAAGACAAGTTGAGGGAAAAAGTGTTGAAGGTTAAAAGACTCGAACATTTGCAAGAAGGAAAGGGAAATTTGGAAAATTTGGTCCTCAAAAAGGAAAGAAGAGCATAGTTGAGATTCAATGCTATGGATGTAAAAATTATGAACATTACAGGAAATATCAAAAGAAAGCGAAGAAGCCCATATCACCAAAGAAGTGGAAGAAGCCGAAGAGAAGAAGTTCAAGGAAAGAGGAAGTAAGAGATCTCTACTATACTGAGATAGTCTCCCTCACAAAAGGTCTTGACATAGCTTCTAAATCTTATGTTATAGGATATGGCTATAATAAATAATAAGATGCACTGTGGCATCATGGAAACATTAGAAACAAGAGCTCGTGACATCACCATAGGAAACATAAAGGATGTCTGGAACAAAATCGTTGGCAGTCAAATATGAAGAATATAGCTCTTGGGAACCTCATTGCAAACTTAAGGAAAGGAATAAGTCATCCAGGTCAAGGCTCATTATACATCCAGTCAAAAAGGAAACATCTGTCGGATAGGGATATGCAAGGTCCTCAAGGTTCTCTGATGGAATCATCATCAGAGAATTCACGATCTAGAGAGGAAACGAGTGTTTCATCAAGAACTCCAACTTGTGGAGTTCATGGGATGATGGTATGATGACATGAGAGATGAAGCAGGTCAAGGGGTTGAAGATCTTTTCAATCAAGGGAGTTGTTGAAAGAAGCCTAGATGACCTAAAGGTAAATGAGGTATGTATGCTTGTATTTAATATTATAATGTCATGTCGTATGGTTGCAGATAATATGGATCACTACTTCTATCTTGAGAAGCATGATCAAGGGAAAAGGATCTCCTCCTCTGAAAGGATGCAAGAAGGCATAAGTCACACTAGATGAAATCAACATAATATGTCCTCATATGAAGTATGAGGTGGTTGACTACAATTTAGGAACTCTTATTGGAAGTTCCTGGGAATGAAATGTGCGAAGAAAGGAAGGAACAAATCGTGAGATATGCAACCATGGTAAAGGAAGTCAACGTCCAAAATGCCAAGAAGATTTGACTAGGAGATCTCCCAGAAAGATATGAAGACTTTGATGGAAGGTCTGAAAAAGATGGAGACCCTTGACAATGGATATCTTTGGGAGATGTGTCAACATGTATGCAGGATGTTGATACCAACAAGAAGATGTCATGATGAAAGACCATCACAAAGGTAATTTTGATTTAAGCGTTCATTTCTTATTTTTGAACAAATATCTGGATGGGCTTATGCAGGACTACCAAAGGAAAGAACAATGGATGACTTCCAAGAGGACCATGTAGAAGGATGTAAGATCCTTCCCGAAAATATGGCATGAAGAAGGCAGCATGACATGAAGCAAGAACAGATGAAGACGAATAGATCACTTTCTGATGAGAGGAATAATGACATGACTAACCCAAGGATGAAAGTGATGGATGGTCTGTGCCCTATGTAGAAGCCACAAAAGATGAAGACTCTTGGACAAAGAAATTCATGACATGGAAAGAAGGAGCTCTTCAAGCAACTGGTCAAGAAGCTGTTGTAGGTCCCTAATTAAGAGGGAGCCTGAAAGCAAGTTTCCTACTTGGAAGAAACTTGGAAATTCCTAAGCCAAGAGGGAGCTTAGATACATTCCTTCTGTAGGAATGAGTACATTCCGTTATTGGAATTGATATGTCCTCCCTAATTGAGAGGGAGAGATAGATATGCCATTCTGGTTTTCACCTAGGAAGACAAAATGGAGGATTGGGTAATCATCTGGCATCTGATACTCTTTGAGGATGAGATAGGGCATCGAAAATAAGAGTAGCCGTGGACCGATATTCTTTGAGGACTGGCTATCCAAGATAAGAATAGTCCAAAGAAGGTCATACTATGTGAACACCCAGGTGGAGTATGTACCTTGAGAGACAATGATTATGGTGTCTATGAATCATTGGTCTCGCCAGCATTGCACTCTGATCATGTGAATAGAGATGTTAGTCAATGCCTTGTTATGTGACAATGTTGGTTGATATGATGCTAGACAGATGGGTTACCAGCCTGATTCTTCTTATGAGAAATTCTTCAAATTGAGAATGACCAAGTACCATTATGAATACCTCCCTAGTTAAGAGGGAGTGTTGAAAAGTGTAACTAGGTTCAATCTTCATAATGACATGTAATTGTGACTTTGTAAATGATGTAATGAAGAAAATAAAATTATTATTGTAAGGCTTGCTTCATGGGTTTCATGAGAAAGTGATTTTATTTTAGATGTCTTCCATTGAGAGCCTTAGGATTGATCATTAAAAGTCAAAAAGTCTATGTCATGTACGAAAAACCCTTGGGGATATAACAATGTATATGAGTCTATAAAATGTCTAGATAGCCCTTCAAAGATGAGCACTAGTCTCTCTCTTGAAGTCATCCTCCAAACGAAGTGAAGATCTAGTCGGCTTACCTATTTAAGAGACATATCGGTTCACATATTCATGTCGGCTATAAATATGATGGATAGACCACCACTATAAATAGACAACTCAACCTATTTCACAAAAGCAGATTTTTAGTGACAATTTCTCAGAGTTTTTCGAATGGGTGAAAACAAAGACAGATTCAGATCTCTAGTACAGAGACAAATTCAGATAAAAGGGACAACAAAGCTTTGTAATAAAGGGATAGTGAAGCTCTGTAATGAAGGGACAGCGAAGCTCTACTTGGGGTTGTTCACAATAAAGGAAGGTTTAGATATCTATCTAATTCAGGTGTCAAAAGAAGAGACAAAGTCGAGTATATTGTAAGAAGACAGGAGCCCAGATAAGAAGACAACTTTGCAAAAATAATACCAATGCTATCTCTGAGATTCAAATGATAATGACAGTCAAATTTGGTGTCACTTCAGTTTGAAGTTGCCACAAGTGAAGAAGCGTTTGAAGGGCTTACAATTCGGTTTCTTTACAATTCGATGCTTCCACAGTCAGAAGGGTTTGCTGCATCTTCACTTCAGTGCCATCATAGTTCATGCAGTGAGGAGGCTCTTGATGAAGTAGTGACAAGAAGGAAGAGGAGTCACAAAGAAGAAGAAAGAAGCAAAAAACAATCAAGAGAACTAGTGTCTTGAGCTTGGAGTGGCTAATAGGTCAAGGGTCTTGGTCTTGGTATTCGTTAATTGGAATCTCTATAAGAAGAATTTGTGCGGGTTTTCCTCTCAAAGACTGATAGGTTTTGGCCCTCGCTGATAGCCTACATGATGTGTCTCTTGCCTATTTATGCTCATGCATTAGTTACTATTTGATGAAGAAGAATACTAATAATCTAACATGAAGAAGATCCTAATCTAAACAAGTAAAAAGCATTCACAAGTAGTCACTAATAGAAAAGAAATCACCTAAGGTTAATGCCCTAGATTTCTCAACAGTTGGAAGGTGCGCAATCCAACCCAAAAGGTCTGTTTTTCATTGTGCAATCGAGTGCTTATGCTTGTTTTTCATTTGGACATTTTGGGCATGGATTATTGGGTGACTTGGAAGAAGGAAGGCCTTTGACTGTGGTCTTGTTCTCTCACCTTAAATAGGGGGCTAATCTTCAATCCTACTCCCATGGGATCTCCCCTATCAGCATATGGCTTTAGAAAGGGCACTACTTGGGAAACCCCGATTTTGGTAGCGTGGTCCCGTTTTCCTGTTCCACACTTTTCACTCCTCTTTGCATATTACAAGCCTTGTTTCACTATTTTTGTTCTCTGGGTCCACATGACGACCACTAGGTCCACAGGGCTTTGGCACACCCTCTCCCATTGTCCACATATATGGGTCAGGCCTGGAAACGTTGCCCCAGAGGTTGATGTAGCTAAAGGAAAGTTAAAAGCATATCATGGCCACAACCAAGAAGCACAAGAAAAAAAATCATAAAATGCAAAAGATGGTCTACACATTCAATATAGTACATGCGCAAAAGTCAAACATGAGCTCTATCCCTTATCATTATAGCCATCATCATGTTTCCTATGGCCCATGAGTGCCCTATACTTCATTAAAGGAGCCCATGCACATCCCAACCCCTAGTATGCGATGAAGTGTTTTACATCATTCACAGCATGCTCTCATTTCTTAGAGCTTCGAGCAGTAATACAAACAAAAATCAAGAAAAGGAAAAATGCAAATAAAGAGGGGTGCAAAAACAAAGGTTGGGGTAACTCATGTAACCATGATTGCTCCCTCCTCACATATGTATGCCCAATATATGGGCATCCCTCAGCATTGTTATCCTTGCACCCATGGCATTTGGCCTTGAGACCCCTGTGACCCCATCCATTTCATCATCATTCACATGCAACCTATTGATTGAAAGATGTACCAGGGACATGTCTTTCCCCTTAAGGGCTAGGAACACCTAATAGGACCATCTATTAGCTACTTCTACATAGTAAGGTAACACTGTTACGAGATCAAAACCCCAAAATTTGGAAAAGGAGCCCCATATGAAGTCTCAATTTGCCCTTGATTCACAAGCTTGGTTCACTTAGATGCACTAAAGAATTATTGTACCTAATGGTGAGGATGCAGCACTGAACATAATGTGTGATTGGCAGGTGGTTTCATCATGGATGGGTAACTTAATTGGGGCCTAAGTCCACAAGAGGAGCACATATGACACCCTCCATGTGAAGCGTTGAGAGCCATGGGACTCCTGTTACTTGTAGAGAATCATTGTTTCACTCCATGGGCACCTACAACACCACAACAAAAAGCATGTTGCCCCATATTATTCACGAGATGATGCACTTGGACCAGCATACCCCAATCAGCTTAGCAGTGTACACATGGCTTGGTAGCTAATCCGAGTCCCATATGAGGTTTGTCTCACCCTTTGAGACGTGGGAGCACATGCACCATTCTTTGAGTCCTTAACAATGGAGTAGATTCAGGCTATTCTATCTATGTGCCCCAAACACAAAACTAGGGTCCACATGATGATTTGCATTGATGTCTAGAGGATGATTTTTGGAGCCCTCTTCCTTCAATTTGGCATCAAGACAGCTCAAAGCATGCCTCTAAGAGGCCTACACAGTGATGAAGTTAGCATTTTGCCCCTCTTATGTGTTTAACTTTATGATTTTACATTGGCTATGTGGTTGGCTTGTAACCACAATTAGTTTTGCCCTCCATTTGACAACCAAGGGGGGCTTCCAGGCTAAAATTAGACTTGATAGAACATGTATAAATAGAAGAGACCTCATTTGAGCCTCTCATCATCATCACATTTGGAATTTGACCTCTTGAAGAGAACTCGCACTTGTTTCTTTTGGCTATTGGAGATCTTTTGAATGCATTTTGATATTTGGAGCTAGTTCGATTTTGTCTTTGGAGCTATTTCTTCGATTTTGGATGGATATATTATATGTCATCTTGTAAGTACTTTATAGTGATGAAACTTTTCTCTTGAATTTGTCTAATGTATGGAATTGTTGCCTCTAGAATATGCTAAATTGTGCCCTAATTATTGAAAAATAATTTTAAGAAGCTTTCTAGTTGAGTATTGCATATGTTATTCAATGTATGGCATGTAATGAATGTTCCTAATGGAGGAAAATCTTGAACTATCCATGAGACAACATTATCTTTTGAAGTGGGTAAATGCTTAAACTTGGTACCTATAATGACCCAGTAATGTAATTGTGATGTTGGTTACATGGCTAATGTGAGTACACTTAGTTGACTTAGAGTTAATATGGCTAAGGTGAATATATATATAGAATATAATCATTGTAATTTCAAAGAAATAAAGGCACTTGTCTAATGAAAACATCTTTTTGGTCACGGGATTATGCGAAACTATTGGGCTGGCCCTAACTGCCTTGGAACCCTAACTACCAAGGAAATCCTAACTAATCAAGGAAATGAGAACGCAGTGTGGATGGAAAAAAAAAGGGAACAATGGAGGGGGGCTCAATGGGATGGGTCACAAGAGATAGGAGAAAGCGCTCAGGTTTCAGTGGCATCATGAAGGCAGGCAACAGGATAAACCTAAGGGAGTTGGAGGGTCACATCATTGGACGGTGAAGGCTCAATTCAAAACTGAAGCCATTGTCATTGCTGGAGAAGAACGAGTTCCTTTCTTATTTTTGTTGGTCTTATCTTCCAAAATAATGATTGAGTCCTCAAGGGGGAATAAGAACGAAGTTTGGGGTTTAGCAGCACGATTTTCACTGTTACCAAGCCAAGGATAATTAAGAGAAGTAGATCGATTTCTATTGTAGAAGAAGCAGCTCGAATCCCTAGTCAAGGTCACCTCATATTCCACTATTGAACGAAGTCTCCACTTTCTGGGTTGCGTATTGGATGCTAGAACGAGTATATGCATTGATAGAGCCTAACCACACTTGGAATGGGGTGGTGTTGCTGTTTGTTAAATATGCCAACCATTTTTGGTATTTCGTATGCATGAATTTCATCCAACACCTTCTATCTAGTGTTGGAAAGTGTTTTGGCTTGGCAAGACTAGATTTATCCTTGTTGGACGTAATAGAGGTCTTTGTCATCTACATTAGGGTATTTGAAGCAAAAGTGCTCATGGTATGACTGGTATATGAATCAATACAAGTGTTATCTATTTATTTTCTCATTGGACGTGCCTAGAACACATACTAGAAGCACACTATATATATATATACACTCTAGATTCCCTATGCAGGGTGGAGCTATTGTTGCAGTAAACTTAAGGGTGGAGGATTTTGCCTCTAGAGTCCCTTAATGACAGATGGGTGGAGGTCATATTAGATCTATAGATTCCCTGCACCTGTGCGCTGCTATACCAAAAGGGAGGAGGTCAAATCATTGTTATGCTAAAAGGTTGTAGGTCGGATTAGATCTCTGGACTCCTTACACTTGTACACTGTTATGCCAGAAGGGTGGGGGTCAGATTAGATCTCTGGACTCCATGCACCTTTACACTGTTATGCTAAAAGGCTGGAGGTCATATTAGATCTCTAGACTCCCTGCACCTATACACTATTATGTTTAAAGGGTGGAAGGTTGGATTAGATCTCTGCAATCCCCGCACCTATACATTGTTATGGTAAAAGGGTGGAGGTCGTATTAGATCTCTAGACTCCCTGCACCTATACATTGTTATGCTAAAAGGGTGGAGGTCGGATTAGATCTTTGGACTCCCTGCACCAGTACATTGTTATGTCGGAAGGGTGGAGGTCGGATTAGATATGTGGACTCCCTGCACTTGTACATTGTTATGTCGGAAGGGTGGAGGTCGGATTAGATATGTAGACTCCCTGCACCTGTACATTGTTATGCTAAAAGTGTGGAGATCGGATTAGATCTCTGGACTTCCTACACCTGTACACTATTATGCTAAAAGGGCGAAGGCCGGATTAGATCTTTGGAATCCTTGCACCTATACATTGTTCTGCCAAAAGGGTGGAGGTCAGTCAAATTAGATCTTTGGAATCCCTGTACTGGAACGTTGTTATGCTAAAAGGGTGGAGGTAAGATTAGATCTCTGGAATCTCAAAATGTTTGGCCATTGGGACAATCTTCATAGCTAGAGGGTGACAACTGCAATAACAGTTTGTCTATGGCTGGGAGGAGAATCGTCGACTATGTATCAGTGCCCATCCTAAATTCCACAATACCGAGTGACATATTGACAATGATAATCAAACATGCCTGGATTGTTTGTATAAGTTCTAATTCTAAGTATGCATATAGGTTGATATGAACTATTAGCACAATGAGTGTTTAAATATTGTCTATCATTTCAAAAGACAATACACTCTCACCAAATGAGTAAACCATACATGCTATGGCTAAATAGCACACAAACCTCTTGTGTTGTACTAATATGCGTTTGAGATTATGCATGTCATATCCTACACTTGAAGTTGGTCTCAGGCTGGGCTTTTAGGCGTTACAATACTAAGCTGGTATCCTACATGACATTCAAAATATACAAATACAATGGAGTTTAGATACTAGCTACTATATCAAATTAGTCATTTATACAGTAGGATAGCTTACTTATGGATGAGTGTTGTGTTTATTGAAAATGTTTTAATTAGTGCCTCTTTTACATTTTCTGTCCATTGTAGTATGCCTTATTGACCCTATTAAGCTTGGGGTTAACTCCCTCCCATGCTCATTATTGAGCTTATTGCTCTCAATTAAGTAAATTGTAAAATATTGAGAATGTTTTAATTAGTACCTCTTTTACATTTTTTGTCCATTGTAGTTTGCCTTATTGACCCTATTAAGCTTGGGGTTAACTCCCTCACATGCTTCTCCATTGAGCTTATTGCTCTTAATTAAGTAAATTGTAAAATATATAAGTGACAACAAGATGCACAAACACCACTTACTCTGAAATTCTACTTAGGGCAAGGTTCACCTTAGTTAGTTCTTGGGAGAAAGAATGAGGACTATCTTCAAGAAGGAATCATTTCCATGCCCAGGTACTACGGTCCCTACTCTTGGAGGTAGTTTTCCAAGTGTGGAACCTTCCCTGTATCCCCAGAGCAGTGTGAAATTCATTACTTCAAGTTGTACCATAATGAAGCATGTTTATTCATGAGTTGATGACAAAAATTACAGGAGGTAGTAATGCAGCCATGCAAGCTATTATACCACCCCTTGATGATTCAACCATTGCAATGATTGCTGAAATGGGATTCTCAAAGGGGAAAGGTAGAAGAAACCGTAAGGAATATACAGGCCAATCGGGTTGAGTCAACAATCGAATGGCTAATTACTCATGCAAAAGAGTCCTTGTAGAAAGATGATGAACCTTCTAGGGCACAGGCTTTGTCATTGGAAATATTGAATCTTTAGCTAAGGAAGAGATGGTGACAAGCCAAAAAGGTTATTGACTAAGAAGAGAAGTTGGTACAAGCTTTGGCTTTAACTTTACCAGAAGACAATGCAGCCTACGAAGTTGCTTCTGACAATAGTCTTGTTAGTGCTTCACTACAAACAAGAAAAAAAAAAATGCTCACCCCATTCTTGTAACCAACACGAGATTCAGGTGATCCGGTAACCACCTTTCTTGGATTAGAATGGGGATTGGGGTGTGTTACAAGTGGCATCAGAGCCCAGGTTCCAACATTGGACCTCCGGGTGAAAAATGAACTTTTCCAAAGGTGACTTCCTTCACGTTGCCACTCTAAATCTAGATAGGGAAAACATGCTAGATTCAATTGATGCAATGTCCCATCACAGTGTGAGTTAGAGAATAAAAAAAAAATGGGTTGTCCTGATTTGAATATTAAGTTATTAGAAGTGGTATTCTACCAAGAAATATCTTTCTACCATTTTGAATGACCCTCAATATAGGATTGTCTGTTTGGGAATTCTTAAATATTTGATCATAGGGGATCCCATTTGTCTCTAAGGAAATTTACTCTTCTCATCAATAATTGTGCATCGTTTCATCTTTGATCCCTGCTAAATAGAGAGGACTTGTTCAATTTTAGGCATGTTATTGTTTTTGTTTACATACTTGTTTAATAAAAGTAACATAAATCTATTAAATATTTGTAATATCAACAGATATTAAAAACGAAAACAAAAAATCAAGACATAAATCCTATCTATAGATGAATTTATAATAGTTTATTATTAAACAGTGACCAATTAGTAGCAACATGAAGATACAACATACCAAGGGTCAATAAACATTACAAGTGAATGTAATATTGTTGAAAAGTTTTGCTAAGATTCTTGGTATATTAGGTTGGTTTCCCATTGTTGGAATTTCTAAGTCTATCTGTCAAAAATTCTTCCTATACTATCTGATTTATTTCTTCCTACTTGTTCTATTAATTAACAAGTTATTTACCATGTAAATACTGAAAATAAATACAAGTACAGTCTCAACACATACAAATCATCAACTGAAAGAAACAAGAACATAAGTGACACCGTTGGTTTTGGACTAATGTCCCTGGAAAAACCCAATGCGGGAAAACCGGTGCAGGTATCTGAGGGTTTTATTATTAAGCAGTTTCGTAATACAATCTGGGTGCTAGAAATGGCTCACCCAACAGAGAATGCCCTTGGCAGTAGTACATCTCAGCCAGAGACAGATATGCTGGCTAAAACCCCAGATGAATGATCCCACAACTCTCAACTCCAATCTGCACCACAAAATCTCTTAGCGTCAACCTCTAGGGCCTGCATCAACCCAGCATTAGCCCCACTAGCCCTGCGTCAGCCTTTGGAGCCTCTGTGTAGCTCCTGGCTGCCTCTACGTGGCCTCTGGCTACCTCTGTGTGGCCTCTAGCTGGCTCTGTGTCCCTCTCTCCTGGCTTCTCCGTTGATGCTCCTGATACCCTCTCTGCCTCTCTGCTTCTGTATTCATTGCCCCTCAGCTGCAACTCTGATCACTCCTTTGATTTCCTCAGCAAGCCCTGCCCTAGAAAATCGAATTCTTGATCAACTCGGTGTGGTCAGCCCAACTAGCCCTGCATCAACCTCTAGAGCCTCTGAGTCACCCACGTTGGCTCTCCTCAGGCATTGCGTAGCACCTGGCTGCCTCTGCGTGGCCTCTAGCTGGCTCTGCGTCCCTCTCTCCTGGCTTTTGCACTGATGCTCCCGGTACCCTCTCTGCCTCTCTGCTTCTGTATTCACTGCCCCTTGACTGCAACTCTGATCACTCCTTCGATTTCCTCAACAAGCCCTACCCCAGAAAATACTCGGTGTGTTCTCCAAGTGACCCTCAGGCCTCCTCTTATACTTTTCTCGTTGACAATTCAACAGCCAAGATTAAGTCCCTAATCAACGGCTAAGATTAGATCTAGCTTGATCCATGACTTTTGGACCATTCTAACTCAGTTTTATATTAATTCACATTAATATTTTATTTTCCCTAAGTTTAGACTTAGGGACTCCATTAAAAATATTAATTATTTTAATATCTCCCAAACTGGTTAGATTCTGCCCAAACCATTTCTAGGTCTTGGAGATCTCATGTGCTTTAGCCTCTCCACCAATTTTTGTGGCTAGAGCACATCTGATGCTACCTCAAATCAACATTCCCTCTTAGCGAGGAGTGTGCTCTAGTAATACTCCTCACTGAGCATCACCTTGATCATCCGGCATTGGTCCCTGCGTTGATGTTAGGCCTGCTGCCCAACATCCTCTGCATTGTTGCATCATGTACTGCTACCCATGGCCCTGCCACTGCCATTGTCGCATATGTACGGCAGCTCCCTCTACATCCGTGCTACTGCACATGGTCCTACCACTGCCACTGTTGCATCTGCACTGCAACCCCTCTCATCATGTTGCATCGTGTTGCCCATAGCACTTCCACTGCTAACTTTTGCACTGCAACTCAGTTACTGAGAAGTAAGTAACTGATCTCCCAACTCTAACATCTTCGTCAGGCTAGAAACACTCTCGATGTTGTAGCTCCCTCTGTCGCTGACAAGTGCTCCCTCTCTAAACTCTGCGTTGCTACAACACCTTTGTGCATCTCGTACTGCTGCCTCACGCTGTCCTCGGACTCCTGCACTGTAGCTCTGCCACTGCTAACTGTTGCACTGCATCTCAGTTACTAAGAAGTAAGTAACTGATCTCCCAACTCTGACATCTTCGTCAGGCTAGAAATGCTCTCGATATTGTAGCTCCCTCTGTTGATGACAAGTGCTCCCTCTCTGACCTTTGCGTTGCTACAACACCTTTGTGCATCTCGTACTGCTGCCTCACAATGTCCTAGGACTCCTGCACTGTAGCTCCCTTTGTCGCTCCATCTACTTCCGTCTCTACCGACATCCGCCAATCCTGCTACTCCTCTTCAGGGCTCCTATAGCAAGGTATAATCCAAGAGGTTGGGTACCTCAAGAATCCTGCCCCTCATCTCCTATAATCTGTCTAACTACAGCTCGATGTCTCCCCACTTCCTCTCAAGTGGCGCATGAGCACTCATGGCACAGTCATCATCTGTCTCCCCACTTCCTCTCAAGTGGCGCATGAGCACTCATGGCACAGTCATCATCTGTCTCCACTTCTTTCTCCGCCCTTGCTGGCGCAACCTTGGTCTCAGAAGCCTCTCCCTTGCTCGTCTTCCTCAAACACTATCTCGCATAGTGACCCAGTTTCCCACAATGGAAGCATTTGACCTTGGAGAGGTCCTTTCCTCTTTCGTTTCTCCTGCTTTCCCTCAGATGCTATGGCAGCATCCTCCTCTTACTCATTGATTTTGACCCCCTTGCCACTGCTTCCCGCCTTGATTAGCTTTTTGATCTCTTCTTGACGAAGAGCCGCCCACAGTTCCTCCCAATCTGGAAGGGTCGATCTACCCAGTATGCTCTGGACAAATACCTCCCAATCCTCTGAGACTACATTCAATGTCGTCCTCACCATCAATTCCTGATCCAACGTGGCCTCTATGGAAGTTAGCTGGTCACGGATCTCCTTCAATCGACCGAGGAAGACATCTATCTACTCTCCCTCCTGCATCTGGTATGACCTAGTAGCATCTTCTTCTGTACGAAAGTATGCTGATACAATTTCGTCAAGGCCTCCCACATTGCATTTGTCGTGTCCTTCTCGGCAATATGTGGTACTACATGGTCCTTGACCCCGTCAAGGATGATGCTCTTGGCCCTTTCCATTGCCTCCTCATACTTTTTGTTCTCAATCAGGTCAACTGGGATCGTTATCGTTTTCAAGGATAAGTGCTTGAAACGATTCCTTTCTAGAACGGACAAGATCCTGCCTTCCAGACTACGACGTTTAAGGCTCGGTCCAGTCTGTCCTGATCTCTTACCCCATTCACTGCCATTTCGCTGCTCCTCTTTCAACTCTTCTGAGTCTCTCTACTTCCCTCCTGGAAGTTCTTGGTGTGACTCTCTCTGAGCCTCTATTTCCCTCCTAGAAACCCCTCGGCCAATGTCAAGATGCCCCCACTCCGATCATTAGTGCAGCTGCACCACTGATCCGGATGTCTTGGCTAGAAATCCACGGCAACAACTCCCTCCTCCTTGGTCTTGCCCTGTTAGGTATTGTTCTGACCACAGTACCCCACCAGCTTCACTCCGCAGCTTATCCACAACCTCCTATGCCCCAGCAAACTGAAGGTTAGAGCCTCTAGGCTCTACGCAATCCCGGCACCAGCAAAATCCGCACCTCCTCGCCACAGGTGTCAATCCTTCCTGCCTGAGAAAGATGATCGAGCACTGCGTAGGTCAAGTCTGCTCCTCTCTGTCACTGCGCTGATCCTCATCTTGGCTCGAACTCATGACACAGGCACTGCATCACCCCTTCCTTGTTGCTTCCTTCCTGCCTGAGAAAGATGACCCGAGCACTGCATAGGTCAGGTCTGCTCCTCTGTGTCACTGCGCTGATCCTTATCCTGGCTCGAACTGATGACGCAAGCACTGCATCACACCTTCCTTCTTGTTTTTCCGCTAGGAATAGCTTCTGTCACTAGGGACAATTGTTTCTGTTGTTGCTGCTCTATTCGGTTGATACCCTCAGTTATCCTGTGATCTACAACCACGCTCTGATACCATGTTGGAATTTCTAAGTATATCTGTCAGAAATTCTTCCTGTACTATTTGATTTATTTCTTCCTACTTGTTCTGTTAATTAACAAGTTATTTATCATGTAAATACTAAAAATAACTACAAGTACAATCTCAACACATACAGTCTCATCAACTGAAAGAAACGAGAACACAAGTGACACTGTTGTTTTTGGACTAATGTCCCCTGAAAAACCCAATGCAAGAAAACCAGTGCAGATATCTGAGGGTTTTATTATTAAGCAATTTGATAATACAATCTGGGTGCCAGAAAGGGCTCACCCAATAGAGAATGCCCTTGGCAGTAGTACCTCTCAGTCGGAGACAGATATTTCGGCTAAAAACCCCAGATGAATGATCCCACAACTCTCAGCTCCAATCTGCCCCACGAAATCTCCCACCGTCAGCCTCTAGGGTCTGCTCAGCTTCTCTGGCCAAGCATCAACCTAGCGTCAACCCAACTAGCCCTGCGTCAGTCTCTGGAGGCTCTGCATTAGCCTCTGCAGCCTTTGAGTCACCCACGTTGGCTCTCCTCAGGCACTGCATAGCTCCTGGTTGCCTCTGCGTGGCCTCTGGTTGCCTCTGCGTGGCCTCTGGCTACCTCTGTGTGGCCTCTAGCTGGCCATGCATCCCTCTCTCCCGGCTTTTGCGCAGATGCTCCTAGTACCCTCTCTGCCTCTCTGCTTCTGTATTCACTGCCCCTCAGCTGCAACTCTGATCAACTCGGTGTGTTCTCCAAGTGACCCTCAAGCCTCCTCTTATACTTTTCTCGTTGACAATTCAACGATCGAGATTAAGTCTCTAATCAATGGCTAAGATTAGATCTGGCTTGATCCGTGACTTTTAGACCACATTCTAACTCAGTGTTATATTAATTAATTCACATTAATATTTTATTTTCCTTAAGTTTAGACTTAGGGACTCCATTAAAAATATTAATTATTTTAATATTTCCCAAACTGATTAGATTCTGCCCAAACCATTTCTGGGTCTTGGAGATCCCATGTGCTTTAGCCTCTCCACCAATTTGAGATCTGATGCTCTACCTCAAATCAGCTCCCATCTTTCTTATCCCAAGGAAATCCCCTTTGTAGTCCTAACACTTTGTGATTAATCAACACCCATTCTTATCCTAAGGAAATCCCCTTTGTAGTCCTAACACTTTGTGATTAATCAACACCCATCTTTCTTATCCTAAGGAAATCCCCTTTGTAGTCCTAACACTTTGATAATCACAGATTCATCAACTCAGATCTCCAAAACTTTTATTACGGTAATGTATTCGTTATTTCTATTACATTTAAAGTTCAAGGAAAACTCCATAGCCACACTATATTATAACCCTACAGTTTGTTGAAATATTTGAGCCAATTTGATTGTTGAAAGATCTCCACTACCTCATGGTTGCTATATAATCTTGAAGTTTTTGTGGGTTCTTTCTTGTTGAACCTACCCCACATATTGCAAGATTCCGTGTCAGATGATTGTCTTATTAATTCGATTGAGAACCCTAACCAAATCATAAATTTGACAGTGGAAACAACTTCAACACAAAACCTCAACTCTAAATTTCTAACAAAAATGGTAATAGAAATCGTAAACTTGATAGTGGCATTACTTCAACACAAAACCTCAACTTTAACACTTCAATTTTTTGAGGAAATGGTAATGGAAACAACCTTATATTTCAATACTTCACTTCAGAGAAAAAGGTTTTAAAATGGCAATGGAAAAATTTTAGGTTTCCACAGTCAACTTCTGAGAACAAGCCTCTTGAAAATGGTAATGAAAACTTGAAAATGGTAATGAAAAAGTTCAGGTTTCCACACTTTACTTCTGAGATAGGTTTTGAAAATGACAATGGAAAATCTTCATGTTACAACGCTTCACTTGTGAGAATGGAATTTTTTCAAAATGGTAATGAAAATAAAAAAACTTCAGGTTTCGGTACTTCTACTTCTAAGAATTGGCCTCTTTACAATAATAAACCTTGCAACTAGGTAACCTTACAACTGTATCTTCCAACTATCTCACCTTATTTTACAATGATGTAACCCTACAATGGTGGACTTCGAGTTTTGCTTTAGTTCTCTTATCACACTCTAGTAGGCATGCACTTTTGCTTGTTTTTCTTTTGATCTAGAGCTTATACCCTTTTGTCATCACCAGGCACCTTCTCTTGATGATTTAATTGGTTAGCATCGATTAAAACATGATTGGTTGTCTTGATTTCACATGATGGCTGGCACAAATACTTACTTGGCATTGATTACCTCGCCAAACCTTGATATTCCATCCCCCCAACAAACTTAAGATTCGAGGCCCACCTTGATTTGTAATTTGGAGTCGACAATTATAATGATATCAATTTTGGGTTATGACTATGACTATTGATGATTAACTAAAGTATGGAGTATGGTCACATACCTTTGTTTTGACTTTTGATATGATATACATATTTGTTGTCACGGTATGCATTTGATAGGGTTGTTTGTTGTAGTGTGCCTTCAAATATTTCTTCTTTGCAAAGTTGATGGAGAGTTGTGTGCATGTAATTTGTAGGTTCTGAGTTGAGAGAATAGGATCATGCTACATCTTGTAGGTTGCAACCCTTAAAACAGGGTACTCGGCTACATCTTGAGCAATATTGTTAGGGATATACAATGGCCCCTTTGTGATGTAAAAGGTTGTAGGATGTTTTATGTAGATTGCCTTAGATCCTGGGTCATTACTTTTCTTGAAAATCATGAAAACATTGTGTTGTAGATGGCTGGAATTGAGTTTCCTGAAGCTTCTTCTAGCATTCTGTAGCATTTCGTATTCTAGTTTCTTGTAGCAGTCTATGAAAGGAGTTTCATGTAGCTTCCTAGAGCAGCTTATATAACAATCCTCTTACACTTTCCTATGGCAGTCTATATAACGATCTTCTTGTAGCTTCCTGTAGGAGATTTTTTGAGTGGGTAGAATGAATTGGGGATCTTTGTAGTGAGGGAGATGAATAATTTTTGTGACATATAATATGATGGATAATTTGATGAGTGAAAGGTGTGCTCATGCTTGTGTACTTTTAAGTTGAAATTAAAACAACACTAAAAATAATATCAAGAATCACTGCAAACGTTACCTCAACAAATAAACACTTCTGAAAAACAACTGTCCTCTACAGAAAAACAAAGATCCAGTCAACAGAGACAGTATTAATCATTGTGCTCATTGTACAGGACACAATATCCCACGAGGATCAAAGTGTGCAGTTGAAACAAAATACTCTTCTTCATGAAGGCTGTTTGCAGATTGCAGATTGCATACTAAAGAGACAGAGAGCTGACTTGGTCTTAATGATTGGAGGAGGGTGTAGATGTTTTTGGCAGGTAGAAAAAAAAAAAAGAACAAATCCGGTGATATCAGCATTGAATGTAAGATTTTAGGAAAAAAGTTTCAAGGTAGGATATCAAATTAATAGCACCCAACACAGCGATTTGTTCCAGAGATCCATTCTAAGCACTACCTAGCAGCCCGAGTAACACAACAAAGACTCCAGTGGATCAGTTTTAAGCACACTTCCTAGCAATAGTGAAATGTTGACAAGAAAATAAAATTTTGGGTTGAAGTGATGGCAAAATAAATGGTATTGCCCCTTGAAAATAGGTCTTCAAACAGCAGAACTCCCGGCAAAGGGGACTCCAACTCTTACAGCAAACCAAAAAAAAATCATTGCCAAAATAGGAGATATCAACTTATGTTCCTACATCTCTGCTCCACCCGCATTTGTTCAGATTTTCTTAAACAAATCATTTCTGAGCCCCTGGTTTAAGAATATCACCACTTAAATCTGTATATACAGTTTAAATCATGTAATTCAATAGGAAATGAATCAAATATTGGCTTTAATGGATGTTGTGGTCCTGTCCATTTTATTTTTTTGTTTGTGCTTTCCCTGGGGGATTTGAACCTGATTGAACAATTGTGGAAAAAGGCAGGGAACACAGAGGAACTCAAATACAGGTTGAAATTTCTGGCCAAACTTCAAGAATCAATATTATTTTCCAGTATTGTCCAAAGCTGCTTTTCTCATCTTGGGAGAGTATGCTCTGGCTGCTTGTCCTTGTATCTTCTTATCTGGACCATTGGAGATTTGTATATAAATTTCAGTTTTACAACCATTTAAGCCAATACATTTTTACTTTTGCAGCCCGCAAATAGAGTGGTAGCAAAATAGGATATTCCAGATTAACAGGCAGCAAAACACGATACTTCAACTCAAGGGAAATGTTCTGTTGGCTGTTGCTAGGGCCGATAAGACATTCAAAATGAAATAGAGTTGCAGTACTGTATACCTGACAGGTATCTGGACAGTCCATCTGCTAAAACACTCTTTAATCGAAAATCATTCTTGAACAAAGTTAGGAATATTCTAATCTGTAATGCTCAAATTCTTTGAAAAATGGCTGGAAATCACTGATTCGCACCATATCGGGGAAGCATGAGGATAAGGCTCTTTGCATTTTAACTAGTTTTGGAGGTATGATTGAACTGTTGTGGTTGTTTTCGGTCCAAAAGCAGTGCCAGTCTGGAGACATTTGCAGTTAACTTTTGATGCTCTAAGTAAAAATATATGCTATAGGCACTGGTATATCATTTATTAGATTCAACTTTTGGTAATTAATGCAATACATGTTACCAAGCATGCCAATTTTATTTCTCTGTTACTTTAAGGGGGATTGACCTTCCAATCAGGCTTCAGTGCTCCAAGTATCCCGCTGCAAGAACCTCAATTGAGGTAGAATCAAGTTTCAAAATGTATTTATATTGTTAAATTGCTATCTCACTTCAGAATCTTCGTGCTGGTTTGATTTGTTTGTTGGCTGGCTTGAAAACCAGATTGTTTTCAAGAACATTGTGTATCATTTTCCTATATCTTAGTATTGCTGCTCCTGTCCCAGGATCTTAAGCAACAGGTTTTTGGTCGCTTGTGATGTCAAACTTCTAATATCCGAGTTATTCATGTTGTGCGAGTACGTTACAACAAACTGAGCAACAAACATGACAAGGCATATATGGTATATCTCACCCGCTACTCCACAGTTACCTTCACTTTTAAAACTTGTCTTGCATATTGTTTTACATGATTGTAGGTCCACCTACCGCATGCTAGGCACTCAACGGGCAAGTGCAACAATTACTCTGCTAAAAGAGAAGCAACTGTACATGGCTAGTCAGGTCATATAACGCATGTTAGTCATCACACTCCCATCATATGTGCACCTAGTAACCATGATGCGCAGAAAGTTTAAGCAGGCAATTTTGCGATGGGAATCACTAGCAGTGATGAACTTTTGTTCCCAGAAAAGGCTGCCAGTACCTTCTTCAATAAAAATTAAAGATAGATCAGTAGATAAATAATTTTTACTATAATAACTTTTAGATCTCATCTATTTATGGGATACCATAGATTTTATCCATGGAGACCAAGAGCACATGATATTCAGCAGATAGTGGCTGTAATGAATCAGATCCATGGATTGATAATTGGATGTTCATTAACTTAGAGATTCCGACCTGATCTTCAATTTTACTACATTAATCTGCAGTTCCCATACTCGTTTTAGTCACAGGAACAGCAAAGAAAAAGTTATCAAAATCAAGTACCAGGTTTGCTGCAAGAATTCTGGCACACTGAACACCAAAGGACGGTGCTCCCTTTTTGGGGGGGAGGATTGTAATGACCTCAGTCATCTTGCCTACATGTAATCATGATGTTGGTTACAGTGTTGAAATTATTGGTATCGGCAAAATATCAGCGAGGGTCCTGAAAACATCTGATCAGCAATATCGGTAAAAATATCAGCAAAATATCTGAAAATATCGGCAAACATAAAAAATCAATTTTTTCAGATTTTTAAACATAGCCGATATTTTCAAAACGGAAAATATCGCGATATTTACTCGGCGATATATCGTTTTGCTGAAAATATATCACCGATATATTGGTGATATTATCAACACCAGTTGGTTAGATGGCAAATTTTAATACACTTCGTTACCTTAGAGTTAGTATGGCTAAGGTGAATATATGTGTGCGTGTGTGTGTGTGTGTGTGAGAGATCATTGTAATTTCAAAGAAGTAAAGGCACTTGGCTAATGAAAACATTTTTCTGGCCACACAATTATGTGAAACCATTGGGCTGGCCCTAACTACCAAGGAGACCCTAACTAATCAAGAAAATGAGAACGCAGTGTGGATGGAAAAAAAAAGGAGCAAGGAACAATGGAGGGGGACTCAATGGGATGGGTCGCAAGAGATAGGGGAAAGCGCCCAAGTTTCAATGGCATCACGAAGGCAGCGGGATAGACCTAAGGGAGTTGGACAGTCGCTGCATTGGAGACTGAAGGCTCAGTTCAAAATTGAAGCCATTGTCATTGTTGGAGAAGAGCGAGTTCTTTTCCTATTTTTGTTGGTCTTATCTTCCAAAATAATGATCGAGTCCTCAAGGAGGTAATAAGAACGAATTTTAGGGTTTAGCAGCACAAGTTTTACTGTTACCAAGCAGTTTGAAGCAATTTGAATCCCTATTGTGGAAGAAGAAGTTTGAATCCCTATTCAAGGTCATGTCATATTCCACTGTTGAACAAAGTCTCCACTTTATGGGCTGCATATTGGATGTTGGACCGAGTATATGCATTGACATTGTCATTGTTGGAGAAGAGTGAGTTCTTTGCCTATTTTTGTTGGTCTTATCTTCCAAAATAATGATCGAGTCCTCAAGGAGGGAATAAGAACGAATTTTAGGGTTTAGCAGCACAAGTTTTACTGTTACCAAGCAGTTTGAAGCAATTTGAATCCCTATTGTGGAAGAAGCAGTTTGAATCCCTATTCAAGGTCATGTCATATTCCACTGTTGAACAAAGTCTCCACTTTTTGGGCTGCGTATTGGATGTTGGACCGAGTATATGCATTGACAGAGCCTTTTGAATGGAGTCGTGTTGCTGTTTGTTAAATGTGCCAACCATTTCTAGTATTTCCTATGCGTGAATGTCATCCAAAACACCTTCTGCATAATGTGGGAAGTGTTTTGGCCTGGCAAGACTAGACTTATCCTTGTTGGACATAATAATAGAGGTCTTTGCCATTTGCATTAGGGTATTTGAAGCAAAAGTACACATGGTATGACTCATATATGAATCAATACAAGTGATATCTCTTTATTTTCTCATATCAACTCAGCTGGAGAGCGTTCCTTTTATTGGTGTTTCCAGTTGCACTTGAGGTTGCTACCTATGGCCAAGTACCAACTCTCTTATTTGTTCCTTATGCGTACTGGTTTTTAAATGAGAAATGACTAGCCTATGAGCAACATTTCCCAAATATCAGTTTCATTTAATTTTTTGGGTTTGAAATATTTGGCATAACATCATCTTAAGGCATGTGAGTACACGTTGAGGCATTGGGAATGTCATGTAAAACCCTTGGAAACTTATTTTGATGCACCTAATTGATTCACTGTGTTTATTTAATGAATTCAAACCTGCGAAAGAAGATATGCAAAAAAAAGGTACCTACAACAATATACAATCAAGTTGTTTGACAAAATCCGCCACTGGAAAATTTAGCAATAAAACTCAAAAAAAAATCACAAGAGCAAGGAATCTCCATCTCCAGGGAGGGATTTTACAATATGGACATAATCAACTCAGCAAGTTATTAGTTGGGGCAATGCCTATTCTTGCAATGACGTTGTTTCCTATTGGAGGCATCATTGAAACACAAAACCGTTGGGTTGAACAATTGTATAGCCTCTTCTTTGTAGTAGCTGGGATATTAGATTATTACTGTGCATTTTGATTTCAACAAGACAACTTGCTTGACTTCCATTATTGTATCTATGGAAGTGAATGTTTAGACACTGCTTGTTGAGCTAGGGTTGGTTAGCTTATGATAAGTGGATAAGTAGATCTGGGACTAATCGAGGGTCGAGGCCTTACCTTCGGAACCCCTCATTGGCTAAAGGGTGGAGACTATTGGTTGCTCTGGGTTAGCCTTCCTTAATGAGGATTTCAGTAGACTTTGGATTCCCTATGTAGGGTGGAGTTATTGCTACAGTGAACCTAACAATGGAGGGTTTTGCCTCTAGAGTCCCTTAATCACAGATGGGTGGAGGTCGGATTAGACCTCTAGATTCCCTGCACCTGTACATTGTTATACCAGAAAGGTGGAAGTTGGGTTAGATCTTGGACTCCCTGCATCTATACACTGTTATGTTAGAAGGGTGGAGGTCGGATTAGATCTCTGGACTCCCTGCACTTGTACATTGCTATGCCGGAAGGGTGGAGGTCGAATTAGATCTCTGGACTCCCTGCACCTATACATTGTTATGCTAAAAGGATGGAGGTCAGATTAGATCTCTGAACTCCCTGCACTTGTACACTGCTATGTCAAAAGGGTGGAAGTCGATTTAGATCTTTGGAATCCCTGCACCTGTACATTGTTATGCTAAAAGGGTGGAGGTCGGATTAGATATCTAGACTCCCTGCACCTGTACATTATTATGCTAAAAGGGTGGAGGTTGAATTAGATCTCTAGACTCCCTGCACCTGTACACTACTATGTCGAAGGGTGGAGGTTGGATTAGATCTTAAGACTCCCTACACTTGTACACCGTTTTGCTAAAAGGGTGGAGGTCGGATTAGATCTCTAGACTCCTTGCACCTGTACATTGTTATGCTAAAAGAGTGGAGGTTTGATTAGATCTTTGGACTCCCTGCACCTGTCCATTGTTATGCCAAAAGAGTTGAGGTCGGATTAGATCTCTAGAATCCCTGTACCTGAATGTTGTTATGCTAAAAAAGCGCAGGTCGGACTAGATCTATGGAATCCCGGAATGTTTGGTCATTGGGACAGTCTTTGTAAAAAAATTCTCATTTCCCACCCCAGTTTTCAGTTTCACCTTATTTCTCCAAAATAGTTAAATGCCCTTTCCCATATCCATACATTCAACAACTGAAAAAATAAATTTTGCTAAAAACACAAATTCTGGAAATTTTACAGAATGCTGGAAAATGCAAAAATAAAAATCAGCACATACAAACCGCCATTCAACACATTTAAACACAGTGATTTTTGGTCAAGGTGACCCTGGAAAAACCCCCTACAACTCATGGGGAAAACCAGTTCGAAAGCTCCTTATTTCTGGAAAATGCTTTTTATAGTGAGAGAAATATTCAGCAAAAAATCAGCAAGCAAACTTTTACAACTTATCTCGTTTTCCGTGCCTCACAGCCAACTAGAAAAACTTGCAAACAGCATAACAGAACAGCAATAAATGTTGTACGGCCTCCTCGATTTTTGTGCCCAATTTCAGCCTTAAATGATGTTGTACGGCCTGCCTAGAAAAGCGTGCAAGTTGCCATAAATACGTTGTACAGATTTCCTCGATTTGCGTTCCAAGGTACAGCCACTTGCTGTACGGATTTCTGCTCGATTTCTGTGCACTTGCTGTAAAGATTTCTAGAAAGTCGTGCCCAAATTCTGCCTTTCACTGTGTGCTAACTCAACTGTACGAATTTGCTAAAATGCTGCCTTGGAATGTGTGCTAAGCTGCTGTCTCCTTCTCCTCCCTGTCCAGAAATCTCCCTTGCTCTCTTGCTCTCCTTCTCTCAATCTGCTCATGAAAGAATGAATGACCTTTTCCTCCTTTTTCTCCTTTAATATAACCCTAAGTGACTTTTGGGGAACCCCTAAATCCAATGGCTGAAATAGATTGAGATCTAGGACTGAGATTAAATGCTCATTTAAATCTCACTTTTTATTTTTTAATTCACCCCACTTTAATAAAGACCCACTTAGTCATTTATTTCCAAAGTCACTTTTCCTTTCTAATTTTACATTGACTTTATTAAAGTCACTTTAAAATTAGACTTTAGTAACTTCATCACTTAAAGTCACTTTTAAATTAGATTTTGACTTTATAAAAAATTATAAAGTCACTTTAGGAGAAAAATTAAAATCTTTTGGACACTTTTCCCTAGGCCAAAGATCAAAGCCTAAGGGAACCACCTGTCCTCCGGTACCAAATTTCAACACTCCCTCTTACCGAGGAAGGTGTTCCTCAACACACCCATCTTGTCTCTGAAGTAAACATGCTTGCCCCGTGGTAAGGCTTCGGTAAGAATGTCTGCTACCTGCTCATCAGTGGAAATATACTCAAGCTTCACATCTCCCTTCTGAACATAGTCTCTGATGAAATGATATCTGATCCCGATATGCTTTGACCTGTCATGAAATACTGGATTCTCCGTGAGTTTAATGCAACTCTGATTATCCCAGTAGATCACTGAAGGTCTCAACGGCTGACCAAATAAGCCAAACAACATCTTGCGAAGCCAGATGGCCTCACAACTAGCTAGACTGGCTGCCATATACTCTGCTTCTGCTGAACTCAGTGCTACTGACCGCTGCTTCCGGCTGAACCATGACACTACTGCTGAACCCAACCCAAAACA